>OY744475.1:122706564-123174064 GCA_963556175.1 Tipula confusa
TCTCATCAATAAAAATATAAAAGTATAAAAATAGGCATGTAAAAATAGAAATCCACAACAACACATAAAAATTAAAAACAATGGCATTTTGAGTATTATGACCACCAACTGTACAACATACATCCACATATCATCCCATACTAACCACCAATAGACACTCCAACACACACAAACTTCACAGCAACCCAAATTATAGATTAGAATATAGATTAATTATTGATAGTTTTTCAAACAAAAGCAAATAAAAGCAGCTGGGACCGATTACAAACGGAAAAGACCAGAAGCTTGCGCCATTAACGGTGCCATTAAATGTCAATTGAGCCGGACGCTAAAAGTCCCCAACGAGCTCTGGGAAGACTCGCATCAATCCCACTCTATCATTCCTACAAGTGAACCAGACCTCACTGACACGACTGTCGGCATATACCACTCCGAAACAGAATCAATGAAAAATCGGCCACAGCACCCCGTGATCGTCCTCAGAAAACCACGAGCAGCAATTGCAAAACTAGCAAGTTCACTACCAAGAAAAATCCCTACCAAATCAAAATCACAATTCCTGGGAAACCGGCCAATCCCGGTCATCAAGGATATCACACCAAAACAAATAAAAAAAAAAAATATTCAAAATAATGAAAGTCAACTCAGGAGGTGGCCATGAACTTCCTCACGCTCCCCACCTCACCACCCCGACTCCCTGACGATTCACATCAAAACTATCACCACGACTTCCTCACGATTCACATCAAAACCATCAACTATTCCTAAAAAGAGGAATCCAAAAGCCCTACTCCATCCCAGCAACCATAGTCTCCGAAATAAGGTCTGTATGAGACCACTTCATTCCACCACGACTTTCACAGACACGACAATCACCAAACAATCAGAACGCCAGCCACACAACCCAAATCCCAAACCGCCCAAAACAAATCACCCTCTCATTCCATCATGCAAACCCAGAAGCATTGCCGCCGCTCCACATCCATACTACTAAAAGCCACCCTTGCCACAACACTTCCACTAAATCCCAGCCGGAGTTCCGGAGTGCCCCGTCACTATACATACCCAACAAACCGTTGGGAAGTAATGAAACCTTTAATCAAATTTATTAATGTGAGAGTATTAAAAAATATATATACATATTTATACCTGTTCACCCAATTTAGACTTGGTCTCAGATACCGGACCCACCCCCAACTCCTTCCCCCTTACCTACAAAACCGGTTTCGTCGAAACCGGTTTTATAGGTAAAGATGAAAAAATGAAGAATGAATCCGATATCAAAAGACCAAATGTAAACACACTTGATTAATTTGATCATTAATGATCATGAGAAAAAAATAAAATGAAAAAATAAATGGTATCAATTGCAAATTGCACAACCAACTACCCAGTACACACACACTGCCATTATTTTAGCTAAGCTAAGGTAAAAATGAAATGAATCTGGTATTGAGTCATATACTGACTCAAAACTAGTTACATTTCTAATAATATATAAACCAACATTCACATATTCTCCATGTACATAAACCTACCATAAATCATATGATGGAGGGGAAAACCAACAAGAAAACAAATAAAGAAATTTATAAAAAACAAAATTTCTTCAATTCTGTCGTTTACCATCTTTCTCCTTTGTAATGAAAATATTAAGTCCGATTGTACCAAAGTCAGTTTCAAATCATCGTCAATATATGCATATTATACACATAGAGTTGAAACGATATCAAGTCCAAACTATTTCTTACATTTCAACCTTAATATGATAATTTACCAATAAACACGGCGAAATGTTATTGGAATTTGGTATACACAGTAGACATACATTGGTCGTACATGCATGGTGAAAAGATTTAAAAATCAGCAGAACACTATTGGTTTCTCTTTATTTCAACCGTGGTTGAGTTGGACTCGACTCGCGATGTATACGTTATAAAGTATATACTAATACTTTTTATTCCCTCTATATAGTATATAACACATACTATATAGAGAGTATGTATATAATAACACATTTATACACCATGCAAATTTTGTTCGTTTTTTCCCGTTAAAAAATCGATCAAAAAAAGATCAAACAAAGACAACAAGAAGGCAACAAAAACTATACACTGAATAAAATAAATAATTCGTATAGGCATCTAAAATGATGGCTTTTTGATTTAATAAAATGTTAACTGCTAAGAAATGGGATATTACTATAGTGCAAATACTACCTGTACTCTGGGAAAAGCGACAGAGTTCCATTTATAATTATTATGTAATCCATTACATAATACACACACGCACTTCTATCACAATAGTTTAATAACGATTTTCACTAAGTAGTTTCCTTTTACACTTATAAATAAAAATTTAAGACTTGCAAACTAGAATAATTTAATTAAAATAATTAATTATTTTTTGTGCAACGTCACACACTGAATATAAAATTAAATTAAAATCACTTCAAAAACCTTATTTTATATTATATAAAAATATAAAAATTTATAAATATACATGTGTATCACAACAAAAACAAAAGAAATAAAAATAAATTTTAAATTGAGGAGATCGGAAAAAACACCTCCGATCTCTTCAACGATCATCGATCGACCACTTTTTGTGAAGTATAAAACTATGAAGAAAAATTACTTCTAATTGTGTGCATTGCTTATTGAAATTGTCATAGCAACGAAAAAGTTAAAATGTTTCTTATATAGTTTTTGAATGGTACTCAGTGTTGTGCCGATTTATTACGTCGATTGTTTTACGCGGTTTTTTACGTGTAAAAACCTTATATTTTTACATTCGAATTTTAACCTAAAAAAAAAGTAAATAATGTAAAATACGTAAATAAAGTAAAATATGTTTTTCGAAAGTTGTGTTTTTAGCAAGAGTAAATAGATGGCATTAAATTTGCATGTGGAATGACTAAAATTAATAGTTTGTGTTTAAATATAATCAATAATTCTAAAAACATACTAAAATATCTTAATTTTAAATATTAATAGTGTGTTTTGTTTTGTTTGTTTCTGAACTCTGCAATCTGTTCTGGGGCCGAAGTTCTCCCAACTCTGTGGGAAAATCTATGTTTGGTTTTTTAATACCTTTATTGTAATGAACCACAAACAACCCAAGCCTATTTTTAAAAAAATGTCATACCTCTATTCCATCACCTGATAGGTATTTTAGGAGGAAATGGTTTACTCTGTCTAGGTAGTTCCCTACAAAAAAGATAAACTTATATTTCAAGATAAAGTTTTTTGAATATAGCTAAATGTAAATGTAATTTTAAATAAGTACCTGTAAGTATGTAATGCGTTGTAGTAAAATGGATGAAGGTGGTACCGTCGTTTGTAATGATGTTGCATTTTTCGTTCATATTAAATGAAAGCCACATATAGGCTGCATCGACAAGCGAAGAATCTGATTTTTGGCAAAAATTTATTAATTTGCAGACTGGGTCCAGCATTTTTTTTTCTTCTTTTACCTTTTCGATAAATTCGTCATCAAAAATTAATTTTGATGTACAAGACTTAACTTTTTTTAGGTTTTTCATCTATTATGATTTGCTTTATGAACTGCAAATTATTGAGAAGGTTTTCATATGCATCTCTATGAGAACACCATCTCGCGTCACACACCAATCTTAAGCGATTGCCACCTTTATTCAGCGCAGCTGTCTCGAAATCGGTGTTTTTAAACTCTTTTAAAATTGTATTTTCTTGGCTCGATAAATGTGCATCAACGATGTCTTTCGCGAGAAGATTCCCCGTGTGGATATTGCAAGTTGAATGCAAACGATTTGATGTTTTTGCCCATTCGAATCATATTGCTCACATTATGCGAAACTACTGCATAAACGTTTGTGTCTTACAAGGTTTTGGCCAAATCGATTGATTCACATATGATATCTGCTAGTTTAGCTGCCGATTCGGACTCACCGCTTAAATCCCATGCATTAAGAAATGCTCTGTTTCCGTTAGCTTTATGATGAATTCTTCCATCCATCAAGCAATAGCACTGAATTAGATGGTAGCGACGAACGTGATTCTTTTATACAATCCTGATAAGTGCTGTTTAAGAGTCTGCCAGATAAAATGTTTCGGCTGGGAATTATGATGGTTTTAAATATTTGGTAAGTTTTTAAAATGTGGTGATTCGATCTTGTTAAATGGTATATTACAACCGTAAACAAATGTTGCCACTATTTTGTCCAATTGTTCTCGTTCTTGTGAACAACAAGAATCATCAAAACTAATGGCTAATGGTTTAGAACTCGCTGGATTTTGTTTTACCGTTCGTTTTTTATTGTTTGGTTTGGCAAATGATGATATACCCAAAGAGTTCAATCGTGGAAAACTAGGTACAATATGATCTGGCGATGATGTTAAAATGCTGCAACTTGAGCTTACAGGAACACACGAGGTTGGTGTAGAGGCAGCTTCACTTTCGTTTGAATTTATACAATTTCGAGACGACGTCAGTATCTAAGGTAACCAAAATGAATATTTACTATAACTATTATCAACAAATGAGTTAGCCCAACACTCTTAGTTGTTCATAGTTTTTCTGTACTTCTGTTTTATTACTTGAATTAAGAATATCCACATGTGCTCGACGAGGTAGAATCTAGTTTATCTGGTTTGGAATTTATAATATTTCCATACCTTTTGCTAAAAACATAAAAGTAAAGTGCTATTTAATAAAATAACTACGTACACCAGCCCCTAATAAGATAAATAGAACTTACCGATGTGCTTTAAGTCTATTAATGGCGGTATTTTGCAAAATGTTTTTGCATATATTACAATGCGCCATATATTTTTTATTAGATTTTACCAACTGAAACTCTAGTTCCTTAAAATTCGTTTTTTTCGTCTTCCGTTCGGCATTTCACAATCGCAATTACTAAAAAATGAAACGAATAAACACTGGCACTCGGCTTGGATATCACAATTTAATAATAAATCCAACTCTAGTTTTAGGTTAAGTTTTGACTTAACTTATAAATTTAAGTTATAAATTATTATATATAAACACGGCATTTTATTTTACATTTCTTTACCTTTTTTTACGTTTTTTACGCTATTTTACACTAAAAGTGTAAAAAAGACAGTACAAGCTTGTGTCTTATATCAGGAGAGATTGACTTTTGTGCAACAAAAATGTTAAGCGCCTTCACTTCACAAATTTCATAAATGACTAAAAAATGTAAAATAATGATAAGCTGCCTACCGCCAACTTTTATTGTTCAACTAACTGTGCTTTATTTGTATTCCAGAGATAACTATATCGAACTTGGCCACCTTCCACATGGTAATTGAATACTTAAACGGTAGATAGATACAGACAATTTATTATACCATGATTTATGTTGTAACAATCTATCATCATCGACAAAAACTCACAAGAGATTACTGGTTGCTCCATTGTTCATTTGGTTTCCTCATAATTTTGTTTAACAATCATTTATTCACCCTATAACATATATATACGAATGGTATCATCCCTATGACATATTTTTCCGCACACACAGATAAGGGGATTAAAAAATTAAAAAAAAAATCTGTTCGACGAAGGGTGAAGAATGACAAAAATTATCATAGCATTGGCATATTTCAGCACAAGTCACCGCTTACCTCTCTCACTCGATTACAAAAAACCTCAATTGTATTGTATCAAAACAGGACATATTGGGTAGATTATATTATAATTCGTTTATACAGTATGATCCATAAAGCATTTTACAATAGATTTGTAAGTTGTCTACATATTCCATTGGGCCTTGTCGGGCTGTCGTTATAAATCCCATGGTTTTTCATATTTGCATTCTTAGAGTTGCACACCAGCACTATTTGAAATTATTCCCGATAGATGGTATGCAACTGTAACATAAACTTGTGAGTACGGGTTTGATTCTAAACTATGGTCATTTAAAATAAATACGGAATATCCAGATGCTTGGAAAAAACGGAGTTTTGGCCATATTTAGTAAGTATATGATAAAGTTACAGCTCCGACAATGGTATAGTGGACATTTAAATGCTTTATGGTGTGTTTTCCTATAGAAAGCCTTATCATAAGCGCACATCTTGGTGACACTCTGAGCAGAGAAAAAATGTACCCCTACAGAATATCGGTCGATTTGATCAATTCGTGAGTGTCAAAATCCCACTTCAATCATAAAATCCACGGATTTATGCAGTTTACTCTAAATATTTGATGGATGAACCAAAAGTCCTTTATATAAAAGATGGAGGAATACACGAAAAATGTGTGCTGTATGCCAAGAAGGAGTCTATGTATTTGTTTGAGAATCACGAATGGATAATCGAAATGTTGTCATCAAGAACATCAACAACTACGTATGGTGTAATACTCAACGAGAACTTTGTCAAAATGAAATTCAGAACTTCATCGACACTCGATACAACAGTCCTCCTGAAGCAATGCGGCGTTTGCTGAAGATACCATTGCACCCCGCTCACGTGAAGTTATGAAACTTCCCGTTCATATTACAAATCATACTAAAGTAATTTCCGCAGATCTTTGATTGTTTCTTCATTTATCCACTTGCATTGTGAAAGATATTCAATGACGACATGCGTTTTGATTATAGAGAAAACGATGCAGCTGCAGCCTCATGACATCGACATGTTTTACGTCAACACGGATTTTCTAACAGATGTACGATCCTATTCAAGAAGAAAGAGACGTTGTGGAACGAATCGAAAGATTTAATCAGAAACAGTATATTAGCAAAATCATCGGAGCTGTTGATAACGACACAATAAGGTAAAGATGCTTCTTGTTGGAACGGTCAGATGGTTTCAAAAAAACTTTCCTTTACAGTACCCCCACCGCTTCTGTGAATGAGAACTTGAATATAGGTTTTTACCCAGAGAAGCCTTGGTCACCAACAGTGATCTCCATACTTGCTAAATAGTGGTTTTCCCAGAGATTGTTGCAACATCCGTTTGGGATCGCTTTCATTTGTTCCAAAGTATCGAAACAATTTACAAATGTGTAAATATGGTTCATGTGGGTGTTAGATCAAAGAAAGGAAACAGGATAGTACGGCAACCACAACTGTAGCGCAGTCCACAATAAATGGCAACAAGAATATTTCGGTGGTGTCGATGAAACTGAGTTTTGGATGGACACGTTCGACCAATCTGAGATCTAATTCCAGAGTCTGAAAATAATCAGCGACATTACTAAGTTTGAATATGTGGTCATGTCGTTGCCTATAGAGAGGTAGTTAAGTCAGTCGTTGATATTATTTAGACACCACCCGGGACCAAGAATGTATACCAGATTCTAAAGGACACCCCTATTAAGTGCCATTTAATTGGCGAACAACAAAGATTAAGAGCTTTATCGGTTCATGGTTACTCTCACCGGTCTAACTGACAAATTTGATCGCAAGTTGTTGGAGAAACGTTGGGTCGTCGTTTACCTAGGAGAATAAATTTGCTTCTGCAAGCAAGATGAATTTGAAAAAATCACTCTGGCTTATCAGATTTAGGAAGTTTCAAATCCAACTGTATGCCATCCAAACCAACATCGTCAATTTCTTCGGGTTCCAGAGGTACAAACCTGTTTGTGCATCATGTTCAATCTGTTCCAAAAGATCCAATAAGTAAATTGAGCGAGATAGTCAAAAGTATGTGAAATATCTAGGTCTCATTCAAAGGGTTTTAGAAATAACCATAAATTTGGCCGTATAGTCAATCTCGTAATATCAACAGGATTTGTTGGTATTATCGACGTTTTGGAGACCAAGCAACCAGATGATCCAAATGTTGACCTTATCCATAGGGAGACGAATTCCAAGACCCCAACAAAAAAACTAGCCAAACCGAGCAATTGGCGCAGTGGTTAAAGCTGCGGTGTTTGGGACGGAAAATACCGGGTTCGAATCCCAACGGTAGAGGGTTGCAAAAGGAATTTTTCATCACCTGATTACGATCGGTGATGGCGATGAACACAACTATGACTCCCTGTTGGAGTGCAGAATCCATGGTCCGAAACCATCGTCCTTGTCACAGGATGGCTAGAGCAATGCAATGCGCAGATGTATTTAAAATCGAACCTGTATTTGTGCGTCCCTGATTTGGCTGGTGACGGCATAAGGCAGGACGTTAAAAATTAACCGTGAAAGAGTTGGAAGAGCGTCGGCCCCTGAAAAGATTGCAGGGTTCAGAAACAAACAAACAAACAAAACTAGCCAACCCTGGTGTTTAAAGCGGCCGACACTTGTGTTGGGTTACGCCGCTTATTTATCCGAGACCCAGCAACTAATATAAGATTTTTCATCCATAAAAAAAGCGATATATTTGCTTACACACACTTCACACTTTCGACAACCACATACCTTCTTTACAGCAATGATCGGTGCAAGCATTAAAACGTACGGCATGAAAAGTTTGGAATAAAATCTGGAATTTAAAAAAAATTGTATACACATCTTCATCGTTGCCGACGTCGATCGTCCTATTCTGGGAAATTTCTTATCAAAAATTGGCTATTTCCTGATATTTTATGTTAGTGGATCTATCTGATGCTCTCTAAAGCAAAGTGTGATAGCATACAGGATTGACTTATTGGATGGTCCAACGGCTAGAAAATGACTGCCAAAATGACCTGAGTTACCCTTTGCTGATCAATCGAAAACTAATCGCAACTTGGTGGTGGAATTATCTATTCGCACTACAACGTGATGTGGCAAAAAAAACATCCTTGGTGATTTTACTTCCGGTATTTTTACCATATGGCTTAGACATGAAATCAGGATATAATTGATTCAGCTCAGGAACTCTTTGACCCTACTTGTACATACTTCTGAGCCTCTGAACTGCAACACTTTGGTTCTTACTAAGATCATCAGGGGTGTGTTAAATAATAAACTTTCGATTAATCTCGCATCTGCATTTCGTATTGTGATATCAGTGATATGTTGTTCACATAGTTGATTTTTCGCAACTCTAGTATGGCCAGCTTTAATTAGGCCAAGACCGTTCTAACTTATCGATTTTATTTGCAAGAATTTAAATTGTGTCTCTATCGTGGGATTCTCGTACTCTGTTGACGTTTCTGTCCATATACACTTCCTTTTATCGTTACTAGCAAATAAATTTTACACAGTTCTCTTGGGTTTGCTGGTAGTTCAAGAACTTTTAAGCCCCGTGTCATATCTGTCATATCTGCGGTGAAAACTGCGGCTTTTTTCGGTCATATCTATCTTTCAATTTGTTAGGTGCCTCAAAATAGATGGCTTCCGTATTTACTGATATGGTGAAGCAATGTGGCTGCTTCTTATCTGAGTGATCCCTACAACTACTAAAAATTTTAAACTGGGCGCTTTCCTGTGGAGTCATGGATTGTAGTTAAGAATAAGTCATGAAATGTTTTTTTTAATGGCTAAACTCAAGTGATACTCTAATAAAACCAACAAACGAACCTGATTTTCTTAGCGACTGCCTCTTCTACGCACCTTTCCTAAACCACGTGTCATTTAACGTGGACTGGTTCAGTTTTGGCTGAATCCATATTTATTTTCGTTAATTACCAACATGTTTGCCAAGTGAGCAAACCTTTCGTTAGTCACCTTTCACGACAAGGCAAAGCTGCTGTAGTAGAATTTTTATTAGGCATGGGGGCTCTCGTTTGAAGACGATCAAATTATCCCACAATTATGTAAACTGTTCTACGGAACATACTGTTCATTGCCCTGTTTGTTTTGAATTTCATTAAAAAAAAATATTGTCGGCAGCAAGTCAAAACAACCCTTCGTTAGGGGGAATACTTTAATTGATTGTAATCAACACCCTTAAGTTTGTTGTTATTATTTTGTAAATATTATGCGATGCTGCTCATATTTATTATGATTTTATATGTAATATGTTTATGTTTTATAGAAATTGAATTCTAATTTCAATTTAGCAAAAGATTAAATTTGGTAATGTGTCAATGATTTTTAATTGAATTTCGAAAAGGATTACAAAGTTAAATAAAAAAAGGAATGGGATAAAAATCTTTTGACAGCAACTTAAAGTGATCATCTATATGTAAGTATGGTGAGAGAATTTATTAATAGCATAGGTTCAGTGGTCATTATCATACACATGTACGCGAGGGTAAACATTTTTGTCTGTTTCTATATGTTGTATGCTCGATAATTACGTATAAGATCGAACGTGTAAATTTTTTTTAACTTTACCGCTAAATTAAGGACCAAGGGTTGACGTTATAATACCCAAGTTATGACATAAAAATGTGTGCCATTTAAAACATCTTACATTTTATAACCAAACAGGTGATTCAAAAATTTTGTACATTTTCATGTCGTGTGATTTTGATTACAAAAAAAAATTTTTTTGGGACTAAAACAACCTTTCTGGGTAATCGACGAACCCACCCCTTTTACGTTTTTTTTTTTTTTTTTTGTTTTGTCTTACCATTTTCATGAAACGAATTTATGTTTGTTGATTTTTGTGGTCGTAAAGGACTAAAGGTGTTTTGTGTTAACATTTGAAGAATTATAGAAGAGGCTCGTGGCAATTTTTTTCTATTGAGTCCATAAATTATTTGATTGGGTATTGGCGGGGCCGACAGTGAAAATCATAAATTATTGATTGGGTCTTAATTGAATTTTTTCATCTTAAGTGCTTACACTATTTGCTTAGATGGAATTAAGGATAGGTAATAAGGTGAAACGGGATATTTTAATTTTATTGTGGTTGCACCTTTTAAATGTTGACTTAATGTTGTTTATAACAATAAGTACTGGTTGCGCCTATGTATATGTATGTATATATGCAAATAGTCGATTATGACATTCAAAACGGTAATTAAATATTTTGGGTTTGGAATACAAACCAGTCTAAGTTGAATTGGTGCAAGAAGAACATCACAAAATAATTAATTTGACTGTTTAATTTGGCTATTTTTATACCGTCCTTAATTTTTGCTGTGATAACTAATAATCACAAGTGTCATATAATATAGTGACACAAATTAAAACACAATAATATCTATAAGTGAATTTAAGTGCATCAAGTACATAGAAGCTGCATATAGTAAAACCACATTTTTGTACATTTCATAATTAGTGCCGTAACACTCAATGCCGTCATAACTGATAATTATAAGTGTAGTGTAATACCGTAACGTTGAGTGTGACCTTTAAGTGTGGATATGGCAGAAGCAATTATATTATCTCGAGGCAACATACTTGCTTCCGTTACCAAAATGCAATCGTGGGCTAGTAAAATTAGTGACGAAACAACAGTTGAGGCAATAGAAATTCGTATTTCTAAGCTCGATGAGTGTTGCAAGGATTTTAAAACTTTAGAAAACAATTTATTTTCGTTTCTCGGTCAAACATCAAAGTATGACGAATTTGAAGATAAATATTTTTCTCTTCGAAAACAATTAATGCGGTCCTTATGTATAAAACAGGTTGGTGCAAATGCAGCTCCTTCTGGATCCGCTATCCAAAAATAATGTCATTCTTTGAAAATTTGAATACAACAACGACACAATTGGCAGACCACACTCTACTGAGTTACGATCATATCAAGTTACCTAAGGTAGAAATCGCCAAATTTGATGGTGCCTACAACAATTGGCCGGAATTTGAAGACTCGTTTATATCTTCCATTCATAACAATCAATCATTGCCTAACGTCAACAAATTAAAGCTACTTAATAGTCTTCTAACTGAAGGTCATGCTTCATTGATCAAAAATCTGACCGAAACAAACGCAAATTATACAGAAATTGAAATCACGCTACGAAAAGAAAAGAAAAATCTTGATATCATACATCACCACATTTCTTGATTTGTCATCAGCAGTGAATGGGAAGGCATCCGATATTTGTTCACTTTGTGATAAGTGTGACGAAATTGTAATCGGAATTCGAACAATGGGTAACGAAACAGAGTATCGAGAGTACCGAGACGGGCTTGATGATGGAAACATTGACAATCGGGGGTTACAAAACCATCCATTTTCACATCCAAACCAACATTCAAGGGGAAAACCGTTCTTCAAAACAATGACGTTAAATTCGAATTTATCCTTGTGCCCCTGCTGTAACTCAAATTATCATCTTTTCCATTGCATGAAATTTCGTAGTTTCGATGTCAGACTAAGACGAAATTTAGTCAATCAATCGGGAGCTTGTTATAATTGTCTGCGTATGAATCATTCAGTACATGAATGCCCTGATCGGTCCAATTGTCGAACCTGCAATAAACGGCAAAACACATTGCTTCATGGGTATAAACCAATCAACTCACAAAACCAGTTTAATTATCCACACCAACAACAAACAACCGTTAAGCCTCAAACATCGAAGTGTGCAAAACCATTTGAACACTTCGTTACCATCACACCCATCAACATCAGCGCCAATCACTCATCAAAATGATCTCACGCTGCCGATGAATTCAATGATTATTGGTGATCCAAATTATCAAGAAGTAACGTCACCGCATGAATTAAAACCATGGCGAGAAATGGAATCACGGCACATTCAAAACATGGCCAATTCCGCGTCTAACTTCATTACCGACCGCTCTCATTCACATACGTGACTTTAATGGCAATACAAATTTTGCCAATGCATTGCTCGACTCAGGTTCACAATACACATTCGTATCGGAAAGTTAGTTTAGCGCCTGCGACTCGGACGATCATACTTATCATCGATCGCTGTAAACGGCCTTGCTGATAAACAAGCTGCGAAGATTTGGGGTGTAGTTAACATTAATGATTCGTCAAGGATTCCAACGTCAAATATCCTGAACTTCAGCGCTTACATATTACCGAAGCTACTTACCCTCCACCCAGTCAATCATGGTAACTTAGTTGGGGAACAATTGCCCTCACTATAACTGGCTGATCCAAATCTTACCACCATAAGAGAAATTGATATATTATTTGGCGCTGACCTTTTCTTTGATTTAATGCAGCCGGAAAAAATCGTCTTCTCAGGACATATGCACAGTCAACCATTTTTGGGTGAATTCTTCTAGTACCTCAATTACAATATGATGCCCACCCAACCACATCGGTTCCAGCAACTATCACTGTTGATGATGTGGACAAAACCGATTTTGGGAGCTTGAGGAACCTCTAACCGCATCGAGCCAAAAGCCAGCTGTCAATTGTGCGAATCATATTTCACCCAATCAGTCCAGCGGAACAAGGCTGCAAGATACATTGTACGACTACCATTTACCACACCACACGCCAAATTGGGACACACAAGGTCTGCGGCTTTGCGTCGACTTCTAACAATGGATCGGCATTTCGAGAGAATCCCGCAACTTGCAGTTGAATATAAAAATTTCATAAACGAATATTTGAATTTGGGGCATATGAGGAAAGTTCCGCTAAATGAAATCGCCAGAAATGATGAAGACGTTTTTTATCTTCCACACCATGCTGTTCAAAAGGAAGACATCGACCACCAAACTTCGGGTCATTTTCGATGGGTCCTGTAATTCTTCTTCTGGCTTATCAATTAATGACATTTTACTCACAGGACCCACTCTACAAGATGATGTGATCACTATCATGGCTCGGTTTTGGCAGCACGTTATCGTTTTTTCGCAAATGCGGAAAAATTGTATAGGCAGGTGCTCGTGTCATCACCTGATGATCATTTTCAGAGAATAGTCTGGTGAAACAATCCAACCGAACAAATTAAAACATACCGCCTCAACACAGTCACATATGAAATGACATGTGCACCATTTCTGGCTGTCAGAACAGTTCAAAAAATAGCTGATGGCAATGAACAAAATTATCCGACAATTGGAACAATCATCAAACGGGATTTTTATGTCGATGATTTACTTTCTTGTTTGGAGAACTATGCCTCGTCATGGAGGGAGCTGGTTTCCTTCTAAGGAAATGGAAATCAAACTCATCAGATTTTTTAGCAAGAATTCCTAATGAGCTCAAGGAGCCTACTATGTTACAATTTTACGACGATACTGCGACTGTCAAAACTCACGGTGTTCAATGGAATCCTGTGCGAGATGTGTTTGTATTTGTAATCAACATTTCATCAAGCATATCATATTCCAAACGAAATTCACTCTCTGAGATTTCAAAAATGTTTGATCCTTTGGGCTGGGTATCGCCATCGATTATATCTATGAAAATATTTTTCCAAAAATTATGGATTCGAAACATTAAATGGGATAATGAAATCCTGGCGGATATCAGTCGACAATGGAAGAGCATAAAATTGAATTTGCCTAAACATGAAACGGTCCAAATTCATCGACATTTTTTCATTTCTTCAAACACGAAATCGATCCAAATTCATGCATTTTATGATGCTTCGGAACTGGCATATGCAGCCGTAGTTTATCTACGTACTGAAGATGCAGCAAGCTGCGTTAAAACATCACTAATCATCGCAAAGGCCCACGTGTCACCAATCAAACAAGTCTCAATTCCACGACTTGAGCTATGTGGAGCCTTTATTTTGCTGAAACTAACAAATTTTCTTTAAAGGTTTTCCGAGATCAACAGTGTCAAGTGTTTGCTTGGACTCTCTCAAAAACTGTATTGGCCTGGTTATCAGCTCATCCGCGAAGATGGAACACTTTTATTGGTAATCGTACGTCTCAAATCTTGGAAGTAGTGCCAACAAGTCAGTGGCACTATGTATCGTCAAAGGAAACCCCTGCTGACATTGCTTCCAGAAAGATCAGTCCAGAATTACTTCTAAATTTCAATCTATGGTGGTTCGGTCCTAAGTGGTTAATGACTCGAGAACAAAATTGGCCATCCAACAATCCACTACAATTCGAGACAATGTGCGAAGAACGTACACGGAAAAAAATTATCAATTGAAAATCACAAATGGACTTTTGTTAATCGATTTTTGTGTTAAACAATATTTTTTTGTGAAATTAACCATTTTTTTCATTATAATAACAAAACTCATTTTTCTGATTTTTCTATGATTGTTGTTATCAGTAAACAATGAAATTCAGTACAGTACTGCAATTTTACAGAGTTTTATGTAAATCAACAAAAATTTTCTTAAATTTAACAACAAATTTCTTAATGAATTAATTTCAGTAGTGAAATAATAGTTGTTAATTAAATTTTATGATAAACATTCAAATTTTTGTGAATTTAACAAAGTCTGATGACAATAAAATAGTCACTTATAAATGACTATTTTATTAACATCAGAATTTGTTAAATTCACACAAATTTGAATGTTTATCATAAAATTTGATTAACAACTAATATTTCACTACTGAAATTAATTCATTAAAAAATTTATGGTTAAATTCAGGAAACATTTTATTATTTTAAATAATTTAGTGTGTCGAATAGAGAAATATCGCCATTCAAAAAGATTATACTTAATTACTGTCAAATCATCATTATCTGAAGTATACGCACAAAAAGGCCGGCTATTGATAATCCCTATACAAATTTTTTGGAGGGTTATTTAATATAATATTATTAATAATTGTCTACCAAAACAATGACGTTGCATTGTGACATCACGAAATAATATATCTCATGGCACACTCGGTTAAACAAATATTTAAATTTTATACATAGTTAAGAAAGTTTATAATCTTGCTCTATAAGGATGTGCCTGTAGACAGCTATAGTATTGGTATCGTCTATCAACAATACAGTGGTGAGAGTGATACATATTGTACTATTGTATTGTATCCATGCAAATTCGATTGTTTTTCATTTTTTTAAATGCATTTTTCGAACCGTTGATTGTTTCTGCGTAATTTTAAATAATAAATAAAGATATTAAAACAAATATTTTTGCTGTTAATTTTTTTGGTTAATTACATAGTTTTAATTAATTACATAGTTGTGTTACAATAGTTTAAAGTTTTGTTTAATTATACATTTTTTTTAAATGAATGAAGAACAGAGGAAGATTTACATGCACAAATATCGCGCTGAAAACTGAGAGCGAATTATTGCTCATAGTAATAGAGCATCGTAATAGGCTTTACAATCTACCCACTACCCACGATGATATTGGTGCGGTTTTTGTAATGGATCGTGATGGATGCCGTGTATTAATTTTGGAGTCTCACCAATTACATCTGGCAAACCGAAGTTACATAAATTGAGTTTTTTGTCGAAACATTTGTCGATCCAATGATATTTCCATAGTTTTTCCCCCGTGATTATTTTGGATTTTCATTGAATATAACCCATGTTGCAGAAATAGCAACCGGGGTTAGGAATAAAGTGACCCACCTTGAATATTACGCATATCGAATCACAATACGCAGAGATCAGTTTAATTCTCTACATTTTGGAGGTAAAATTTATCAAGAATATTTAGTGCATGCTTATTATATGTATGAGGCTAACAAAATTAATTATATCCACATGCATCAAAATGATTTTAGAGTTGAGTCATATTCAGGTCTAATGGACCATTTGAATAATATGGGCAGAGATCAAAATTGTCGAGTTGGAAACGTCATTCTTCCTTCATCGTACCATGGTGTTCCACGCTTCATGGCAAATTTGTATCAAAACAATATGGCTATTGTGAGATAATATTTTGGTCGTCCTGACTTATTTTTAACTTTTACCTGTAATCCAAAATTAAAATATATTAAAATTTATTTTAAAATTAAAATAATTTATTGAGATTTGTAAAAAAACTAATTTTTGGTAATGTAATTGAATTTTTGTACGTAGTAGACCATTAAAAACGAGGTCTTCCTCATGCACCTTGTCTTTTTACATTATCTCAACCCGATAAAATTAGAATCGCTGATGATGTTGATAATATTATCAAAGCGAAAATTTCTGATCGTGAGAATGAATCCGTGATATACGATATTGTATTAAAACAACTGGTTCGCGGTCCTTTATGTGATATAAATTCAAAAGCAATTTGCCGAATGGATGGCTATTGCGTTAAGAATTTTTCCAAATTATTCTGCGATTATGCCGATGCCTGTATTGATGGTTATCCCGTTTACAAAAGAAGGGACAATTCTAAAGATAATCATGTTAGCAGAAACGAAATACCAGTTGATAATAGTTGGATTGTACCCTATAATCCTTTCTTGATAAAAAATATGATGCTCATATTAACGTAGAGCTTTGTTTCCCTGTGGAAGTAATAAAATATATTCACAAATATATGGCAAAAGGGGCCGACTGTGCATTGATTGGTTTACAACAAGAAGATACTGACAACTTCTTAGTGCGTGACGAACCTACAGCTTATTTTAATTACCGGTGTATCAGTTTTCAAGTAACTTACTGGAAACTGCGAGAATTACCAATTTACCACTCACACAATATTTCAGTTGTCTACACAAAAAAAAAAAAAAAAGGCCAGGCTATTATATATTTTCAAGAAAATCGTGAGAAAATATCAATTTATTTTAAAGTTGATAAGAAAATATACGGGTTAAACGGGCCATAAATTCAAGATTTAAGAAACTCACAATAGGAAGAATTCCAACCGTATCACCACGAAATGTAGAACTGTATTATTTGAGGCTCTTGCTGTTAGCCTTAAAAATTGATGAAGCCACGTCTTTTGAACAACTCTTAAGATTTAACGACCATGCGTATTCGAGCTACCGAAAAGCTGCAAAAGCAAGAGCGATGGTGAACTATTCCTGTGAATGGTACAATTGTAAGGCTCAAAATATGCCATATGCCGTAAGGTCGTTGCTTGTGACTATTGTTATTCACCATCATCTTGCTGATCCTTTACAACTGTGGAACGACTTTAAGCTCGACATGTCTGAAGATTTTGTTCATCTAAAATGAAATTCAAAATTAACTGAAAAAGAGGGACAGAGTTGTTATAAAATTGGTCTAGGATCACATGGAAAAATTATCGCGTCTACAATAAAGAGAAGTTCATTATGGAACAATTTTAAAAATATTTTATTTAAAAAGGAATACGAGATCTTTAACAGATCCCGATTTTTGCCAATTTGCTACTGGAAACAATTCCAAAACTTTCAATTCAATTGAAATTCTGGATGAATATTTGACAACCAACGTGCTTGAAGACATATTTGGCTTTACAGCGAATGACGTAGTAAATTTGAGCAAGCGGGCTGTACTAACACTGAAAAATGAGAATGTTCGTTTACTAAATGAACAAGTCCTAAAAAAGCTCAGTGGAGAAACAACTGTTTACAAGGCCATCGATTACCTTAAAAATAATAAAGACGAGGCTTTTCCTGTCGAATTTTTGTATAGTTTGAATCCTGCTGGCCTTCCCCCATTCCAACTAAACCTTAAACGTGGATTAATTATTAGGCTCTTGAGGAATTTATCAATAAGCAAACGACTGTGCAATGGTACTCACAAGATTGTTCAACAAATGCGAACAACTGTAATCAAAGTAGAAGTAATAACTGGCTCACAAACATGAACTTTTCATTTCATTTCTAGGGTATGGATTTTAAAGTAATCCATTGCTAGTTTAATAAAGGTACGCTATTTTGTTGTAAATTCTATAGGCTTAATTAAGACATATTTCTGCTTTCTGATCCTTTCGATCTGTCGGTAAAATAATGCTATGTATTTGCTTTCGTTTCCTTTGAAGTAAATTGATGGTGGTGTCAGTGATATAATTTCGGTTGTACTAGGTACATATGTATATATAGAGATGGTCCAACTTCCTCACCAATTTCCGATATGTATTTATTTTTGAAAGTACATTGCAGGAACAATGGTAGCAGTATGCTTATGTTCGTCATGTCCTGTATTGTTAATAGGTTAGAAAGCTTACTTTAGTAATGTGAGGCTTAAATTTGTATAGCTGCTGTTTCTAATTGTTACTAATCTTATTAAACTATCGTTACCAAAATGGAGCTATAAAGTTCGTCCTAGAAACCACCTTGGAACTGAAAGATTCAAAATCCAAAATTGTGTATTGCTGAATTCCAATGTAGTCCAAGAGTTTTAACTGTTTCATTAAACTTGAACTCAACAATACTACTGTTCTATAATTTTATTGATACCGTCTGCATCAGGCCGGAAAACATGGTAAATATTTCCTGAATATTTTTAATAACCTTTCTGCCTCACATGACTGTCTTTTACCATTGTGATTTCTAAGATCTGTAAGAAATCTAAATTTCAGAATGTAGCTAAAAAGAAGTGACCCAAAATGATAGCAACAACTAGATCCTATACTTGCATAAAAAACTCCGAAGGATTATACAGGATTGATAATTGTGATAGACTCAACCCAGTTGCAGATTTTTAAGCGAGCGTTAGTTAGAGTGAGTTAAAGTGAGATCGAAAGACTTCTTGCAAATATTGCTTGCGATTCAGCTTATGAAGCAGCAGTTCTTGAAATTGGTTTAGGTTTAACGTGTATTTGGATTTTTGTGCAAACATTGCTTTTTCCTTAACTTTATAAAAGAAACAACTGAAGATAGAGTTGATGAGTTTATTAAATATTGTCAGAAGGGCCCAGTTAAATTTTGTTCACTTTTTTAAAAGTTCATTTCTAGTAGCTATACAAAATCTGGCCGAAGTTCTACTTTTTGTGTGGGGTCAAAGATTTTCAAATTTAGTTTTCATTTCAGATTGCAGGTTATGGTGACTTGTCAAACAACTCTAATAATGCTGTTCCATTTTATGAGGACTAACCTTGAAGATAATTATATAGATTTCATTATTGCAGATACTTCGATTCTGCTGGTTTTCATAGAGCCTGCGTCACAATTAATTTATTCCCTCCTCTCAATGCCGGGTTTATTTCTTTCAATTCCAATAAAAAAAAATAGATTTTAGTGACACCTGTTTACTGCTGGGTTAAACGTCCTGCGTTTAAACGTCCGAGTTCTATGCAATCTTTGTGATCTATTATAAGTTAGTACGATCTTAATTGTCTCAACGTCATCTGCTTCGGCAGCAGTTTCAATGGATTGTTTTCCACTTAATGAATATTTTTTATAGATATTACTGCAGTGGTTTGTAATTTCATCTGCTAAGTTTCTTGTGATCATATTTTGAGTGTTGCTTATTCTTTAAAAGGTTCCTTTTTGCTTATTCTTTAAAAGGTTTAGTAACAAAAGATATCCCAAGCACAAAAAAGGAAACCAAGGAAACATATTGATTTCTATCAGCCTTCGCATTGACCGTTGGGTGGTCCAATCCATAACTTTGTCTATAATATAACTGCCTGTAAATGTTTAAATATATGACACAGTAAGGAAAATAGTAATGTCCACGATGAATCATTTGTGGACTCACGCTACGTCAGTGCACACGAAGAAATTGATTATATTTTATTCCTAATGCTTGAATAAAAAGCTGAGTTGGCTTTCGCGTGGTTATATAAAGCTGGCAGCAGACCATCCCACATCAAGAAATATGAAACCTACTTTGTGGTTCAAACTCAATCAAAATGATCCAGTTGCAAACTAGACAAAATATTGGGAGGTATTCACTAAGTTTAGGGCAATAAAATACTGGCTGGAAGAAGAAACAACTTGGTAGAAATTACATAATTGAACGCACGTATAGTGTTAGTATCAAATATTGATTAAATTTTTATCTTAGACGTATGCTTCAACATGAGCCGCGATCATTTACCGTCATTAAAATGACATACGTAATTTTACTAACTGATTACCTAATAATGACTACGCCAAATTTAATTTTGAAGAAGAGAATGAGATTCCTGAAAATATGATCTCTTATTGTTACCTCCATGCAGTCAAGTGTATCTTAAAAATTGTTACAACTGTTAGTGCAATTGAAAATGACATCAGAAAGCGAAAATATATTTTTTTATAATAAACCAAGGATCGACTAAGGAAGCTCTGAGCTTTAACAGGTGGTCTTCTGCTTGGACTTGAAACTCCAGGAAACCTAATTTGTGACAATGATTTGATGACTGAAACTTTTCGAAAAACAATTTCCTCAATCCCATTTATATCAAGAACAGTTTTAAGGCTAAAGTACGTTGAAGTGGACATAATCAATAATCGGGAAATCGATGCATATATAGCAATCTTAGAACTCCACCAATCCGACTGAGTTACCACAAACAGTATTGTGATTCTTAAATCTGGAATTATAGTCATGCTTCTTTGAAATATCTATACTTAACAAAAATAAAATAACAGCGCATGCAGAATTACTTTTGAAAGTTATGATAGATAACGTGATTAAGATAAACATGCCCACTGGAGCTGATGAGAGTAACATCGATTTAACACGAAGACTAAACGAAGAAAACCACGCTTTTGCTTTGATAATAAACAAGCCAATCAAACAATAGGCAATGTTTGTCTAGTGTGTATACACGTATAGTCCGCTCAGTGAGGCTGCCAAAAGAGAAAATAAGCCACTCCAATATACAATTTAACAATCCAACATATGTACAAACACCACTTACGGGTTTGGAATTTTTCTCAAAAATTGCAATAAGCCGCATATGCATCACGGATTTTCATTGAAATGGTGTGAGGCAGATCATTCGGCACCGGATATTCGATATTATATAGAACTTCAAATTTAAATACAAATTTATTGATCAGTTACTAAAAAACGTGTAATTTT
Organism: Tipula confusa; assembly: GCA_963556175.1. Taxonomy (NCBI): domain Eukaryota; kingdom Metazoa; phylum Arthropoda; class Insecta; order Diptera; family Tipulidae; genus Tipula; species Tipula confusa. The sequence continues at coordinate 122,728,143 of OY744475.1, forward strand.
TTTAGAAAAATTCTAGCAAAATGACGATCAATGGTTCAAGAAAATATTGATTCGTTCTAAAGCAGAAAATTCGTAAGAAATTTTTTGAAGATAATATCAAGGTAAATTTATTTTTTCAAATAAAAACCATAATAGTTTAGTGCAAAATCTTTTACTTCTTAAAACAACCATTGGGAACATTAATTTTCTGACACTTTGGCACATAACTAGAAATTAAGCATAACATGTTATGGGAAGTTCTATTTGTTCAGTCTTTCAAATTTTAGCACTTTAAAATCTTATATTTGATTTAGAGTGGTAATTAAATTTTACAATTCGACTCGCATTTTCAAACCTTGGTGTCTGTTGTTCTGTTACGGCAGTCTACATTTGTTCTTACTTTTGATTAAAAGTTAAATTTATCATATACATAGACGCAGTTTGTCTCTACGTCGCTGCATGTATAATACTAGTCATTTGTCCGAGTTTAAACTGTGCGAAGTTATTACAAGTTTTTCGGGACTGTTCTCTTATTACCATATATTGAGGATTCGTGCTAAACTCTTCAGACATCGTTTTACTGAGTATTATACAAAACTTTACTAAAAACATAATAAGATAAAGACGCATTCATAAAACTGAAAAATGATCTATGCAATTCTTTAATTTTAAATTATCCAAACAAGGTGTCGGCAAGAGTATTTTGGAAAAAGCATTAGTATTATTACAAAATGGTTCACAACCATCGTGCAATGTAGAAACCGGGAAAGAACTTATGTGAAGCTTCAAGAGAATGATTTTTTCAAAAAAAGTTGTTTGGACAAGAGAACTACTAGAAGTCACATAGGTAGAATTTCTTCACATAAAAAAAGTTCTTCAAAAAATTCATTAGAACATGGGAAAAGAATCTATGGAAACAAGTGATTGAGAACCGTGTATATCTTGTACCAAAGCTCTTTCATAGTTGTGATGGTGTATTGAAGTTCAGTATATGATACACTAGGATATTCACCAACAATGGACATGGTTTTCAAAAAACTCCGATTGCCAAATAATTCGTAATCAAAACTAACGGATTTTCATTGAAAGAAACAAAGTGACATTGAAATAACCTTGAAATCGTCCACATTTAATAACGTCAACATTTAAACATTTCACCCTGTATCTTTCCATTGTTGTGATCGATAATTAATTAAAATTTTAATTATACTATACTATAATTATGACTGATATGTCATAATATATATATATATATATATATATATGTATATATATATATATATATATATATATATATATATATATATATATATATATATATAATTTAGATAACAATATTTTTTGTTTCTAAAATGTCCATTAGCCATAATTATGTAATTATACATTTTATACTTTAATTAAAACAAAAAACTTTTGAAACAATTACAAATTTTAAATTTTGTCCGATATTTTGTTTTAGTGGTAAAAAGGCTGTCAAAGGCAAAAATGTTTACTACTTTTGATTTGTATCGAATTCGTCTTTTTATTACTGAGTTGGGGGTTCCAATCCAGTCGTTCGTTTACTTGGACAATATAAACGATGTGGTTCGTTTAGATATGATTCCGTACGAAAATTCTGTAGAATTTGATTTAACTGATGATGTCATAAAATATGCGGTAAGCCATTAACATGTCTTTCGTCCTTTATAGGAAATTTAATTTCTGTTTGTGTTCGTATAGCGTCCACCTGCAACCACAGTTATCGAATTAGCCTACATAAACAATATTTTTGAGCTTTTGCAAGTCAAGAAAGTTCAATTTGTCGAGGATGATATGAGAATCATGGTGAAAAAAACGCTTAACGGAGATTACGATATCATTATTCTGGGTATGGTCGCAATGCATTCAACCTATTCATTGGTTGCCACTAATGAAGAACATTTGGCGATTTGGTTGAATTACTCAAGCTACCAGTCATTGTACTTTTTAAACGTTTTTACTTGGCAACTATGGATCTGCTATTTGATCATGTTTTGTGCCTGCATAATTTGTTGTTCGTTCATGTTACGAGCATTGCCCACCAACATTTTCTACAGGTTTTATTCACTTCTGGTAAATCAAATGTCGCTAACCGAGAGTATACAACAAAATAATATTTCATATAAAATTATGCTGTTTTGCCTATTTATTCTGTTGATAATATTTCATTCATCGTTTGGGGCATTTTTGACAGCACTCCTGGCCATTAAAACTCTACCGTTTAACGATTTGGACCAAAGAGTTGCTACAACAACACGATATAAAATTATGTATAGCAGATTATACTCATCTCGAACAATCGTTAAACTTGTATGTTGCTGGAAAATATAAAATCAAAGCCAACATCAATAATCCACGCTTCTGCCCTAGTGATTATGAGCTACTCTATGGTCCGAGTAAATTTTACATGTGGTTTGAATCCTATTGCATACTTTGGTGGTGCCGAAAACAATTTGTATGCATTTTAAATGTATAAAAAATCGAATGGGCCTCTAAATGGTTTGCATTTTTATTTTAGAATCGCTGATTGTAATTTAACTCCAATGAAGGGTAAATACTTTAAGAGACAGCGCAGCATTATGGTGTATAGTGGATTTCGTTACAAAAAAAAATTTAATTTGATGTAAGTTTTTCAAAATATGTTGGAATTTGATTTGATTTTTATTTTAAATATTACACAGAATCATAAAAATGAAATCATCGGGATACTTCAATTTCATAACTAGGCGTTTAACGCGATTGGATTCGGGCACAAATAATGTTGACATGACACCAATGGAATACCAACATGTATCCGTTATTTTGCTCATCTTTATATTTGGTGTTGTAAGTGCGACTCTGGTTTTACTAGTTGAAATGTCATATTTTAAAATTCAGCACATTATCTCATTTTAAAGCGTTTTTTGTTGTATTATTGCACGTGAAATTAAAATTAATAAAGAAAAACTGTTAAAAACCATCCAGGAATATTTCTTAATCTTTGCTATCGGATCATACTTTTTTTATAAACATTTTTTACGTAACATATTATCTAATTTCTAATCTTATAAGTGATTTCAAAGACATAGTTTAAGGAGTCAATATTTGGTTCATTACTGCGTTGGAAAGCACAACTAGGTTTTGTTGGGTTCCATCCCTTTTTATGCTGTAAGAAGCAATGTACCCAAGGGCCGCATACATTTATCGACCTCACTTTATCTTTGCTCTATCTAATGATACAATTTTTCTGAATTGCGGCAATTTTTATATAGCTACATTAGCTCTGGATTTGGCCATGTGGTTAAGTTTTTAATGGACAGTGATTTGAAATTTGGCATTTAACTTTCAAATATGTTTCGGTTTTGCATAGTAAATCCCTTGATGAAAGATTCTTTTCGCGCCAAATTCCATATGTTTGTGGAATATGCCCTTAATATTAATGATTGGGTGCAATTTAGAAGTTTGCAATGTTACTTCACCAAAAATCTCCACTAGTATCGCAATTATAGAACGTTTTGTCATCGTCGAATCAGCAGTGCTATAAGCTGGTACTTATTTTTTTTCATCGAAAACCTGTCAGCTTCCGAAGTAAACGTTTTTACGTTTTCCTTACACGGCAATCTTGAACCCTTTTTTGTTTTGTTTAATTTAAAAAGCAATACCTGGACGCTTGTCGATATAGCGTCAGAATTACTTTCTTCATGATCAAATAAAATTGAGAAAGTCTTTTATTCTGTCATTCTATTTTTTTCAGTGTTACATTTCTTGGCACAGAACAATTTTTTCAGGGCTTATGGAGTTCAAAACAAAAGACCCTATGGTATTTTGCCGCATTACATTAAACCTCTCCAATTTAATCATAAAAACCACTTCTCGATCTACAGTTTCGATCTGATGAGGAATCATTGATAACTTTGTTAAAAATTATTTTGTCATCTCATCATGGCCATGGCGACCGAGTGTTACGCGCAATTACTAATTTACGCTATATATATATATATATATATATATATATATATATATATATATATATATATATATATATATATATATATATATATATATATATATATGTATATATATATATATATATATATATATATATATATATATATATATATATATATATATATATATATATATATCAAGTACTGTGTACATGTAGCGTTAGCAAATTATGTGAATGTGCACGAAACATCTATAAATAGGTATTTGGTTGTAGCCTATTTATGGTCGCCGCTTATACTTAAAAATGTTTTATTAGGCTTAAACATTCATCTTCCGTTTTATCAACTTCATAGCCAATGGCGTCGGTGAACAATAAAACAAATCGTGATCGTGCTGCATGCACTTTCACAGTCTTTTTTACAGCTCTCCAAAAACTCTTGGCAAGTTTACAACATATGTTCAACCAAAGCCTCCTATATATACAAAGCCGCAATCATCAAAATAAAATTTAAAAAAGAGGTAGTAGAAAGACGAAAAAACTTATTTTCATACAAAACACAATTTATATTTTGAAACGTGTTTTTTACTTGAAAATTAATTAGTGTTTCTATTAAGGATTATAAAATACCTCCATTTACAAACACAACTATAGTCCGTGACACGCTTAACATGATATTATAAAACAAAATGAAAAAAATAAATTATAAAAAAACCGTTTTGTTTATGATCGACAGCTCATACGTCATCAATCTTTTACAATTTGATTTTCTATAAAATTACTAAAAAAATGAAATCCATATCATTTTAATTTAAAAATATTAATATAATATAATTGATTTTCATTTACATAGAAGATTTTGCCTAAATATGATATAAAAATAATATAGATTATGTTGAATGTCTTTCATTTCGAAAATGTGAGTCAAAAAACCATATTTTATGTGTGTTCATATTTTACATATATGACCCTTATATTAAACTCAGTTAAAAATTTGTCCGATCATTGTGGCTTTGTATATATAGGAGGCTTTGGTATAACAAACTCAGAAAAGCACATTTAAATAAATCAAATGCACAATCAAATAAGTCATACTTTCTTTATAGGAAAAAATAGATTCAGCTTCAGCGTGAACGTTTTCACGTAACACATTTGCTTCCGATTCAATTTGATTGAATAGCAAACGTGATTGCTTTCCTTTGAGCCACGCGACTCAAACGTGATCTTGTTTAAAAATAAAATGATATTGCAGCGCCAGATCCCATTTTCCTTATATTTTAATAATTTAAATGGAACAAAGCGTCGATGCCATGTTGCAGAATCTTCGATTGATGCGATCGCAATGTTGACTACATGTTTTACACGATTTAGGTGAAAAAGTCCATTGATCATTGTAGCTTTAGGCAACAACTTTTGATTTCGATTACAGACTTTGCATCAATCTAAAAATAAATTAACAACACGCCCATGTTTTGCCAATTAGACTTACAGATAATAAAAAATCGCTGTTAAGTCCGGAATACACAAAACATCTGGTGCAATTTGCGTTTCCATTTACATCAGTAAACAATCGCATGATTCAATTTTTATCTTTTTATTGTTTGCCGTCATTATTTCTGTCACAACTGGTTTCTCCGCATCGAAAAATATAACGAATGAAGGTGCGAGTATCGATTCTCATCTCATGGCGATCACAACACTCACACCCTAATGGCGTTAACAGAATTCATCCATTAGAAGCTTTGCTGGAATTACTGCGGAAAGGAAAAGATGGAATTGAATGAGAAGGCGGGGTTCTTTTGAACAAGATGCAACCGGACTCGCAACCATCACATCACCTTAAATCCACGGTTTTAACGATTTCATATATTTTAGCCCAAGATGTTTAATTTGTTCCACTTCTTTATTGTTATTCAGAAAATTTTATTTTATAAACTATTTTCGTACCACACGATACTAAACAAAATTATCACAACTTTAGCTCTACAATTTTATTAATTCTAATTAAAAATTATTATAGATAATTTATATTTTTTGCTTCTCAAAATAAAAAAAAAACTGATCACTACTATCACAAAACACGACTTTTTATACCTACTCATAACCCGTTACACAATTTAAAAAAAATGTAGGGGAAATGAGCAGATATGCAACACACTTACATACAAAATAAATTAAATAAATAACCAACCAAAACTGGAGTGGACAACATATATAATTATAATTTTAAAAGTTGCTCGTTACAAAATTATGTTTTGGTTCATGATCAAATTTGGCGTTGCGTCGGTACTCAAATACCATTCTTCGATTATAATTTTCAGTTAAAAATATTGTGTGGAACCGACCATATTTTTGTGGTTTTATTTTTTTTTATTTATTTTATTTTTTTAAATTTTTAATCACTACAATCCTTTTCTGGGGCCGAAGCTCACCCAACTCTTTCGGTTATTTTAACGTTCTACTTTCCGCCTACGAGAGCCAAATCGAGGACGCACGAATTCAGGTTTGCGATTTTGAACATCCATCTGCGCCATGCATTGCTCCATGCCAGCCTGTACTGACATGGACGATGGTTCGGCTCATGGATTCTGCACTACAACAGGGGGTCATAGTTGTGTTCATCGTCATCACTAATCGTAATCAGGTAATGAAAACTCCCTTTTGCAACCCTCCGCCGTTGGGATCCGAACCCAATACCTCCCGTCCCAAACACCGCAGCTTTCATCACTGCCCCAATTGCTCGGTGGTTTTATTTTTATTATTATTGTCAAGGCAGTCGGAATATGGAATATTTTGCATTAAGGCATTGCCACATGCACACTTTCACGACCGACAGAGTAAAGGCGTTGCCACGTGACAAAAATACCGACTTTTTTCTAAAAAGAAATTTTCAATTTACACATGTTTTCACATTTTTGATTTTGACACAACCGCTGCTCACTATTTTTTGTTTTTTTTTTTTTGCTTTATGACAATCAGGTTTTTATGACAATCGGTTTTGTCTCTTCATATGGCAATGCTTTTAGTAAAAAGTGCTAATTTTAAAAAGAAATGTGGGTCTTGAAAGAGCGCCAAGCGGAACCGCTGTATAGTGAAATTGGTGCAGAAAATTCGTAATAAAAGTTGCTTATTGGATAACAGAAGTGGTTCAACACTGTGACAGTGCGCACTGACAAGGCCAATGATATTGTAGGACAGAAATCATCCACATCAATTCGAGCACAAGCCGCAGCAACTGGTAGTTAGTCGCACCAGCATGAAATAATACTGCACAAAAACTTTGAAACAAAGTCCAGTTGACTCAGACCCAGGGTTGGGCGTTTTACATGTAAAAAACGTTTTCTGCATTTTACATGTAAATAACGTAAATTACAAAAAAATGTGTATTTTACAAAAATATGTAAATTATATTTAAAAAACGAGAATCCGTCCAGAAATAATTTAAAATATTGAATAAATGATACAAACATTTGTTTATAAGAATAACTTGCATTAGAAAATCCAATTAAACATTTTATTTAAATGGTTAATCATAATTATTTTCAACTTTTAGTTATCTACATTGAGACTATAAAAATCACCTATCCTTCTACAATGCCATCTGTTTACGTCTTAAACTAGTTCTTATATTCGACAAAATAAACAACAAGTGACATAGTGCCATCTAGCTACATTTGAATAAACTTACATTTGAATAAAATATTTTTAATAGTGCATATTTCTTTCGATATGTAGCGGAAAACTAAATGCAATTTGACGTTTAATCATAAATAAAATAATTCTCTGCAGTGAAATGAATGAAGTGAATCTATACTCGTTTGACTGGCTTTTAAATTTAAATCTTTATTAATTTCAAACAGGACACAATCAACCAAATTATCACTACCCGTCTCACCCTCATCAAATAAATGTATACCTGAAATTACTAGCCCTATTCTATCCATTCGATAAAATGCCTATGCATTATGCCTTTGATGTCCAGTGTAGTAAAGAGGAATATGATTATCGAATTTAAGCGTGGAACTATAGTGAATTTTATTAATTCAATTTAATTTTTCTTACTCTAATTACAATTAATAATTTTTCATAACCTAAGTTTGCAGCAATACCATTATACTAACCTTGCCATTCAAGGGTTTCCATATGCTAACTCCTCTCACGAAAAACGAAGCGTTCATCAAATTACATTTATTGATAGCAGGTGTCAAGATTTCATTGTCAAAATATTTCTTATCATAGGAAAGTTGCACTTTATTTTACATTTTTACATATGTACAAATATCACAATAAATAAACACAAATACACTACACTGTAGTATATAGTCAATTTTTCTTTAATTAAGAGATTTGGTAACAGATGGCGATAATTGTAATGAAAAAGTTGATTTATATTTTACAGTATATATAAAATAATCGTTTATATTTTACATAAATTTTACATGTAAAAAACCCAGTAAATTACATTGTGTAATTTACACGCCCAACTGTGCTCAAACCATCCTCTTCGATATCACTTCTCTGCGCGGGCAATAGACCATGTTACGTCCGTTATGTTATGTTAAGTAACATTGATAGGTTATGATTTATGATGGCATATCATAAATATACAGATAGTCTGGCAACACTAATGTAAATGTCATGCTGTCGTATGACGCTCGTTTATACTTCACTTTGAATAAAGTTCATGAAATAGTAACATGCGCTTTTCAATTCTACAATAAAATACAGAACTCAAGTTATAGCAAACCAGGGGTGTCATGTTGCAACATCACTTCGATTCGCTTCGTTAGCGATCATCAAAACGAAAAAAAATATTTTCGGCATGTTGTAACTTTTTCGTTCGATAATCGATATTCCAATATGGCAATCCTTTTTCTATGTTTTTATTGATAGATAAAGAGAAGTTAATATTTAAAATTTTTAAATAAAATACGAACACATAAAATAAATTATCATTTAGATTTGTTGGTGCAATTAATTTTGAAAATGAGGATTCCATTAATTTTTCAATTGAAAGGCGCTTTCAGAGATCGTTATAATGTGATGAATTTAGAAAATTTTAAGTACGTTTTGCATAAAGTAGATGTATATTTTTTTTTTATAATATATTTAAATTAATAATAAAATTGTACTTTTGTAGGTTTATTGAGTCGTTTCGAGTCACAAAAGATACATTCCTGTATATATTAAATGAAATTTCTCCACACATTCCTGATGGCACTCGGAACACAAAAATTTCTTTGACAATCCGATTAGCAGCCGTATTAAATTTCTTCGCTACGGGTTCATATCAGCGAACAATATGCTATATCACACTGCATTCTATGGACCAATCGATGGTTTGCAAGTCAATAACCGAAATCACAATGATTTTGGAGAAAATTCTTTGTGCCAAATTTATTAAATTTCCAAACGAACAGGTAAAAGCTACCAATAAGCAGCGTTTTTTTTTAAAAGACCACTCATTCTGGAATTATTGGTTGTGTTGACTGCACGCGCATGTCGATTTAATCGCTCCAGTCGAAAACGAACACATTTTGTAGATAGGCGTGGAAATCATTCGCTAAACGTTCAACTTGTTAGTATTTTGGCCGTACAATAAAGTGCATTCATAATAAAAAGTATGATTCATTTTTAGAGATGCAATTATGATCTTTTAATTTTATCTGTGTGCGCGAGATACCCAAGATTATCACATGATGCAATAAATAAAATTGAGATGGCCAATGAAGTATTGCAGGAAGTAGACAATCCTTCAATTATTTTAGAGCAGGATTTTGATTTCGAGGAGCTCGAAGGTGAACCAACAGCTGTGGGAATTAGAAATAGTTTATTAAACTGTTTTTAATTTATAAAAAAATTTAAGATTTAAAACATATGTTTTTCAAAATAAAGTTAAATTGTATCAATATTACAGTTATTTAAATTTAATTAAAATAATATCACTTATTCATTTCATTTATATATCACATATTTTATCTCCTAAATTTTAGGGCTTGATTTAATTCATTTTGTTGTATAATATTTGGCTTCTTTTAGTTCCAACATCCTCTCCTTAATTCTCAGTCTTCAAACTGATTTCATTTTGCTCCGTTAACAATGTTTTAACTTCATTAAAATGATCACTTTGCGCTTTTCCCTGGGCTTTTAGTTCTTCCAATACCCTCTGCTGAGTTGTTATTCTTCTTCTTGGCGTTCGTTGCTCTCTTAACCTTAGGGGCATGTTTGATCCGGTTGCCTCTAAGCCCACATCTCTTTCATGCTCAATTTTTGTATTTCTCTGGCTCACTATTACGACCTCTCCCTTGTTTACATGTCCATTTTGCTGACCTTTTAGTCCTACAATACATTTCCGCATACCAGTTAGGTTACCACATGTTCTTCAAATTCAGAAAGCTTTACTTGTCTTGAACCCCCTCCGGTCTTATTAATATCGATATATTCCTTACGTAGTTTTTTTTAATTTTGCTTTTAAGGTCAGCCCAAACCTAATGGGTACCTATCATAACCTATTTAATTATATTAAATTCTAATGTAATGATTTCATCGAGTATTATTATGTCTTACCTTTTTCCAGCCCTCTTCGTCTTTTATTGGTGTTCAATTTAGCGTTATTGTTAACCTTTACCACAATTCGATACTAGCCGACTTTGAGTTTACCGTGACAAATTTTCCAGTAACTAGTTCTGGCTCAAGAAATGTTAGCATTTCTTCGAACTGCCGGCTTGTACTTATTTTTTTTTGCTTTTCCCTGAAATATTCGAGTTGTCGTAGACTGCTGCTAACCAGGCTGTAAAAATTTAAATATGCAATTAAATTTTATGTATCAATCTAATTACCTTGTTATTACCTAATTCTGTCAACGATGTTTATTTACTGACGGATTAATCAATGTCAAACGTAAAAATAATCCAGTACTAAATTTAATGAATGTAAATCTGTCAAAAATTGTAATGACAACAATTAACATTTATAAAAATAAATAATCACTCTCTTACCTACAAACCTTCAAGCTGACAACAACTAAAATTGAAAATTATAAATTGTAAAAATAAAATAAATATTTAAGTGGTTAATTATTGAATTGAGTAACCAACCATTATAAAAGTTTATTTTAAACATTCATTTTTGTATCATAACACCCTTTGGTACAAAACATTGGTCCTTCGAGCCGGATCTCCGGATTTTATGAGCACCTACCAGCAGAATCCATACAACGTCCAGTACATTTCTACATTAGCGGCGGAGTTATTACATTTTGGATAAAACATTTTGGATAAAGGAATTGTGAATACCACTTGAAGAACTAACCTCAAAATCACCTCGTGGGAGAAAATCAAAATCGCAAGTATCTAAACACTTTATTGCACTATAAATTATAAAATAATTAGAAAATCAAATTGTGGTTTAATATTAAATATTGTAACAAATTATCACGGTTGCGAATAATTTATTAAATAATCGGTAGTCAATATTCAATTGAAAAGTGTATTAACGTGCTGTGAAGTGAAAATTTTTGAATTAAATCATGGCAGATCTTGCATCATTGCGGAAACGGCGAGCTTACATTAAGGGACGTATGACTATATTAATAAACTACATCGCTACTATAGGCATTAATACGAATACCGAGGATATTAAAATCAGACTTACCAATGTAGAGCGATACCGCACCGAATTTATGAAACTTGAAGATCGAATAGTTACTCTAAATAATGACGAAGAGTTGGATGAGGAATTCGAAGACAATTACTACAAAATAGTGTCAGGCTTAAATCAAGCGTTGAGAACAAATACAGAACCGTCCACATCAATTAATCATACAATTCTTGATGCTTCTACATCCGGAATGCACATGGACGTGAAATTACCAAAACTATCCATCCCATTATTTACAGGAGATTATACTGAGTGGCAATCTTTCCACGACTTGTATTGTTCGACTATCCACGACAATGCAAGGCTTACACCGTCACAAAAATTGCAATACTTGAAGGGAACACTCAGAGGAGAAGCGGCAAATTTACTGAAACATTTTAGCATCACAGATGCCAATTATATTGAGGCGCTAAGAAAATTGCGAGACCGTTATGATAGGAAAAAACACACTATTTATGCTTTCATAAAAAATTTTATGACTCAGCCCTCTATAACAACGGCAAATAGTGCTAATGTGCGACAATTACTGGATACCTCTGATGAGATTATTCGCGGTTTAAAGGCTTTAGGCGAAGAAGCCGAATCAAGGGATCACTGGTTGATCCATGTACTAATAAATAAATTAGATAGTGAAACCAATAACCAATGGGCACAGATGTCATCAACGTATGACTTTCCAACGGTAAATCAATTATTTAAATTTCTATCACAAAGAATCAATGCGCTTGATTCCATAAAGTGCACAACTAAACGCTCGCAGCCGTATTGCTATCAGCCTAAACGAAGTCTTAGAAGTCATGTCATTTCACCAGCAACAGATTCCCAAGAGCTCCAAATATGCGCATTATGTCCAGAAGAATCTCATAAACTATTCCAATGCAACAAATTTATAGAAATGCCGATTGGCGAAAGGAAAGATTTGATGAAGAAACAAAACCGATGCTTTAATTGCCTTAATACTAACCACAATGTTTACTCGTGTAAATCAAGGTTTAGATGTAGGCAATGTAATAGGAAACATCACACCACGCTTCATGAGAATCAACCAATCCAGAATGAATTAACTGTAGCTATGACCAATACTTAAGAACTTGTACCTAGCAGTCATAGCTGTGCCACATCAATAACCACGCATCCAAGAAGTGCTTTGTTACCTACCGCATTGGTCAAGGTGACAAACGACCAGAACCATTATCAATTATGCCGAATACTGTTAGATTCAGGATCCCAATGTTCATTTATCAGCGAGAAATGTGCACAGAAGTTGCAATTGAAACGAAATAATGCCAAATTGGCCATCTCAGGCATAGGAGCAACCACAAATGGATATACCAGAGGATCCGTGTCGTTAGAAGTGACCCCATGGAACAAAACGGAACCGAGATTCCAGATAGACGCATTTGTGTTTTCTAAACTAACAACCAAGCAACATTCGATTGCCGAATTTATCAACATAGAAGACTTTAATCAATACCAATTAGCGGATCCATTATTTTACAATGGTCCAGAAATCGACATAATAGTAGGCGCAGATATCTTCTTTGAGATGTTGGTGGATGGAAAAATCTTAACTAAAAATCAGTTAGTAATGCAAAACACCAAACTAGGATGGATAATTGCAGGCAAAACAAGTGCAACACAACCAATACAATCGATTTCCATCACCGTGAAAGACAACGAGAGTAACTTAGAAAACCTCTTGCGAAGATTCTGGGAAGTTGAAAATATTGAATTATGCCAACCTCATTTGTCCCAGGAGGAGAAGCTCTGTGAAAAATGGTTCCTGGAATCTATAAGTACAGATACATCTGGTCGAATCAAAGTATCTCTACCATTCAAAATCACACCGGCAGTATTGGGCGACTCTTACCAGAAGGCCGTGCAAAGAATGTATGCCATGGAGCGGAAGTTTGTGAGAGACGTGACATTTGCAGATTTGTACAAAAGCTTCATGATCGAATACATGGCACTGGGCCATATGAAAGAAGTCAACATCAGCCCAGAAAAAAATAGCGAGAGCCAATATTACCCCATCACGGTGTCCTCAAAAGCAGTAGTAGCACAACAAAACTGCGAGTTGTCTTTGATGGATCCGCGAAAACATCAACCGGGAAATCACTGAATGACTGTTTGGCGGTTGGGCCAATCATTCAGTCGAGCTTATACGAAATATTGTCGCGGTTAAGGAAACATCGAATAGCTATTACAGCCGACATTGAGAAAATGTATCGGCAGGTTCTCATATCAGACGCAGACACAAAATTCCAAAGAATAATTTGGAGGAATGATCCAACTGAACAGTTCAAAACTTACGAACTGCTAACTGTCACATATGGCACATACAGCGCGAGCGACCTAGCTACTCGAGCAGTCATACAAGCTACAGAAAACTATTCCGACGAGTTTCCTCAGGCCGTTAATTATATCAAGTCGGATATGTACGTTGACGACTTAATGACTGGAGCTGACACACTCGAAGAAGCCACACTACTCAAAACTCAAATAAATACAATATTATCCAGCTCTGGGTTTGAACTACGAAAGTGGTTATCCAATGAGAAGATACTGAATGATACCACTATACCGAATGTAAAATCAATGGACTTAGAACTAGAGGAATCTTCAATTAATTATACCAAAGTATTGGGGCTTAACTGGGACCCAGTAACTGATTGCTTCCAATTCAAAGTGAGCTTAAACCATCAACCAACCATCACGAAACGAGGAATACTCTCCGAAGCTAGTCGTTTATTCGATCCGCTAGGTTGGCTAGCACCCATCACAATCCAAATAAAGATATTCTTTCAATCGTTGTGGGCAGAAAAGTTAAGCTGGGATGACGAATTACCTACCAATCTTTTAGACGAGTGGCTAAAAATACGAAGTAACTTCAGCAAATTGGAGAATATTCGATTGGCAAGATATTTAAATACAAATTCCAGCAGCAAAATCGAGCTTCACGGTTTCTCAGATGCATCTAAGCAAGCATATGCTGCAGTGATATATGGCAAGATTACCAACTCAAAGGGAGAATCATGTATTAAACTATTGTCAGCGAAAACCAAAGTAGCGCCGGTAAAACAATTATCCATTCCGCGCCTTGAACTTTGTGGTGCGTTACTTCTAAGCAAATTGCTAGTGAGTGTCAAGCAATCACTGAAATCAAACATTACAAGCTTATTTGCCTGGACGGACTCCACCATAGTGCTGGATTGGCTAAACACACATCCAAATAAATTAAACACTTTCGTGGGCAATAGAACCGGCGAGATTCTCACTCATTTCAACCGGTCACAATGGGGACACGTAGAAACGCAAGATAATCCAGCTGATTGTGCCTCCAGAGGACTAGAACCAGAAAAACTTCAATATTTTGACTTATGGTGGAACGGCCCAAAGTGGTTAAATAATGCTGAGTTACCCAAAACCCTAGTTTGTCAATCAAATACTGTAGAAGAAGTTCATAACGAGTCGTCAAAGTGTCAAGTTGCTCAACCAAATGAAATCGATGATCTAGCTACACGTATATCCAAATTCAGTAATATAATTCGAGTCTTGGCATATGTATATCGGTATATCAGTCTGAAATTAAAACGAATTTCTAAGGAATCTTTCTCATCTGTTATTAGTCTACCCGAAATACAAAAATCACAACATTTGATGTTTCGTCATATACAATCTAAATATTTCAAGGCCGAAATTCAACTAATAAAATCAAATAAACAGATACCCGCATCCAGTCGCCTCAAGTATTATAAACCTTTTATCGATGAATTAGGGCTTTTACGCGTTGGTGGAAGAATTGTAAATGCCTCAATCACATATAACGTGAAACACCCAATTATACTCACCGCTCAAGATACTATAATAGAGAAACTAGTACGAGAACATCATTTGCGATACTTACACGCGGGACCTTCATTAATGATAGCAATGTTACGACAGAAATACTGGATTCTGGGCGGTAGAAGTGTAATTCGGAAAGTAATACGCAACTGTGTGAAGTGTACTAAACATGAAGCAAAGACGTTAAACCAAATAATGGGACAGCTACCAAATCCAAGGGTTGAGTTAATTAGGCCCTTTCACAAAGTTGGAGTTGATTATGCCGGTCCATTTCAAACCTACACCACGAGACGCAGAGGACAAAAACACGGCAAGAGTTATATATGTTTATTTGTTTGTCTTTCAACAAAAGCTGTCCATATAGAACTTGTCTCCGATCTGACAACCGATGCCTATCTAGCTGCGCTCAAGAGGTTTATCGCTCGTAGAGGAATATGCAAGGAGATTCATAGCGATAACGGAAGCAATTTCATTGGGGCTCGCAACCACTTATATAAATTATTCACCTTACTAAAACAAAACAATAATACTATATCCAAATTTTTATTAGCAGATCAAATTATCTTCAAAATGATTCCTCCTAGTGCACCACATTTTGGCGGACTGTGGGAGTCCGCGGTTAAAAGCGTCAAGCACCACTTGAAACAAGTAACGAACGGCCATATATTAACCATAGAGGAGATGGCAACATTAATTGTGCAAATCGAAGCCATGTTAAATTCACGTCCTATTTGCGCATTGTCCGATGACGACAATGATTACTTAACGCCATCTCATTTTCTAATTGGTCGACCTTCAACGCAACTGCCCGACGAAGACTTAATAGATGTAAAAATATCTAGACTCTCAAGATGGCAACTCATACAGCAGATGAACCAACACATCTGGCGAAGATGGCATCTCGAATATCTATCCAGTCTTCAGCAAACATCCAAATGGCATAAACCGCATCCCAACGCAATCATCGGCAATATAGTGCTCATCAAAGACGATAATTCACCCCCATGCAAGTGGTTGATGGGTAAAATAGTGGAATTACATCCTGGATCAGATGAGAAAGTTAGAGTCGTCACCATAAAAACAATAAATGGAATCATCAAACGTCCCATACACAAAGTATGTCTACTCCCAGTGGATTAAATCATCGATTCAAGGCGGCCGGTATGTCGTAGACTGCTGCTAACCAGGCTGTAAAAATTTAAATATGCAATTAAATTTTATGTATCAATCTAATTACCTTGTTATTACCTAATTCTGTCAACGATGTTTATTTACTGACGGATTAATCAATGTCAAACGTAAAAATAATCTAGTACTAAATTTAATGAATGTAAATCTGTCAAAAATTGTAATGACAACAATTAACATTTATAAAAATAAATAATTCTTACCTACAAACCTTCAAGCTGACAACAACTAAAATTGAAAATTATAAATTGTAAAAATAAAATAAATATTTAAGTGGTTAATTATTGAATTGAGGAACCAACCATTATAAAAGTTTATTTTAAACATTCATTTTTGTATCATAACACCCTTTGGTACAAAACACGAGTATTACACATAAATATTACGAATATTCACATGTTACTATTTACAAAATAATAAATTTTCACGAGATACTACATTTTCACTTTTTATTGAGGAAATTTAGTAATTTTATTATTATAAATTTTATTATTATAATTTTAAAATTCTCGACACAACATTTGACAACCGAAACGAAATTAAAATGTGATAGAGAAACAAAAAAAATAATGGTCGAAAATGTTATAACATGCCCATTTGTCGAAAATATCAAAAACTCATCAAACATCGAAAATTTCGATGTTGCAACATGTCACCGCAGCTCGGTAATGACGTCGATTTTGGTCGAAAAATCATATTTTCAGATAATGATAGATTATCACGTAATCATATAAACGTTAATGCATTTACCAAGAGCAACAAGTTGATGTATATACTCATTTTAGAGCGGTTTTGAAAAACAAACTTTTAAATGGCCCTCACCCCACCCTTTACAAAGTTGTTTTATCTTCTTTATTGATCTCAACATGACAGTTTTCTCTTTAACTAAGCTATCCTCTAAAGTCGACATGGCTCTTTGGGTCTTTTTTTGCTTAATTTTAATAATCGTTTAAGAATTTTCAGTTTGATTTGGGGTAACGGCAATATGATCCGATGATAAGTAAAAACATGATTCAGAGAGTA
This sequence comes from Tipula confusa, assembly GCA_963556175.1. Classification (NCBI taxonomy): domain Eukaryota; kingdom Metazoa; phylum Arthropoda; class Insecta; order Diptera; family Tipulidae; genus Tipula; species Tipula confusa. The sequence continues at coordinate 122,745,781 of OY744475.1, forward strand.
TTCATGATCTAATCAAGAACCCAGCCAAATAAAAATGTGTACATAAGGGTGCAAATTATGGTAGTGAACAAATTAATTTGTTATAGAAAAACAACAATGGTAATCATCAAACTCCTAAGCACATGGACTCGAAATGTTTATATAATTGGCACTTCGAACTGAGAAAATAAAGCGAGATTCACGGTCTTATTCTAGCCCAAAAAGTTGTATTGGTTGGAATTCGTTGCTCTCTTTTTTACCTTAGTATTATTGGTGCTACATATTTTTATGACAGTTGGAACGATACCGCAACTGTTGACTTTAACACTAGAGCTTTACATGATCCAATAATCGACTGATATCTTCATAAAAGTATCTAATTATAAAAATAAGGATCCACCATTAGTCGGTTATTCACGCACAAGTGAGTCTACGAACGCAGAAAACCAAATTTGTAATTTCCAATGAGCGCATTTCAACATTTTATTTAACGAGTCTACAACTAGTCACCTATCTATAAAATAAAGATAGTTTAAAAAGCAAAAAAAGCATTGCAAGATAGCCCTTGACCTCGAGAGAGCAAAATATTTATTGAACTGCCAAACTAAAACAGTAAAGCGGTTCACATATTCCTGAAATAGTTATTGTATCTATCACAATCATAAAAATTGAGTGTGGTTGGTATTCAATGGCCCATATTAATGAATACCAGAACAGCCACAACATTTCTATACGTTACTAGAAATTGTTTGTTGTGGAATTCAGGTCAAGTTTTTATTAATACAACATAGTAGTTGGTTATTTATGAACTTATATGTGCCCATCCCTTAGGTAAATTAATTTTATCAACATTCAGCTTTATGAATTAATAATAAAAATCGGTAAATACATTATTGAGTTGTATATAACTGTTAAACCGTTCAGTGTCTGTCCAACTGTTTCACTGTTAGTTATGTTATATTTAAAATTTAAATAAAAGAAAAAAGTTTTCTAACCTAACTCACTGTTCTTACGAACAGATTTACAACAATATATGAGGTAAAGCGACGGAGAGAGCACTAAATGTCAATTTCATTGTAAATATAGTTTTATAGTTTTATTCAAGGCAAATTATGTATTTTTGTGAAGTAATTTTTAAACAATTTAAGAAAAAAATGTGGGGTTCCAATGTACGAGCTGTTCTAAGACTGCTGTGGGTGCTGTTAAAGTTTATATTAATTGAGTAAAGTATGATATTTTAAGTTACCTTTTTTAAGTTTGTTTGATTTATTTCCTGTTCCCTCCGGTGTACCCTTATTATTTTCTATATAACCATCAATGCCATATAGAATCTTCTATTTGCAATTGTTCAGTTAACATTTTTGCTGATGTTAGACATCATAAGAGGCTTCTAAGCGAGCGTGGTATCCTTAGAATTCCACCACATCATCCATAGCTTGTCGTAGGAAGTGACTAAATATAGGTTGGATGACTGAGCTGACTATATGCATCCTTAAAAAACTCAATTCATAAAAAAATCCATAACAAACTATATAGATACTGCCAAAATTTAGCCAGACCCCGTACGCTAACGGACATGTGGTTTAACTTTGGTATGTGGAGCGTGCAGTCGCTACGAAAACCAGGCGCATTTTATGGCGCTATATCAGCCACGAAAGAATATTGATTGGAACTCGTTGCTCTCCAAGAAACTCGATGGCCCAAATAATAATAATAATCTTGATAGTACTTTGTTTTCACCAGGGCTCCAGGCGAAAAAGAGTGTTTTTTTGATGATCTGATGGAATCCACACTGAATCATGACTTCAGAATAGTGATTGGTGTCTTTAATGCTAGATCTGTCAAAAAAGCAGACTGGCTTATGTGAAAAAATAGATCCATTCTTCCGACACGATCTAATAGTGACCTATAATGGACAAAAATTATATTTACTTTGCGATCACGCTCGATCTTATCGGCAAGCACTTTCTTTCCTCATAAAGCGGTCCCGAAGTTAAATTGAGCATGTGTTAATTTCTAGGAGAAGGACTCGGGTCATCTAAGATGTGAGTTCTTTTAGGTCGGCTGGCAAATTTCTAGGCACTATATGGTTTTGGTGGGAAAAGCTGAGGCAGATGTAATCGATGCACACCGGCATATCAAGCGGCGTATTTTATGTACTCGTAGTACATTGCGAGCATTATTAGTAATGAATTTTTCAATAAATAAGTGGGCGCAATAATTAATTACGAAAGTTTGCTTGAATTCGAAAGCATTCAATGGACATTGAACTTTTTAAATGAAGCATTCTAAAACTCGACCATATATTTCCAGCGGTGGATATTGATAATGCCATCAGCGACATTTCACTTAATAAGAATAAGAAATAGATGCTACCTTCGAATCTCGATTTGAGGCCTATATATTATACGCTCAATCACGTCAACAACGCCAGTGACTTCGATTGATGCTAATTGTTGGAAATATTTGCATCAACTGTACAGCTTGCTGATCCGGTATTTCCTAAGCCCGGACGTATCGATCTATTCATCAGTGCCGACATCTGGGGAAATATTATAAGAGACGGAGAGGCCATTGGTCAGCGCAACAAGCAATGTGCAATCCATACACATCTAGGATGGGTTTTATTTTGACCTATCATAAGTCATACAATCTCGAACCGACCACCGCATACATTTACAGCTAATAAATTTGTGGGTGAGCAGTGACTCGAGTAAACTAAGAACTTATTGGCTGACGTTTTGCAATGGTTTACAACAATTGAATCTAATCTGTGTTCCGCGTGGGATTCTGTAGTGCAAGCAGTCAAGTATATGCAGCAGTAATTTACCTGCGGGTAATCGATGCCGATGGTGACAAAAAGTTCCGCAGGTAACTGCAAAGAGTAAGGTTGCACCAATGAAAAAAAATCACGATATCTCCACTGCGGTTCAAAATACTGCGGATTATGTTGCAATCATGCTCAGTAACACAGCCCTATATCATGGTGGCCTCTAGAAGGCAATGGAATGATCTGCTAAATATATTTAGTGCGAACCATTGGCAAACAATTCAATATCATCAATTGAACACATTTCTTATACGGATCGAAGCGTGCCTCAATTCGAGACCAATCATGGCACTACATGATTACCTGGTAATAACCTGATTAATTTCTGATCGAACGACCAACAACGACACGACCTGAGCCATCACTTCCAGTAGTACCAGAAAATCTTTTTAAATATTGGCAGCAACTACAACAAATATACCAATAATTCTGGAAGTGCTGGAAAAATGATTATGTTACTCTCCTACAGGTACGTAGTAAGTGGGCACGGGTCTAGCTCAATATACAAATCGACGATATTGTTTTCATTCAAAATTTTAACTTTCCACAGTCTCGTTGGCACGTGGGACGAGTTATCGAGGTCAACCCGAATTAAAACGTCTCACATTGTATCATTCCATTGCTGTGATCGATAATTAATTAAAATGTTAATTAGTATACGAGCATACTATCCATATGTCATAAAAGGGTTGTATCTATAATTTAGTTACTAAACCAATTTTTTATTTTTTTATTTTTCAAAATTTCCACTAGCTAACTTTGTAATTATACATTTTATACTTTAATTAAAACAAAAACAATTTTAAAACAATTACAAATTTTTAATTTTGTCCGATATTTTGTTTTAGTGTTGAAAATTTGGTCTTGAGGTAAAAATGTTTACTACTTTTGATTTGTATCGAATTCGCCTTTTTGTTACTGAGTTGGGGGTTCGAGTCCAGCCGTTTGTTTACTTGGACAATATAAACGATGTGGCTCGTTTAGATATGATTCCGTACGAAAATTCTGTAGAATTTGATGTAACTGATGATGTCATAAAATATGCGGTAAGTCTGTAAACTGTCTTTGTTCCGTTAGGAAAATCTAATTTCTGTTTGTGTTCGTATAGCATCCAGCTGTAACCACACTTTTCGAGTTAGTCTACATAAACAATATTTTAGAGATTTTGCAAGTAAAGAAAGTTCAATTTATCGATGAGAATCTAGAAAGCATGGTTAAAAAAATGTATAGTGGTGATTACGATATAATTATTCTGGGTATGGCCGTAATGAGCTCAACCAATTCATTGGTCGCCACTAATGAACAACATATTGGGATTTGGTTGAATTATTCGAACTATGGGTCTTTGTATTTTTTAAACGTTTTTACTTGGCAACTATGGATCTGCTATTTGATCATGTTTTGTGCCTGCATAATTTGTTGTTCGTTCATGTTACGAGCATTGCCCACCAACATTTTCTACAGGTTTTATTCACTTCTGGTAAATCAAATGTCGGTAACCGACAGTATACAACAAAATAATATTTCATATAAAATTATGCTGTTTTGCCTATTTATTCTGTTGATAATATTTCATTCATCGTTTGGGGCATTTTTGACAGCACTCCTGGCCATTAAAATTCTACCGTTTAACGACTTGAGTGAGTTGCTACAACAACGCGATGTAAAATTATGTATGGCAGATTATGCTTATCTCGAACAATCGTTAAACTTGTATGTTGCTGGAAAATATGAAATTGAAGTCGAAATCAATAATCCACACATATGCCCAAATGTTTATGAGCTACTCTATGGTAGAGTAAATTTTACGTGTAGTTCGAATTCTATTGCATATTTCATAGATCCTGAAAGCAGTTTGTATGCATTTGAAATGTATAAAAAAATCGAATCGGCCTATAAATGGTTTGTATTTTATATTTTAGAATAACTGACTGTAATTTAATACCAATGAAGGGAAAATACTTTAAGAGACAGCGTAAAGTTTTAGTGTACAGTGGATTTCGTTACAAAAACAAATTTAATTTGATGTAAGTTTTTTAAAATATGTTGGATTTTTTTTTGAATTTTATTTTAAATTTTAAACAGAATCATGAAAATGAAATCATCAGGCTACTTTGATTTTATATCGAAGCGTTTAACTCGAAAGGAACCCCCAAGGAATGAAGATTACATAACACCAATTGAATATGGACATATATCAGTTATTTTGCTTATCTTTATGTTCGGTGTTCTATTTGCGACTCTGATTTTTTTGGTCGAAGTGGCATATTTTAAAATTCAGCTTAGTATTGCATTCTAAAGTATTTTGTTGTTGTATTAATGCACGTCAAAATAAAATTAATAAATAAAACCTAGCTAAAACCATTTAAGCTTATTATTAAAAATATTTAACTGAGTTAACCTTTGATTAAAATTATTTAAGTTACTTAGAATGAAGCCTGAATGAATGAAGGTCAATCCAGTAGTTTTTGTGTACTGTTTTTAAAAAAGGCTGGACCATACTTCAACTCTTGGTTTACATGATAATCTGGATGCATGATTGGATTAAAAAAGGATATTAATAAAAAAAACACTTGAAACTTGGTGCCTCAAAAAAAATCACTGGCATAAAGATGATAACATATATACAGGGTGGCTGAGACCAAATGTTACTGACTTCACTCTGCTGTCATTTGTGTAGTTGTCATTTTCGCGCGTTAATTTTTTGACAGATTGAAGTTTGGTTAGTTGTTTACATGTGGTCAACAAATAATTGTTCTAAATTAATATCTTAATAAAAAAATCGTAATGGAATTCAAACGTAATAGTGTAATTGCACTGTATTTGGGTGGAAATTCACAAACAGCAATAGTTCGTCAGCTCCAGCATTTGAATGTGAATAAAATGTTTGTGTATCGAACCATAACTCAATACAACGAAACTGGTAGCATCACTAAACGCAACAGAGGCGGTCCTAAAAAGACAGCAACATCAAAAGAAATCATACGAAAGGTGAAAAAACGAATACAACGAAATCCTCGTCAAAGTGCCAATCAATTAGTCGCACGTCTACATGTTTCACGATACAGCATTCAAACCATATTGAAAAATGAACTACACTTGAAGCCTTACAAGATACAAAGTTCAAGCTCTTACGGAGGCACAAAAAAAAGTTAGGCTTGAAAGAACACGAGTATTGAAGGCCTTGGCCGAACGTGATGAGATTCCAAAAAAATGTTTTTTCTGATGAGAAAATTTTCACCATTCAACAGTGAATAAACAAAATGATCGTGTTTGGTTAGAGCACAAGTCCAACGATAATTTGGACACAAGAGTTGCCATGCGCAAGCAATCACCAGCTATTGTTACGGTTTGGGCAGCAGTTACTGCAGATGGACGCACTCCTCTGGTTTTCATCGAACATGGAGTCAAGGTAAACCAAGAAGTGTACCGCCAAAAAATCCTAAACGATGCTTTCCTAAACGATGACCTTGGGCACGTAAACACTTTGGTACAAACCGTTGGACATTTCAATATGGCCACCATATATGGCCACCATATTCACCAGACTTGAATCCCATGGATTTCTCCAAATGGTCCATTTTGGAGAGTAAGGTGTCCACTAAAAAATACGAAAGTGTTGATGCATTGAAGTCAGCTCTTGTTCGAGGATGGAATAAAATTCCGCAAGCCCACGTTCGGTCAGTATGCAATGCTTTCTATGGAAGACTGAATCAAATAATCAGAGCCAAAGGAGGTCATATCGAGCAGTAACATGTTTTTCATAAAATCTAATATGAAATTTCGTGGAAAATTTTGGATCATATTCTAGGTGCAAAGAAAAAAATTATTTTCTACTTTTTGGTGCACTTTCTACGCATAAATAAAAGTGTGCTTTTTAAAAAAAGTTTTTTTATTAAATATTTTTATTTTCTACTTTTTAGTCTTGTCAAATATTTATATCGATTTTTCGACTATGGATCAAGTTGCAAAAAGAAAGATCACAAGTCTATCAGTGGACCTTTTAGAGTGCGATCCAAGAGCACTATGTCGTATTATTTCAATTTATTGTATGGTCCAGTTATTATATGGTCAGGTTATTATGTAGTCGTATTATTTGGTCACATGGTATGATGGTCACGTTGCTATATATAGTCACATTAGTTTTTTAGTGGCGTGTTATGGATCTTAGCCTTTCCATTTCCATAAGGACCTTTTCATAGCATGAATTCTTGTCTGTTAACTTCTCACAGTTCAAGGTTTCTATTAGGATTCGGTCCAGTGATCTCACTCAACTAAGCGCTACGTATGCTTGTCCTTCGGCAAACAGATCTGATCCGAGGTCGATTACTGCGTCTTGTGTACAGTAGATGCCCATGAAAGTACTAATGGGAGCATTTTTCTTTCAATGATTCCATAACTGTAGTTGGCAGGGAACTATTTCGATAATGGCTTAATTATATGAACACCAAAGTCTACCAAAGCCAATACGGACTGATAGTATGTCGTTATTATGCAGTGGGCCTCTATGGAACAGAGGCCATATTATCTCATTTATTGAACCTTATGCACCATTCACTAAGCCCATCGCTACATCGATATTTGATCTCAGCATTACTTTTGCTCCTACAAATATTTCCAGTTCTTTCGGAAGTCCAGCTGTTTTGTCTATGTCCTTTGGTACAGCTCTATCCATGTTGACTTCGTCTCTTGTCGCATCTACCAGCGAAACCTGAGCTCTTATAGTGAATATCTCTATACCTTTGCTTCTGAAGTAGTCTAGTACTGCTTTATTATGTGCTGCTACCTTTGACTTCACTAGATATATGCGAAGTGCCTTTTCTATGGAGAATTCACCACTGTAGTCATTTCCAACTTTGACAATTAATACATCCATATGGTGAGGCTGTAATTCGCCAATTCTCAATGCGTTCAAGATGTCTACGGATGTGGTGTCTCCTTCTTGTCGCATATTCTGTGTCAACTCTACTAACCTAAATAATCTCCATAGATGTATGACTGGTTGTATTATAGCAGGCTGCTCGAATACTAGATGTCCTCCTATTGTAGGCAATTGCATAAGATCAGCACATAAGAGTAGCACATTTATACCACCGAATAGTTCGTCACTATTCTTGATTGCTTTAGGCGTGAATCGATCATACATAGCAATTCGTATGCGACCATAGATATTTCGTCTATGAACAGAAACTCTATATATTTCCATTGCATACGCATAGTACGGAGGAAGTTGCCAGTTAGGATTGGCAATGCTGGAATTCTTTCATCTCTCTGTACTGGAAACTTCAGTAGACTATGTAGAGTCATTCCGCCAACTAATCGTGCTGCTACTCCGGTAAATGCTGCCACTTTTGTCACTACCTTTCCATAACATCTGTTTACCTGATTCATCTGTAGATTGAACACAAAGGTTTTTCCAGTGCCTGCGCCTCCAGTTATGGACAGCCTCTCACGATTTATACTACCATTCATTATCTGATCCTGTATGTTGCATGTTATGTGGACATACAGTTCTCGTTGACTCATATTCATTGCTCCTTGTGCTGATGTGAATTGCTCATCAGGAACACAATGATGTTGATATTTATGCGCGGTGATATCGGTTTACGACACTTAGCACAGTTTACAGGCATGATAATATTATCAAGTTCAATACACTAAATAATACAAACATAAATGGTGGCATTATATGGTGGTATGCAGAACGGTAAACTCTAAGCTGGGCTAATCGGCTATAACGAGGCTTTATAGAATCCGTTAGGAGCACCCTGCAATAAGACGTCCAGTTGTAGCAGTGATTGCATGCGCTGATAACGATCACTGCTTCTTGTAAACAGTTGTTTACGGTTATGCAGAATGCACTCCTAATTATAACAGAGTAGACCAACCAGTTTAAAGTGAGAACTAACCCAGCTGGTAATCTTCACTAAACAAAATCATTTCTTATAAGAGCGAGATTTCTAAGCGTATTCTTAAACAGTGAACTTAGCTCATTATCATAGAAATAGTAAATAAAGCTACTATATAAAGCAGTGTACTATTGCAATGAACTCATTGGCATTAGTATAGGGTTTACAACCAGAGCTGGTACACTGGCTCTATACCACCGCATAGTAAGACCTATTCTTATTTACTGAGTAAGCGTTTGGTGTTTAGCACTAACTAGATAAGGCAACTGACAAATATAAGATCGAGAAAGTGCAAATAATGGCCTGTATGGTCATAAGCGAGTACCTGATAACAACACCGGTGCGTGTCTCAGACGTTTTGTTTCATCGTCTTCCGGTCAATATCTTCGGTTAGCAGATAGTGACTCAGTGAAAATATTTTCAGGAAAATATCAGTGATTATTATACTAAGTATTGCTGTCCTAACTGACTACTGCAGCCTGTGACTTGTTTAAGACATATTGTAATATCCACAAATGATATAGCAAAAGTGTGTGTACAGTTGAGCGTTAATCAGGTCACAGAACTTACTGTTTTGTTTTTGTTTTTTCATCCAACTTACTGTTTTGTTTTTGTTCACAAAAACAAAACAGTAAGTTGGATGAACTAAACGACCAAATAAATATCAAGCGGTATGACATGACAGATGCAAGAGCAGGAGCAATCCTTCACAGGAAAGGTGCAAAAATTGGAAACATCTATGGCAGCTGACGTTACCAATTTGAACGGAGAACTACTCACAGCTGAGATTTACCGCAGCTGATGTATCGAGAAAGGTACAAGAATTGGATGAAAAAATTAAAGAATTCGAAGCTGTTCAAGAATTCGATGACTTCGACGAGAAAAAAAGAGAAATGTTGCTACGAATATTTGATGCATATTGGATAAGCTATCCATAGCTTTAGTACGTTGGCTTTAATTGGAAAACTTGTTTGGTGTACCTCAATGACTTTTTTGTCCTATACCTCAATGACTTTTTTGTACAGCAAGTCCTAACAGCGGTTAAAACTGCTGGATTAAATTTGAGCACATATCAAAATGTAGCCTTTTCAAGAAGGTGGTAAACTACCAGGGTCACTAAAATATCAGCCATAGTACGGGGTACAGCGTAGTAACAGCGTGGTACTATTCAAGGGTACTTTAAAATAATTATTGCGTAACCCGTAGAGAGCTGCTGGTGATAGTGGACACTTTCATAAGTACCTGTTTGGATTAACATGGTTAATGCAATTGAACGAACCAAAGGGCAAATTGCAACATTAATCGAAAGGCTGCTGTCGTAAATATTTAAAACTCAAAATCGTTCGCTATTAATATCATATAGTGATATAATTATATGGAGACTTCACATGTTCACAATTCTTATGTGTCCTAATCATAATATTTACTTATTGTTATTCATAAAAAATATAAATAAATATCATCAAAATTTTCTATAAGTGATACTAAAATATTCAGTAATTATCATTATAAGTTTAATAATTATTACAATTTTTTTAGTACTTAATACTATTTATTCAGTGAAATTCATTCAAATTAATTTTGAATTTAACAGCGATTTGTTTTTATTTAACTGTAATTTCATGATGAATATCACAAAAGGTTAATTGATTTTAGTAAAAAAAAATGTTGATGACGTCATAACATTTTAGTGCCAAAATTTTTGATTATGACAAATCAATTATGTTATATTTAGAATATTAGAATTAAACACAGTACTTTTGTGATGGTAACAATTACTCAGAGTGCAGCCACAATATTGTGTTGCAAATGACATCTGTGAAATTAATATACAAACCATATACGCGAAAAAGGATAGGCTTGTTAATTATTTGAGTAGTGAATGTAGATGAAATGTTTTTGAGGGAAATATGGGAACAAATGGGTTCTTACCCATAGAGACTTACCCATAGAGTATGTTTGTACCCGAAGCTTTGAATGTGGATGAAAGAGGACGATCAACTGCCGACAGTGTCAAATTATTTGAATGGGTAAATGAAAAAAGTGACTTAATTGTGCAAGAGGGACTCTGTTGTCCAACTGCATATTGAATTCTGATCTGGTAATTTTAAATGACGGTCGGCCAACTAGATAATATAATTTTAGAGGTGCTGCCATTGGATCTTTCATTAGTATCCAAGTCACTTGAAATGTGGAGGAAGAGAATTTGAGTTCGGATCACGACATGGTACAATTAATCATGGATGATAATCGAATGTATAAAAGAAAACGTGAGATTATGAATCAAAGTAAATGAAGAGCAAATGACTTTAATAAAAGAAAGCTTAATACTTAAATACAAAGAGATGAAAGGTGTGTGGAAACCGTCAATTTGAAAAAGATACGAATAAATGGTTGGTGGAACAAGGAGATTGAGTATTTCTATATGAAAAAAAGCGGAAAACTTTGCGTGAGTTTTGTTTAGCCGCTAGAAAGAAAAAGGGAAATTTAAAGTAGAATCATTTCAAATAACCAATTTATAAACTTATATTATTCAGCTGCACTTGATGGCTTCACCATAAATAATTTACAATCTAAAATAGAAACTAATATTAGTCAATTTATGTTAAAATTAATTATTGAAAGTTTATAATATTACCTTATATTGTTATTGTTATTAAAATATATTTGACAGCTTAACATCCAATGCATACGTCACAAAATATTGATTGACGTTTGCATCATAGTTACATGTAACTTAAGTGGTGTATGATACCAATGTTCGAACATAGATGTCGTATCAGGCATTTATTATTTCATGTAATATCTTTTGTAAAAGTAACAAAAATAAATAAAAACGCTCTCTTGCGCTACAATCGTTCATCGATAAACAACAAAATAAAAATATAAATCAGCTGTAATAAAAACTTTATAAGAACCAAAGTACTTGGACTAAACTATTTAAGTAACCCTACTCCGGACATTGCATCCAGCATTTCTATATCAACTTGGGAAGAAGCGTAAAGGTCAGATCTTTAAAACAGGCTTTTAAATAAGATCTCATCGACCTTACTCCGATACATTGGTCCTTCGAGCCGGATATTGTCCTTCTTGCTGAACGCGGAATTCAAACCACGTGCATTGCTTAGATAAGTAGTCATTCTTATTCTTATTATTACCATTATTATTTTTTATTTAAACAAAAACGATTCAGTGTAAAGAAAGTGTTTTAAGACTCAGTGAATAAAGTGATTTTTGTGATATAGACTAAGTGAAATCAATTCAAGAGCATTATGACTGACAATCTTGCAGCTCTTAAAAAGCAGCGTAGCACCAACAAGTGTAAATTAACTAACTTAGTAAAGTATGCTATGTTGGATCATGCAACCACCGAGTTAGGCGAATTGACCACGCAGTTGCGTCGCGTGGAAAAGTTAATGGAGGAGTTCACGGATCTCGAAACGCGCATTTTCACTATTGATATCAGTGAGGAAAGTGATTTCGCTTATGAAGACAATTATTATACAGCGATTTCATCGTTAAATCGTTGGATTCGATCCAAGAGCCTCAATCAAGGTGTGATAAACCTAGATGCATCGCACAACGAAACTCACAGTGGAGAGCATTCTCAAATCAAGCTGCCAAAGATCCATATCCCATCATTTGGAGGAGACTACTCGGAGTGGCAGTCCTTCTTTGATTTGTACACCAGCACCATACACGAAGCACCCAATTTAAACCCGGTACAGAAGTTCCAGTACTTAAAAGGACTCTTACGAGGGGAAGCAGCCGTATTGCTGAGACACATAGCAGTCACAGAAGGCAATTATATTGGTGCCCTCACAAAATTAAAAGAGAGATACAACTGAAAAAAACAGATTATCAATACGTTCATTAGAACATTCATCGAGCAACCGGTCATTCATAATTCAAATGCCAATAATATCAAACGTCTGATGGACACTTCAGACGAAGTTATCCGAGGTCTACAGGCGCTCGGTGAGGTAGCCCAAGCCAGGGATCCATGGCTAATCTATGTGCTGCTACAAAAATTAGACGACAAATCTAAAGCCCTCTGGGCAGAATATTCAGCAGAGATGAACAATACAGAACTCTCAGAATTCTTCAAATTTCTAGCTCGACGCATAGATACGCTCGAATCACTGCAAAGTACATCCCGACGGGTCAAACCCGAAGTGAGAAGCCATATCGTTTCCAGTGTCCATAATGAACAAGTTATGGGTCACACTTCTTTAAAATCAGTCGTGAAGATCCAATGCCCCATGTGCCAAGACCCAGGTCATTCATTGTTTCATTGCAATCAGTTCCAATCGCTAGATGCCGAAGAGCGCATGGCATTCGTTAAAAAGACCAACCGATGTATAAACTGTCTTGGATGCAATCATCCGGTATTTCGTTGCCAATCCCGACGTAGGTGTCAAAAATGTGGCAAAAAGCATAACACTCTTCTGCATCACTCCGAAAAATCTGGTGAACAACAAAGAGAGCTGGTACCGACATCATTAGATCAAGTAACAAGTATGCACGCACAAAATATAGTTACCTGCGCAATCCTTCCCACAGCAATCATTCAAGCCGTAGACAGCACCGGAAAAACCATAGCCTGCAGGGCCCTCCTGGATTCCGGTTCACAGTCTAGTTTTGTCACCGAAGCATGTGTTCAACGGTTACAATTGAAAAAGCAAAACGCAAGAATTTCAATATGTGGATTAGGTCAAGCAGGATGTGGGGTCTCTAAGGGCCAGGTTAAAATAACCATTAAACCAGAAACGTTACCTGAATTCACTATACAGGCTCTCGTAATAACAAAAATTTCTAACGTGCTACCATCGAAAAAATTGCCAGTTGATTTAGCTCCATACACCGGACTCAAATTGGCCGATCCCCAATTTGACAAACCAAGCTCCATCGATGTACTCATTGGCGCTGATCAATTTTTTCACATCATCAGAAACGGTCAAATCAAAATCAGCCCTTGCAAACCTGTTCTTCAAAACACCGTGTTCGGCTGGGTAGTGTCTGGTCAAGTCAATTATACTAACGATCATCAGCTAGATTCCTTTCAAACTTTAACGACATCAGAACCCGAGATGGTAGACATTGATCGAAGCTTACGCAAGTTCTGGGAGTTAGAATCACTATACCCCAAAGGAAAAATTCTATCTGCAGAAGAAGCTTTCTGTGAGGCTCATTTCGTTAAAAATTCCAAACGGAACCCTCAAGGTCGGTTTACGGTCAAACTTCCCTTTAAGGAATCACCGACAAGATTAGGCGAATCACTAACGCCAGCAATACAACGACTGAGAGCGATGGAGCGCCGTTTTATTCGAGATCCAAATTTCGCCAAGCAATACCACGACTTTATGGGTGAATACGAAAGGCTTAATCATATGGTGGAACTCCCAGCGCATAATAAAACAAGCCACGGATTTTATTTGCCGCATCATGGTGTCTTTAAAACTTCGGGTGTCACCACCAAGATACGGGTAGTTTTTGACGGCTCAGCCAAATCCAGTACTGGCCCATCACTGAATGATTGCTTAGCAATTGGGCCTACGGTTCAGTCAAGTTTATATGCTGTCATTCTGCGTTTCCGAGAGCACAAGATCGCCTTTTCCGCCGATGTGGAAAAGATGTATCGCCAGGTCGACGTTTCGCCAGAGGATACAAACTTTCAACGAATTGTCTGGCGATCCAATCCCTCCGAACCCATCCGTCATTTCCGTTTGACAACCGTAACATACGGTTTAGCCTCCGCATCGTTCCTCGCCACGAGAGCTATTCAGCAAATAGCAAAGGAAAATGAAACCTTCTCACCTGCAGCCGCTCATGTCATAGCCAATGACATATATGTAGATGACATTATGACCGGGGCTGATAATGAAAGTGCAGCGATGCAATTGAAAGAACAGGTAACGGCGATTCTAAATGGATATGGCTTCTGCCTAAAAAAATGGGAATCCAACGTCACAAAGCGTACAGTGTTATCAGATGCCAGTAAGTTATTTGATCCATTAGGTTGGCTAGCTCCTGTGGTCATAACCTTTAAGATCTTCATGCAAATGCTCTGGGCAGACAATCTGAGCTGGGACGATCCTCTCCCACACGACAAAGGCGCCATTTGGTCAAAAATAAAATCTAATTTCAAAACATTAAACTCTATATCTATTCCCAGATTCATACAAGCTGAACAAGGTTCCATCATAGACGTCCATGGCTTCTGCGACGCCAGTCAATAAGCTTATGCTGCCGTTGTATACTTTCGAACGATCAACTCGGATGGCACAGTACATATACACCTAATTTCCTCCAAAACAAGAGTAGCGCCTATCAAGCAACAGTCACTTCCCCGTTTAGAGCTATGTGCCGCCCTGCTTTTAGTTAATCTCGTGGAAACTATCAGAGAAGAATCCAGCTTAAAAATAAATCAAATGTATCTATGGACCGACTCCCAAATAGTGCTAGACTGGCTCAGCAGTCATCCACGACGTTGGAGCACCTTCGTGGCCAATCGTACCGCGGAAATACTTAATTCTTCGACCCGAGAAAATTGGAAGCATGTTCCTTCAACTGAAAATCCGGCGGACTGCGCATCTAGAGGTCTTTCACCAAACGAACTCAAATCGCATTCCCTTTGGTGGACCGGGCCAAAGTGGCTATTTAAATCGACAGAATGTTGGCCATTGCAATTAAAAAACTATGGGCACAATGAAGAGGTGTCAAATAAACCAATAATACTGACCTTTCAATGTGTACCAAGAAATGAATGGCTCACCGAACTCATTCTCAAATATTCTTCCTTTCGGAAACTAGAAAGAGTTCTGAGTTACGTCATACGATTCGTTGAAAATGCCAGAAAGTCCAAAGAATCCAGAATCAGTGGCATTTATCTTCGGCGTGAGGAGTTAATTCACGTCGTACACCTAATTTGTCAGCACGAACAACGACTATATTACCAAGACGATATACTGGCGCTTCAAGCGAAGGGAGTTATCAACAAGAATAGCAGTCTAAAATCATTAGACCCATTTCTAGATAGTTTTGGAATAATTCGCGTTGGAGGCAGGCTGCACAATAGTACAGCTCCTTACTCCACAAGACATCCAATTATCATGCATCCAAACTCCACAATCACGCTAATAATTCTTCATGACATCCATATAGACCACAAGCACGCAGGTCCTTCTTTTCTGCTGTCGATCATGCGTCAGGAATATTGGGTACCAAATGGAAAACAAAAGGCCAAGGAGGTGATCCGGAAATGCGTCATATGTACAAGGTTTAAAGCGGATTGTCAACAACAATTAATGGGTAATTTGCCTAGTTCCCGAGTCGAGTTTATACGGCCGTTTCTTAAAACTGGTGTGGACTATGCCGGGCCTATACTGATTCATTTAACTAAAGGGCGCGGGCAAAAAACCTATAAATCATATATCTGCCTGTTTATATGTTTAAGCACTAAAGCAGTGCACTTAGAATTAGTGGGTGATCTGTCCAGCGACGCGTTCTTGGGCGCCCTCAAGAGATTCATCGCCCGTCGTGGTATTTGCCTCGAGCTTCACAGCGATAATGGTAGCGATTTTGTTGGTGCAGAAAGAAAACTAAAGGAAGAGTTTGCAAAAATCATCCAGGGTTCAAACAATGTCTCCGATTATCTGTCCAGGCACCGCATTTCATGGAACTTTATCCCACCTAATTCGCCACATTTTGGAGGTCTGTGGGAGGCGGCTATAAAATCCGCCAAATTCCATATCAAGAGGGTAGTTGGAAAGACTATTCTAACGCTAGAAGAGATAAACACTCTGCTAGTTGAAGTAGAAGGAATCCTGAACTCCCGACCACTGTGCAGATTCAATGATGCCGACCTCGATCCGTTAACGCCATCGCACTTCTTAATTGGTCACTCACTCACTAAAATTCCCGAGATGGACATCACGCATCTTAATCCATCATATCTCACTCGTTGGCAACTGGTGCAGCAATTGAGTCAACATTTTTGGAAGAGGTGGTACGTAGAATACCTTACTTCTCTACAACCACGTTCAAAGTGGAGAGACCGAAAACCTATGATCCAAATCAACGACATCGTCTTAGTCCAAGATAAAAATCTATCTCCTAATCAATGGCTTCTTGGTCGAGTCACTCAATTACATCCTGGTTCTGACGGTTTAGTACGAGTCGTCACACTAAAAACCCAATCAAACGAAATCAAACGTCCGATACACAAATTATGTATACTACCAACAGTTCAGAACCAATCAGATGAAGTACTAACCAACAATACATTTATTCAAAATTCATCACATCACAACATCTCAATCGATGACTCCCGCTACTTTACAACAGCAACATTCAACTAAAAACAAAATTCATTTGAAGCCAGTTCAACGGGGGGTGCATGTTTAGCCGCTAGAAAGAAAAAGGGAAATTTAAAGTAGAATCATTTCAAATAACCAATTTATAAACTTATCTTATTCAGCTGCACTTGATGGCTTCACCATAAATAATTTACAATCTAAAATAGAAACTAATATTAGTCAATTTATGTTAAAATTAATTATTGAAAGTTTATAATATTACCTTATATTGTTATTGTTATTAAAATATATTTGACAGCTTAACATCCAATGCATACGTCACAAAATATTGATTGACGTTTGCATCATAGTTACATGTAACTTAAGTGGTGTATGATACCAATGTTCGAACATAGATGTCGTATCAGGCATTTATTATTTCATGTAATATCTTTTGTAAAAGTAACAAAAATAAATAAAAACGCTCTCTTGCGCTACAATCGTTCATCGATAAACAACAAAATAAAAATATAAATCAGCTGTAATAAAAACTTTATAAGAACCAAAGTACTTGGACTAAACTATTTAAGTAACCCTACTCCGGACATTGCATCCAGCATTTCTATATCAACTTGGGAAGAAGCGTAAAGGTCAGATCTTTAAAACAGGCTTTTAAATAAGATCTCATCGACCTTACCCCGATACAAGTTTAACAAGAATTTAAATACGGAGAATAGAATTATGTATGGTACAATGAATGGACGATTGAAGAAAGCTATTCGCAAAGCTTGAAGGAATAGTTGGAGGGAATATGTGTAAGACATGACACATTGGACCACAACCAAGGATGTTTGGAGAAAATTTAACCGAGTGAGAGATAAATGCTATGATACTCATAATAAGGTGAAAGATTTTCGCGAGAACGATTCTGGATATGTTCTTGAATGTAGAAAATAACCTTCTGTAAAATGGATGTGTTGAGAGTGTTAGGAAGATGAATTGAAGAATGGATAGGATGTTTGAATGGAATAAGTTCTTGAGAGTGTCGGAAGGTTACAAATCGATCACCCCAGGAATGAATCGAGTAAGTTATCGAATGCTGAGTAACGAAGCAAAACGAAATTTGCTAAAAATGCTCAACAAAGCGTGAATGGGTGCAAAAATACCAAATGAAGACAAGGAATATAGAGTGGTCACTAAATCTAAACAGGATAAAAATCCGAATGAGACGACGAATTATAGAGGTATATTAAATGTATTTATTAAGTTATTGAATGGAATGTTGAAAAAACGAATTGACATTTTTATGAATGGACATAATTCGTTGCCAAAAACAACCTACGGTTTCCGTAAAGGCCACTCAGCTATTGAATGTATTGAGAAGTTTGTATGAGAATTGAATAAGGAAAACAAAAAGGTGGATGCGGTATTTTTGGATGTTGAAAGAGCGTATGATTATGTGGTGCCGTGAAAATTACACCAAATTCTACGTAATTTGAAATTTACACGGAAAGTGTGTGACTGGGTGAAAGATTTTATGTGTAAAAGGACGGTTATATTAAAAGGGCAAAATTACAGTTTAGAAGGAGTAGTGAACTTTTGGACTACCACTATAGGAAGCAAAATATCTCGTACGCTTTTTAAATTGTATACCGCGGTGGTTCATTGGATCAATCATTGTATAATTACACATAGTACTACCATGGTATGTTAGCCCATTGACGTGCTAGAACTTGCTACTGCTATCGTTTTAAAATAATCAAAATATTTGTATATGTATAATCACCTAAATATTATATATTTATTCTAAATTTTGACAATATTATATCGACCAGACATCTGAAACATCAATACGTAAACGTAAATGGCGTGTAATGAAAAGTTTCTCGATGAAATACTTACAGTCCAAGAACCTTGTGATTAAGTTCAGTACTAAAAAATACGGCAGTTAATTGGATTAAACATTTAATAAGCTCACACAAATTTATTTTATTTTTAAAATATTTTAAACATCAAAAAAAGGCTAATCAATTTTTCTACTTATGCTGTTTTAATTTAAAGCATACTACTTCTAAAATGAACACTACCGTGCTAAGTATCCAACCGTAAATTAAAATACTCTGAATTCTCAAAAAGTCATTAATATTCAAAACATTGGCTTTAGCCTTTCGGGTCCCTTTTTTAACATTTAATTTTGCTTCAAATCGTTCTTGTTGCATTTCCAATTCCCAACGTTTTGCAAGTCCAGCCTCAAATATTTGTAATGTAATTGCCTCGATCTTGTGTCGTAATGGTAATAAGCTCGACATTTGAAACGAATAAAACTTTGCTTGACCTTCAATTGCTTTTAATTCAAATAGCTGTTGCTTTCCGCATCGATTGTAGTCAGATTCTATAAAATCTTGTCCCACTGATTGCTTGACCATAAATGCCGTATGTTTATAACCCCATGTGTTCTCACTGTGAGAACTTTTAATGTGCGAGTTCTTAAATGAAAATATAGAATTTAAAACCTGGACACTGTTAAGGTCGGTTAGGTTAACTATGTTGAATGTTTCAGGTGACGGATAATAATTTGGCGTTATAAATTTTACGATAATCTGCGGTTGGTATTGATTGTAGAAGAAAAATGCAAGCAGCCACAATGCGAGGACGATAACTCTTTCAAAATATGTATTATGCGACTGTGTCACCGATTGCATGGTGGATAATCTTACAAAATCCAAAATCATTTCGACAATATTACGTTTTTTGTTATACATCACTTGATAGAAATACCAAAGCAGTATTAGCAAAATGGTTACGGCAAAAACACTGAGTAACAGAGGCAGGTCACACGCTGCAAATGTTTCCAAATAGCTCGCCGCTTTTTGGATTTTGGGCACCAAGAGCGCTAGTGGTTCGCGTGGAATTGGATATAAATATACAACACCAGTTACAACATTAGTAGGTTGCAAGCATTCCTCAGTTAATATATCAATAGAATTTATTTTCAGAAGAAATAAACCCAGATCACAATCACGGAGAGTTGATAAAGTTGAATTGGTATTAATTTGAAACTTAAGTGCATATGTGGTGTTGACTTTAGCACAAATAACATCCAATATGCGCTCATCTATTCCTCGTACATGGTCCGAAATTAAATTGTTTGTATTTTTGTAAATTCGTAATACACGGTCATTCACATTTCGATGCTTTCCATAAAACAGTTTATGCACCGAATTAATTTGAGACAAATTAAAAAAAAATTTATTCTGGCCAAATTTCCATGCTACCTTTCGTACAAGGTTTTTTTTGGGCCTCTGGTACATAATAACGCCATCCTGCCGTACTGCCAGTGGAAAACGTCTAAAACGTTTAATATTATTTGTTTTAGCCAGCTCAACCAATATAAATTTTGTTCGGCCATTTAGAAAATGTTTATCCGTTAACATTTCCATCCATTGTTTCGGATACGTTTTGTTAATTACCAGAACAGTATAATGCCCAACGTTTTCGATAATCTTTGAAAAATTATTTGTGATTTGCAATTTAAATGCGTGACTCAAATGTTTCGCCACATAATTGCACCATAAATTAGTCCCGTTCACGCCGAACACTATGTTTATAATATTATTGGCGAAAGGCTTTTCATTGGCAAACATTTCGATGAAACTATTGGCCAATTTATTGCTGTACTCATGTTGTACTAGTCTATTATTTGCACTGCTCGATAACACTACAACAGCTAACGTTAATACACGAAACTCAATGATGATCATTTTGGCGCACGGTTTTCATCAGAATGATTTTAATTTTGTACGACTTGATCCAATCGCATATAGAAAAGTTATTTGTCATGGTTTTTTTTTCGTCTTGGGGCCTAATTATATTCCGATAACGACACACAAGTAGTAAAATTTTTATTACGTTAAAGAACAATTAAAACGTTTTTCATGTTTATTGACCATTGGATAATTAAATTCCATCTCAACCAATAACTTTTTTTAAAGCTTTCAACAATAAATTTATAAATAACATACATTTAGGCGCTACTCTTTTGTGTTCGTGTACTTCGTATTACTCATCTTACCGTTGAGTAACACTTAGGCAAATTTATATATCGATAGTTACTAAGCTTTACAGTAAGCCACTCAATTATTAAAACATGCTGCTGGTCTTAATACCATTATTGCGCTTTCTTACATTGAAATTTAATTCAACATATGTTGGTTGCAAAATAAAATCATAACATAATAATAATGTTGATCACATAAATTTATTTACGTAAAATCCACCCTTCGTTGGAATGACATATACCTAACATACGATACACATATTTTATGACTCCTGCCGCAAAGGACATTTTTATTTATTCATCCACAATTGCGAACAATACAAATGGTTATGTTGTGTGTGGTTATGGAACATTGAATCTACAAACAAAACATGTCAACATAACAACATTATAAATACATAAATTGGAAATGTAATTCATACGTCTATATAATATACTCGTAGTGACGAAGTGTTAAACGGAATATAATATGTTCGAGTGTTAGCTCATCGGTCTCAGCGGGATTCCTTTGAAATTTATAACATCATGCTCGTATATTAAACAGGTACTTGATTTTTATTTATTTAGTTTTGGTACGGGGATAAAATACGAGTGAATCTATTTTCAATATAAAGGGTGACGAAAAGTAATAAATCCAAGTATGTATGTCGTTATGGTTTAAGCATGGATCGGAAATAAATTACAAGAGAGACAAAACCGTTGCCAAATTTTTTTTTCTTTTCTATTTTAGGGTAGTAGAATTTATCGGGTGAATAGTATATTAAAAGCATTTAAGAGAATCATCTTACATAATTGTACGATCGTACAAATAGTTTATTTCTATCTTCGACTTGATACTCAATTGACCTTTCCAATGAAATTACAAAGTTGTACTTTAACTTTTTGCTTGGGTTTCCTTTCGCGCAGATGATATACAGACAAAAAAACCAACAACAATAACATTTTATTTATCTGTCAAAGTCAAACGCAAAGATATGTAAGAAGGCAGCATGATATAACCATATATGTTTATTAAGATTTATATGATATTGGGTTGGAACAAAAGTTTTTTTGACCATCGTTGGTAAAATTTTCGGGTTTGTCGTCAAAAAATTGTATTAAAATCGAACGCTTCTTAACTGGTACTGTACAAAATCGAAGCAATTTTACAATTTACCAATAATGTATTGAGTCCAGTTCTATGCCAAAGCTAACGGAATCAGCATAATCGTTGGGCGCTTTGTTGCATTGTTATTAGCAGAAATTGCAGGAATATGATTTATAAGAAACCAAAAGAATAGCGTAGTATCATCTCGAAAAAGTAAAGTGAAATGACAGATAAAAAGAATATTCGAGATATATGTAAATTATTCACAATCTAGTAATACGAACCGGGAGTAGCCAGACATGTAACAATTTGTGACTGCGGTGGGATTGCGAATGTTTAAAAATGATTATGGACAAATTAACGAATAAACGATAGGGAGGAGACTTTTCATGATTTGCCAACTAGCGGCGTAATTCACATAAATGTGAATTACAAATAAGACTCCGTGAAGTCATGATGAATGAATACTTGGGTCCGGATCAGCACAAATTTTACAACAGGGAATTGGGTACTTCTAAGATAGAGGAGGTTGCTGGTGAGCAGAAACTTCATTGGCAAAAGAGACTGCCCCTCCAATGAATTTCGATTTGTAACAGTTAATGGCTGGAATGAACCAAATAATGGAGTAGCAGCTGCAGAGCAGAAACAAAATGATGCGACGAATAGGGTATATCCAACGGTCGAACGAATGACAGTTTAAAAATTCAGGAAGTTAAAACAAAACTTTAAACAAGTTGATCAAAAGTTGGCGAAAAAAATCGAACATACAGAAATGTCTACGTTTCAAAAAGGAGTGACTTGACGTTAGGATAAACTTCCGTTTGAAACTGCAGCCATCGATGCATTTATTGACGATGCACGAGATGTTGAGGCTAGAAGAGCTGGAGACGGCAAATAACATCGTTGGTTGCTAATTAAGATCCGGAAAGTTGAGATAGATGAACCAGCGATGAAAAGGGACAATACTTAGTCAACAATAAAATTTAAAGATTTCAACCGAAAGATCGGATGCTGGGGTTGTGACAAACGGGCCACATCTTAAGAGATGTAGAGTTGTGAAAAAAACGATTTTTGGAAGATTGACCGTGAAGCAAGCCCAAAGAGATGGTTTAGGATGTCTAAGAAATCGAACGAGAACACAATGGCCATGTTTTGCAGACCAAATGAAGAAGTGAAGAGATGGGCCAAGAGGGGCTGGTAACGACGGAGTAATTAGACTAAAGCGAATCAATTTCGAGGAGCAGAAAATGGGAAAAAGTATGCAGAAGAGTGCAGAAAACAGTTAAAGAGCTGACATAAAAAAGATATAGAACACAAAACAGAAGATGTTAACCGAAATCTTAACATCACGGGTTATTGAGCAATCGAGCAGTCCTTGGAAGTCGCCAGTGGTACTAGTCGAAAATAAAGAAGGCAATCTAAGATTCTGCGACGATTATAGAAAGCTTAAGAAAGTAACAAAAAACGATATTTATCCCTTACCAAGGATCGGCGACCCATTAAATACACTGGCAGGAGCAAGGATATTCTCGACATTTGATTTGCAGAGCGCATACTAGCAGGTGGAAGTCATAGATAAGGATTAAGAAAAGACAACGTTTAGTGTCAATGAGCTATGGCAATTTAATGTTAGCCCTTTGGGTTATGTAACGCACTTGCGACTTTTTTAAAGGAGTCACTCGAAAAGAATTATTGGCTATGACAACGGATCATGGCACCTTGAACGCCACAAAGCATTCGTGGTGTACAAAGCTACGATTTTAAGATTGAACATCGTAAAGAACTGCACACGAGAACGCCGATGTCTTATCAAAACGACCATGCCGAATAGATTGCAAGTATTGTGGACGAGTGGAAGACAAAGAGAACATAATCAACGTCAGACTCTTGAAAATTCTACCACCAGAAGAATGGGCTTCTGAGAAAATTAGTAAGGAACCGATGGAAGACTCGGAATTATCGGTAATAAAGAAATACAAAGGAGTGCGCCGACCAGAATGGATTGAAATCAACAACAAAAGTCCAGTAGCAAAAACATATTGGGTTCAATGGGACAGTTTGCTAATCGATGGTGGTGTCTAAAGCGGATTTGGCAGGTATAAATATGTGCTGGAAGTAATTGATTAATTCAGCCAGTGGCCAGAGGTATATCCAATACCAAATCAGCAAACACCGACTATCGTGAATGCTGTGGAGGACAATTGGATTAATCAACATGGGGTACCAATGGAGGTTCATTCGGATTGGGGACGTAATTTCGAGTCAGTTGTATTTCAGGAGATGTGTAAAATACCATAAATAAAACACGAACGACACCAATGCCACCAAAATCCACTGCAAGGTGAACGATTTAATGCCACATTGGAGAAGTGCATCGTAAAGACGATGGAGAAAAACAAGTTCAACTGCGATCGGACGATTTCTCTGTATCTAATTGTGAATCGATCGACGGTCTACGATACAATACGAGTTACACCAGCAAAGGTCATTTTTGGTAGTAGAGTTTGGAATAGTTCCAACTTCAGCTGTATATGGGCAGGAGTATGCGGACACCAAGTAACCGAGTACATCAGTTTGTACAAGAAAAATATGACTTTCCAGTGATGAGATGAACGCTTAATATGACAAACGAGACAATAACAGAGGATTTGAGGAGAGATAATTAGAATCATTTGACAACCCACAACCAAAGAAGGGTTTATCGCCAAAGTTGCAGTCTGGAAAGGAAGAACTCTACAAGACTATAACAAGATTGATTGTTATTTATCAAAACCAAATGGAGCAACGAAGTAAACCTAAAGTGGTGCACCTACTAGAGCGATTGGCGCTCTACCGAGGAAGTGTGTTGGATCTTGTTCGGGTCGAACAAGCTTAGGTGGACAGTGGTGTTACGATTTCTCTAGAGTTAAACTTAGAGACATCTATTAAGTAGCATTAGTACTACCATTAATACTTATTAACCAAATAAAATAGAGTAGTATATGATGTAATTTTTGTATATAATATAAGCGACATGATGCCATGAGTTGAGATGAGTGATACTTTAAACGAGAAAGAGTTAAGAGTTAGTGATTTTGAATTCAATTTGCACTGCATTTCTTACCATATAACTCGGTATATTAAGTTGGTAAGGCGCCGCTTACATTGCATCAAATAAAGTAAACAACACTATTTAACACTATAGATTTCACTGATATTTTCTACATTTACTTTTTGGTCAAAAATTGTCATCAATCAAATATGAAATTTTCAAAAAATCTTGCACAATTCACTAACAAACACGAAAACCAAAACAAATGAATTTCCATACTGTCAAATATTTTAATATAAAGTGGTACGATTCTTGTATTTAATTATTAAACACGATGTGTTGTTATTTTAGGTGAAACCATTTTATATAATGTACAAATCTAGTACAATTTTCTTTAAAATTTTAAATCATCAAAAATCGTATTCGTGTTGACGCGTAGGGTAGAGGGTTTCTTCGACTTGCAGTTTGAGGTTTTGTTTTTTAAGTTGTTTTGTTGTTTTTCGAGATTTTTTGACGTTAATGGTTTATTTCTACTGCGATCGATACTGATTGTTTCCTCGAGTTCTGCGATTTGGTTATTTAGTTCCTGAAGCAAAATGATTCCGGCTGACTCTGCCAGTGTAGTTTGTTTTTTCCGCAGATAGCGGTTGCTGCACATTCGGTCCGTAAACAAATTGACTCGATAAATGCATCGGCTGCGACAAGATGGTCTTTTACTGATGAATCATTCATTTGTTTAACTGCAGCGTGTGCCATTTCTGGTAGACGTGTGGTTCATAGATCGATAAGTGCAGTATCAGTCAAAAAATTGGAGACCAAATTCCTAAGTTTTTGATATCCTTTACTCGGATTTGAGTCGCCGAGCTGTACTTTGTTTTTGCTGTGAATCGGACTAAAATCAATTATCGTTGGCTTGACGACGTCGTATTACCAACCATCCACTGGAACTGGATCAATTTCCGGTTTTATTGTGAACAAATCACCAAACTGGCGAGGTTTTAAATTTTGACGTTATGTAAACAAATCATTCAATAAAAAACACCAAACTGGGGAGTTTTTAAATTTTGTTGTGTAAACTGTCGATAAGTTTCGACATCAGCATTCTGGGAATCGTGGCGTTCGCATTTATATATTTTTTCTGCGTAGTCGCCATTTCGTATGTATAACGTGTGGTCATTTTGAAGATGCGAGTTCGTTCACTTTATTCGGATAACTTATTTATTTAGCCCTAAATAGGGACGCCGACGATCATCAATTTAATAACTGTTTATATATTTATAACTATTTAAGTATTTATTAACGTAAAAAATAAACTAGTTTTTCGTTTTACGTTTTTATTTGTTTTATTTTTTAATTTTCTTTCCACGATTGTCGATGATAGAATGATTGAATGTTTTTTTTTTATAATTGTTTTTTTATTATTGCCCGATTTGTTGAATCTTTTCGTACTCGCCGCGAGTTGTCACTCACATCCGCTGGAACAATACATCGTATTTTGTTTTTTTAACTTTAATGATTGTTGTGTATAAATCGATGTTAATAATTTAAATTGTACTTCTTTAAAGCTCTGCAAACCTGTATCAAAAGCACACTTTTTAAAAATTAGTTACACCAAATTTCCGTGGTCTGTACAAAACATAATATTTGTTTGTCCAACATAAAAATATGTGAGTAATGTATTGCCACCCTCATGTAATTATCTACCGCATTCGAATGGAATCCAAAGGGAAAATTTGTCTCCAGTCCAGACCATCTCGGGACAATCGAGATTCTACTGTTATTAAAATATATACATACATAGTACATTGTGGAGAAGCCATAAGTGCAATATACTCTTAAAAATGTTCTTGATTTGTTTAATTTAATTTTAATATCTTCATTTAACGGGATATTTTTTTTAACATTTTCTTCATTTTTCAACAACGTAATGTTACTTACTCTGCATTGTTTTAACTTTCTCATAACAGCACAGTATATACGAATTATACTCGCGATATTATTACACATAAAACATATAAAAATTAATGAAATCTACAGTATTTTTTGTTGTTGTTGTTGATGTTGTTGTAATGTAGTTTTTGATTTTAGTTTTCCGCGTTTCATTGTAATTTTCTACTGGACAGGTTTCGATACTATTTACATTCTAACTTGAAATATGTATCACATATAAAGTGCTTTTTATATTTTTATATTTCTTTGGTTAGATATTTTGCATAATCGCCGACGATTCAAAAAACGAAAGTATCTATAGGAGGAAAACTAGCAGAGTTGCTTCCATCTAAGCAACACAGCAGTGCTGCTAAAAAATAAAATAGAAAACAGAAAAAAGACTTTGCAAGCTAAGAAACCTAAGGAACCTCCTCTTACTAGGAATAATAATAATCATACAAAAATAATATTATTGCCTGTTTTTGCAGATTATTGCCGGGACCTGGCGCCTGCTAAATGGCGACTCTCCTCTCAGTGTAAGCTGCTATGTCCGTTAAGGATCGGCTAGCAAAACGTGACCGTAAATCATAAACAAGATCAGAAATTTTCATTAAATCCTTGATATCGGGGTTGAAAAAATCTCGATATGTGCCATCGGCATTTGCAAGGTATTTTGACTTAAGCAATGGACGTAAGCACGGTTACCAGCGACAAGGAGTGCCATATTATCCCCTCCTACGTACAATTATCATGAGTGACAAGGGACCCGAGTTATCAGAAACTTGTCACACCTTCAAATGTGTAGTCACGACTACTAAAATACATTGCTTCTTAGGCTCTAAAACTAGTGATCATATATATTTCATTTTGAACTTATTTATTTTGAGACCAACGGAAGTTAAGAATCGTTCAAGCGGATCCAGTAGTTCTGTATTTCACTTTTAGGAAAGATAAATTCTAACGTGTGATTAAAGAGTATATAGGGGATAAAGCATCTCCTTTCCGTTCAACAGAGCTAATTGCAAAAATTCTTGATAGCTTATTCTAAAACTTGACACAACATTATGACTGCATTACTATCATTCTACATAAACCTACATATTTGTCAGGCATTTCTAGATATCGCAAAGCAAACCATAAGCTATCGCAATTAATTGAGTCATATAGATTTGTTCGAAATCCAAGAACACCTGATGTACATCAAGAGCTGTTTCGTAATATTTAGAAAGAATCAACCTCAGCGAAAAATCTTGATCAGTGACTGACCTATTCAGATGAAATGCTGCTTGGTATTCACCTACAATTTCCTCCGCCATTGGAGTGATTCTCTCCTATATTATTTAACAACAGTAATTTGAATAGTTTTCGCATTTTGAGCGATCTCCTTTTTTAAGGATACGGCACAACGCAACCATGTTCCATTCACCAGGAATAACTTCGCTTTGCCATACTAATCAAATAAGTTCGAAAAGATAGTTCCACAAGGTATCCCCTCCAAACATCAAAAGCTCAGAATTTATACAATCAACCCCAGGGGAACGGTTTCGTTTTAGGCTTCTTTATAGGCTATACTCAGTTGCTCAATACAAAGAAGACACTACTCATCAAACCAATCATTTTTTGGTTTAATTTTTACCATACCTAGAGCCTGGGCAGCACTGCCAATGGACATTTTCAATAACTCCCATCGGGCGTTCATATCATCAAAACGGCCTACAAATTTGGCAGTCGACCACCGGTAAGATCTCACATCTTGGATGACCTGACCCGAGACCTTCTCTTAGTAATAACACTTAATTTGACAGCGGGACGTCTTACGAGGGTGTGTTCATGTTTCAGGGAATATTTTTATGAGGAAAAGAAAAATGTGTCACTGTCGAACGCTAGATTATGTCAGGAATACGGACCTATGTTTTCACATAAGTCGGCGTGAACATTAAAGTTACCAATCACATCACAATTCTGACGTCGTGATCCGATATTATTTCCATCAGATCATCCAAATTGTTTTAAAATAAATCTTTATCGTTGGGTTGGCTTACATCAAAGCGCGACACAAATGGTTAACAGGTTGGCTAGTCGTAAGCGTAAACGTAGGTAGCTTACACATACGATTATCAACTGCTTTGAAATCCAAAACAGCCTTTTTCACCTGGGGCCCAAGGATAAAACCAACACCAAAATTACTGGGGTTATCTCTACTGTGAAGTAATGATAGCCTTGGTAACAAAGCCTTCAGTTTTTGACCATCCAGTTTCCTAGAAAGCATCAAGTTCCAAGTGATACTCTTTCATGGCTGATATGCCATCAAACGCACCTGGTTTTCTTAGCAACTGCACTTTCGAGGTACAAATCCTAAACTAAGTGTCCGTTAATAAGCGGAGGTGAGGTTAAATTTGAATAGTATTTTGTCTAGTATCCCCTATGTCGTTCTCAGGTACGGAAGCCAATGATGATCATATTAAAAAATGGCCAGGTGTTAATGCCTCAAACGAATCATTGGATAGAGGGGTTGCGAATTTAATATTGCCTCGATCTGACACAGCAATGTAGTCATTTCTTCGCAAGTGAGATGACAATTGCCAGTAACTCGATTGAGATGGCTTTTAACTAAATTTACTGCCGATTCCCATAGTCTACCAAAATGAGGGGGCAGAGGGTGGTATATGATGTCAATTTATATCATGATGAGTAGAAAATTCTAAAATTCTGTATTTACGGAATCGTTTATTTTAGAATTATTAAATTTATATACCTCTTTGATCGTCCTGTTGGCTCCAGTAAAGTGTGTCATTATTTGAATATATATGATTTGGAACCTTTTTCCTGGCCGAAAATCTTTTTAACGCTACAGTGAAAACATTTGTGATAGATTCAGTAACTGCTTCTATATGTATAGCTTTTGCGACCATGCAGCTTAAAATAGCAGTATAGCTTTTAAACATTTTGGCGCCACGACCTCTCTTGCTAGCTAGAGTAATAGGTCTAGCATAAACTAGACCAGTGTTGGTATAGGGTCTTGCTGATGTCACTCGAACTGAAGGTAAATCGCCCATTAGCTGTTTCGCAGTTGTGGCTCAGTTTCGAAAACAATTAATCTTTCGCACCATGTTCCTCACTGTAGCTTTGCCTATTGGTGAAACTTATTTGTGGTTGCGACTATTTTATTTAAAGTAAGTTCATTCTTTCGCCTGGTTTGTTTTTGTGTCTAGCATTCTCAATAAATCTATGAATGCAACTTAACACTCTTATAGCTCTACTGAAAGAAAATGTCCTACTTAATGCTGATATATTTCGTTTTCGGTTGAATATCGGTGTACATGAAATAAAGGTAAATATTGTTGCTTTCTCATTTCGCAAGTAGTGTTATTATACAATGTTTGCTTTCTCACAATGAACCAACGGTGCTTCGGCTGGATTAACCACGAAGGTCCATGCCACCATCGCCCGAGTGTTAAAATTTAGATGGTAGGATACCTCGCGAAGAGTAGTCAGCTGGATTACACTCGGAGTTGATATGATTCCAATGTTTTCTAGGTAATAATTGGTGAATCACCGACACACAATTGGCTACAAAGGTCTTCCATTTGGTTGGATGATCTGATAACCAGGCTAAAACGATATTGAAATCTGTCCAACTGTTTATAACCACATCTTCTTTTAGGGTTTGCCTCACTTCGGATATCAATTTAGCTAGCTGCGTGCACCTCGTAACTCTAATCTGGGAAGCGATACTTGTTCTATCGATGCAACCTTGGTTTTTGATGTAATAAATTCCGTTTGTATTTGTGCATGCTCGTTTTTAAATTGCATGTTGACCACTGCTGCATAGTCTCGCTCGCTGACATCGCAAAAGCCATGGATCTGCATCTCATTGTGGTTGAATTATCGCGGTATTCGAAGCTGTTATAATTGCGGGAGTTCATCTTTTAATTGCCTCCATACAATCTTAATATCATCAGATAATTCATCGTCCAAAACTAGTTTCCGTAACAATAGCAGCATTTAAATGCTAGCAGCATTTAAAATTAAACTGTATTTGGTTAGTGCTACTTTCTCCGGCAGATTTACCTTGAAAGATAGTAAATCATCCTTCGAATTCCATTGAAGTCACAGTGGACTGCCATTTCCGTAAATTGAATCTTCTTTGTTTCAAAATATGACTCATCTTCTCCTTTATATATTGGGTCTCTTTGATTTTGTCCGTACCAGATAGGTATAATCATCTAAGTAAACCCTAATCGAATTTAATAAGCAATTAGTGGATGATTGTTTTGGAAATCAAATGAAGTTTGATGTAGATATGTTATTGCTAAGAACGCGAAGCTTGCCACCCCAAATGTTATAGTAGTGATATTGCTTTCTCGCCACAGAATTTGCTGAAAATTTCGACCCTGTACCGTATACGGCCACCATTATTGCCTGTACATTTTCTCTATATCTGCTCTTAACGCAATCTGGTTTAACCGAAATCAAAGGAAGTCTATGCAGCGCACAAGAGAACTAATTTATGTGTCCACAAGTGGCATCGCATTTTGAGTCATCGTGACATTAATGTGGTCAGGCGTCTAAACAATGATAATTTACGACTGTGAAATATGTACTCAAGGAAAAATGACTACTTAGGTTGCCTTTTTACAAAAAGGCCATTGACATCAACGAATGCTGTGATGGATCTAGTTCACACTGATTTGTGTGGGCCGATGCCAACTAAGTCACATGGTGAAATGCGCTACATTCTAACGTTCATAGACGATTTTTTGCGATACACGGTAATTTATTTGCTGAAGGAAAATGGCGCGAACTATGTATGTTTTCAAAGACCATAAAAGTTATTCGCTCAGACCGCGGAACAGAATATAAAAACCAACTGGCCATTAAATACTTTAAGGTCATCAGGACTAAAATAGAATACACTGCCGCATTTTCATCGGAACAAAATGGAGTAGCAGAGCGCAAGAATCGAACGCTAATCGAGATGGCTCGATGTATGATGGTTGACGCTAAATTGGACTATTAGTTCTGAGCTAACGGCTCATTTCATGAGACAACGGCTGATTTCATGCAGAACCGTTTGCTAACAAAATGAGCTCCGAAGACACCACTAGAAATCTGGTCGACATTACCAATTTTGAAAAATTTTAAAATCTTCGGGAAAAAATGTTTTGTGCATGAGAAACGAAGAAAATTGGACATAAAGGCAGTAGAGGCTCGATTTTTGGGTTACGACGAAAACTCAAAGGCGTATCGATGTTTCGATATAAAGACGAACAAGTTGATTATTATAAGCCGCGAAGTTCGTTTCATGGAAGGGGAAGATAATACCGTAACTGTCGAAATAAAATCAGAAGTTGACAATACCACTAATGAAACTGAACAAATAGTGGAGGCACCAGACACTGTGTCAGGTCAAGAATATATATCAAGCAAAATAATGAGGGCCGCAAAGAAGGAACTTTTTCAATCCCAATTGCCAAAAACCCATTTAGATGCTCGGAACGAGAAACTAAAGGGGTCAAAACAAAACGATTAATCGAGGAAATCGAAAATATTAATTCAATAATTACTGAGCCAAAAACACTAGCAGACGTACTGTAGACCGCAGAAAAGGACCAATGGCTTGCGGCTATGTATGTTGAAATGAAATCACATGCAGAAAATGGCACCTGGGAAATAGTTGAATTACCAAGTAATCGAAAAGCAGTGGGTTGCAAATATGTGTTTAAATTGAAAGCTAACGCAGACGGCACTGTAAAGCGGTTTAAGCAAACAAATTTTAGAACGTTGTTGACGGTGGCAGACAGAGAGTAATGCAGGTCATCCATTTGGATGCAAAAACGGCTTTCTTAAATAGCAAACTGGAGGAGGAAATCTACATGAAGCAGCCGCCATGTATCGAAACGGTTGATAAAAGCATGGTATGCCGATTAAAAAGGAGCTTGTATGGACTGGAGCAGTCGGCATGCACCTGGAATATGTCATTAAACAAGGTAATCGTTGATGCAGGATTTCACCGCAGTGAAGCAGACATACTATCCATGCTTATACTATCGGCAATGGGTGGTGTTATATATTAAGCTACATCAATGACATCGTGGTGGCTTGTAGTGACAGCAACACGATCAAGTGGGTTGAGGAAATTCTGAACGTCAAATTCAAAGTTGATAGTTTGGGCCAAATAAAAACGTACATTGGAATAGTAAACATACATTGGAATGGTAAATCGATTCAATTTAGAAGGTGCAAAAATATCTAAATACCCGTTGAAGTTAGAATATCAGAAGAGTTTATTGCCTGATCTGCTGCCAAATAACGCGGAATATCAACAACTGATCGGCAGCTTGTTGTATGTATCAATAAACACTCGGCCAGATATTGCAGCAAGTGTGGTGACACTCGCACAAAAGACAAATTGTCCGAATGAAGAAGATTGGACAGAGCTGAAGAGAGTTGCACGTGATCTAAAGGGTACAAACGATTTTAAATTACGCATGGGAAATGTTAAATGCGAGAACATATTTTTTGGGTATGCAGATGTCAGCTTGACCGAAGATCGATGCGATCGAAAATCATACAGCGGTTATTTATTCAAGTTATTCGGAGCAACGATAAGTTGGAGTTACAAGAAGCAATCATGCGCTTCACTATCATCAACAGAGGCCAAGTTTGTTGCGTTGTCCGAAGCATGTAAGAAGGCGATTTGGCTGCGAATGTTGTTGAACGATTTTAATGTCGACATAAACAACTCGACTTTGATATACGAAGACAATCAAAGCACATCGACACTAGGCGACATTTTATTAAGGATCACATCGAAAAGTAAACGATTCGTTGTGAGTATTGTCCTACCAACGAGATGCTGGCAGATATGTGCACCAAGCCGCTGGGCATAAATCGGTTACAATCACTTCGAAAGGACAGCTGGTAGTTTTAATTTCATTTATAAAGAGAAAGCAGTTGTTTTAAAGTAGAAATTGAGGAGGAGTTTTGGATGCAACTCAAAGTCAACTCTTGGTGTAAACGCATTCATCATCAATTTGGGTTTTTTGACTTTTCGTGGCCATTTTGTTTTGTCAATTTCTTACTTCCGTCCTTTCCGTCATATGTAAAAGTTGTATTGCATATTTTGTTACTAAAAATAAATAAAATCATCAAGTGTTTCAATTAATTAAAAGAGTTAGATTGATTACACTCGAACAGTTTGGCAAAGCGAAGTTGTGCTTCAAGAATGAAAAGAAGCCGCGTTAAGCACTATCCTTAAAAAAGGAATCACTCAAAGTGCGAAAACTATTGTGGCACAGATCTTCTTTGCACACCATACAAATTACTGCCATACATAATAGGAGAGAGTCACTCCTCTGGCGGAGGAAATTGCAAGTGACTATCATGGGGAATTAAGACTCAGTCTATGTCGATAGCTTATGGTTTGCTTTGCAATGTAGAGGAATACCTGAAATATATGCGATCTCTGATAAGAGTGCAACCATTTAGCAGGCACAGAGTTTGCTTTCGGCGATGATAGCTCGTATGGGGTAAAGAACGAGTTTCCTTTCCCGGGTTATCGCTAGAACATTACAAAGAGGAAGCTAAAGTTTGTGTTGAATACCTTCCGTTTTGACCACAACCTAACTTTTTGTATTACTCTGGACAATCAGAAGGATCTATGTCGTTTGCTATCATAAGCAGTCATCGTTGGCGAAATGAAAACATTATGATTAGCCCATCAAAACTGTGGCATTTATGCCACAAATCTAAAATTTTAAAATCCAGAAAAAAGTTTTTTATTTAGTTTTAATTCCACCGGCTCTTGGGGTTCGATTCTGTTTCGATGAAAAGAGAATGAAAAAAAAAATTTTATCAATATGTTTTCATTTGCTTTTATCGTTTTATTTTATCATCAACATCGAAAATGCGATTCTGGTTTACCAAATTGATAAAATACATTAGTTCTGAGTTTTTTACGTGTGATGTCAGTGAAAACTGTTATACATTTTCAGTTCAGTGTTATATATGTTTATATATCTAAATAAAATATATGTCAAAATTTGAAATAGATATTTTGTATACACAAATTTATATAAAATTATGTCTTATAGAAAAATTGAAGCACATTATTACGATTATTATGGCTAAATTAATTATTATTTAGTAAAATTGAAACTCGTGATTGACTTTTAAAAATTGTCATTAACAGAATACACACAACACACTTATAGATACACACATATAGAATACATAAGACACACGAAACACAAACATTTAGGCGCAAAAAGAATAATTTTATCATTGGCGATAAACTCTTTTCAGCAACAAAATCAAATTGATAAAATATCTCAGTTTTTCACCAAATTTGACACAAGTTTATCGTTTACCACGAAAAAGGAATCGCGATTTGTGTTTTATCGATGATAAGTTTATCAGCTATCATTATCATCGAACCGGAATTGCACCCTTGGTCCGTTCTTGACATCGTGATTCGTGGCATGAAACTGCGCATCGATACCTTTTGGTTTCTTTTACGGTTAAGTGCGGATTTGTAAAGGATTTTACAATGTTCTTGATTCAGCCATGAAAGAATATCGATTGAACTCAAGAAAATCGGTGCCAAAAAAGTGCAACCCGCATTTATCCTAAGGTTACTATTTTCTGTAGAATGAGACGACTTCTACCATTTTGGTGTTAGTTTTCTTCTTGTGCCCTGCATAAAATACGAAAATAAACATTTTCCCGATTAAAAATTTTCAAACAGGTATAAAAACAAAAACATACCCATTATGTATTATAGCCAGTTAACGCTAATTCATCGTTTTTGCATAACGATGTTTTTGCTTCATGACCTTTTATGCATTATCGATGTTTCTATCATATTTTCACGTTCAATGTTGTTACATAATTATGTAACGGAGGTATCTACATATGTTACATAAAATTTGCAATATTTTATGGTTGAGTATTTTTAAGACAGGCAATTTTTTTTTAATCTCATCGTCATCATATATGCCATCATAATATATGGAACCTAACACAATTGAAATTACTCGATGGTCTACACCATAAACTTTTAATTAGCATAATATGGAAATTAATTATAATTAGGTCAATGACATTAGATATACGAAATTAAAATGAATTTTTAACAATTTTCCGCAACTCAAACTCTCTAACTCTTAACGATTAAAAATACAAATTAATTTCGATTAAGTGAAATTTAGAATAATTAATTTTAATTAATTTTCAAATCAAATTAAATATTTTAATTTCATTTATTAATGCAAAAAAAAAAAAATTATGTCGTAATCAGCTTGATTGAGCTTTGCTGTAAGTTGATCGGTTGTTAACATATACATAGGAACTGTTACGAACAACTCATAACAGTTGTTGCAATTATTCGAGTATCTATATATGTTTCAGATTATGCAATGAGTAGTTTTGAAACTCTGAACTGATATAATTATGTTTGTGGTATGTTTTAAAATGTCGGCAACAAATGTGGGACGCTAAATGTGCTTGCACTTTAATTTTTATGTTCGTTTAGTAATTTGCGTGCCACAATTAAATTAGTCCACGAATGTTAATCAAAGCACCACCAAGAGGCGCTACTCGTAAAGTATATCTATCTTGCAATCCTAATATTGGACATCATTAAAATCAGGATATTTAAGACTTAGAAACAAATGAGTGGACGGACAAAGCGATATGTTGGTTAATCACATTTAGCACTGGTATACGAAGCTGATTCTGCCAGCAAAGTCACTGATTCAACTAAATTGAAGAAACGGAAATAAGCATGGTTAAATCGAGGTCATGAGAGAGGTTTTTCAGTTGCTCTATTTTGTATTCTATAGATATTCTTGTATTCTATATATGTGTGTATATATATATATATATATATATATATATATATATATATATATATATATATATATATATATATATATTCTGTGTATTTTAACCTCTGTCAATCGATCTCACTCCCATTAATCCCGTCCATCTCACTCTCACATTCTACGCAACCACGATTGTGTTTACATTTTGTTCGTTGAAGGAAAAATATTTGGAATTGCAAATTACTGCTTGCAACCAATTTTATAAATTGAAACAGTTGAACATAAATTGCCACTGACAATATGACGTGGAAATGTGTAAATTAGTTCATTATTTTAGTTATTTAATTATTGCAACGCATTTTCATGCAATCCTGAATCTGGATTCCTCTACTTTATTACTGGAGTGTACATTTTTTAAAGTAATTAGTGCCAGTACAAACTTGAAAGATATAAATGCATGATTGCAGAAAAACGGCAAGCAAAAAACAAGTCGGACTGAAGACAAGGTCGAGATGACAACAATAAACCAAACAATAATTTTTTGGGTGACATGAATCATCAATAATGTAATTACTGCGGAACTTATCATATTCAAGAGGAGAGAATCTACTGAAAATACATTTGAATTTTGCTGCAATAGCGAGGAAAAGTTAAACCTTTACCCTGAAGACAATATCCGGAACCTCTCAGATCATGGTTAATAAATACGGATGCGCCCTCAAAATATTTTCGATATAGATCATAAGGAAGAAGTTATAGTTTTTCGAACAAGTATATATAGAACAAGTCGAAGGTTGGGTGGTTCCATACAACCCATATCTATGCCGGAAGTACAACGCCACATCAATGTTGAAGTTTGCTTTTGCGTGAAAATGTTAAGTGTATATACCAAGGAGATAATTCAGCTAGATCAAGGCAAAACAAAATATGAAAAAATATTTTTTTTTTTTTTTTTTTAAACAAAATTTCCTTTATTGAAAAACATTTTTTTTACAAATTCAAAAATCAAAGATTACTTATCAAAAATTAAATTTTACAAAAAGGACGTAGGAAATAATAAAAATGCCGTCCATATATTATCATTATAGAGATAAAAAATTAGAGCCTCTGCCTCTATATAAAATGGGAGCTCAGGCTCAATGCATATGAAAAAATATTCTACCGCACGTATGCTCTTAGCCCCAGAGATATAGAATACTTTGTATTGCGTCTATTAAATCTTCTTCATGTTAAAGGTAATGTTCATATGCATAAAACAAAATTAGTAAGTTAGTCATGAATCTTTGTGATAGTTGAGCTTTAATTATTTGAATCCAACTTAATTTACTCCGTTATATATTTCCAATGCTAAATTTACTTCTATTGTGTAGAGGAAAACCAGAACTGGATTGAAACATTGGATGTCATTTTAATTTTTGGAGCTGCACAATTAACAATTAGAGATTAAGAAAAAAATCTTATGCAATTTGGGAAATAAGCGCAGATTTTGGATAGCTATCCCCGAGCTTTGTTACCGTTGACAACAACAGAACTGGCGCTGAATCTACCTACTCCACTCCTCAATGAAATGCAAAAGAAAGCTTCTGACATTGTTTTACATTCAGTTTTGGTAGTA
The DNA here is from genome assembly GCA_963556175.1 of Tipula confusa. Lineage (NCBI taxonomy): Eukaryota > Metazoa > Arthropoda > Insecta > Diptera > Tipulidae > Tipula > Tipula confusa. The sequence goes on from OY744475.1 coordinate 122,784,342, forward strand.
AAAATCAGGGGTTCTTTCTTTAGCAATATCCTTACTTCGGTGTGGCATCTCAATTAATAAATGCATATTTGCAAAATTTTATGGAGAAGCGAAATCCTACTACAGCTACGTCGTAATCAAATTATCATTACGTCCAGAACGTGCATCAAGTATATAAAAATTATTCAGGTTCTGCAGTATTAAAGTGCAAAAATACTACACGAATATCGAAATAGAATAGAAAATTCAACAATTTGAAGGTGATTTGGGACAGAATTTACTCTGAATCTAAAGAATGCTTTGAAAAGGATCAATACTTAAAAACTAGTAAAGTAGACAAATATGAAATGTATCCATTAAGCATTACCTGTTAATGATACAGATACAGTGATAAACTGATTAATTGACTGTCGTTATAGGATGGCTGAAAATATCGTATTCTTTGCAAAAAAAGCGATTAAAATCCTGTCAAATTTAAAAAGAATTAGACATTCTTGACCCAGGAGGGTAAAAATTGGCTATTTTTTATATTACCTATTTTTACGAAAATAGATACCTCCGATTGGGGCTCAGCTTTAGTATTTATTCCAAAACCGAATAGTCCATAAAAGTTCGACTATAATATGTATAACTTTCAACAAAAGGCTGAAGATGCACACTTTCCAACTTCGCGAATTTCAACAATTTGAAATACTTTTGTTCAATTAACACACACAAAGCATATACCATCACGTTTTAAAGGATGATGAATAATAACTACCGACAACGGTACATATACAAAATCAACAGGCTCTTACTTGGCACTAAAAGAAATGAAATGCCAATTCTTCGTTCATCATCTTCATTGCGGTAGAATTTATGTATAAGCGAGAACAACTCTGCCTACTGTATACATACCTGAGTCATATGTTAGGCTGCACAATTCACACATCTCGGATTCAATCCGCAAAAACTATGGGTGTGAATTTGTACCTTCATGTGACGAATATCCTTTATGCCATAGATGTTGTGTTGAACAGGAATTTGATGGCTCATCTTTTCTATATTTGAACCTATTTAAAGAAAATTATTCAACGACAATTATGTACTAATTTTGCATGATGCATACAGAATGACTCATGCTTTGTAGGTCACGAACAACTTTGGTGGCTAAACCTATTCGTTCAATGGCAGACAATAATACTCGTAGTTCAGTAAACGGTACTTTGACCATAAACCGCTTATTGGTATCGCATAGTTGTTGAAGTTTACTATGTCGTGTTTTGATTAGCACCACATCAGATGGTATTATGGTGGTAGGTGACGAATACAGCATGTGTATTGTTTTGGTGTTATGGATTAATATGGTTATGGTGTTGTTGACTCATTTAGATTCTGCTCTTTCGTTATTGATACTGCACTTAAGTTGCCATGTTCCGTTTTTTTCGATGAATGAGTCGCTCAATGAAGTGCGTGGCTCATCGATGGTTGACTGCATTTCTTGTAGTTTTACGTAAAGTAACTTATAGTGGCGTTTATTACAGATGATACAAGTAATTTTTGAAAATATTTCATGCAGATATGACCTTTTTCAAGCAATTGTGGCAAATGACAATAGGTTCTTATACGTAGAGAGCGCATCTGCCTTATCAGAAATAAAACATTTTAACATCTGTATGGCTTGAGAATATTGCTTGTGTTTTGGTTTGTATGCACGGTGGTGTTGAGAAAATCGCGAAAAGATGCCCATGATCTTTGGTAACCGAACAAGTTGTAAAGTATTGACATCTTTGTTGAACCATGGTTTAAATCTTAGTTGGTATTAGCCACTTCTTGCTGGTAACTGCTGCTAGCCTGTCGCAATAACGCATCCGTCTTAAAGTACACTTGATCTACACCATCAAAGTTTGATATCTTACGTCTAACATGTCACGATGAGGTATTGATGTTCACAAGAGTGACGTCATCCGGCGACTGTTTCGGAATATTTTATTTGTATAACAGTTTTTCAACTAGATCCAGCTACTCGCAATATAAAATGTCCGCTGGCTCTACTATTGTCGTGCAATGTTTGGCTCTTTCCGGAATCCATATAGGGCCGGCCTCCAAAGAGGATTTATTTTCCAGCCGGTTAACTTGATTTACCTGAGGTAATAATTTTTAATTATTGTGTGTATTGTGTGTAATTTTATTTCCATCCTCGGTGAAGTCCCGAAAAAGGATTCTCTCTCGAGACTCAGTTATATGAACTTTTTATTGATTATATACAAAAATGGAAAAATATATCTCAAACCACTCGTTAATCTCGCATAAAATAATTTCCAGATCGAAAGTTTTTGAAAAGAATTCCCATCCCTCCCTCATACAATTTCCAAAGCCGGAAAAAAGGCAAAAGAAAAATTCAATTAAAACGAACCTAAGTTGGTTTTTATTGTTGCTGTTGTTGTTGTTGTTGTTGTTGGTGTTACATCCATATATATACACGAGACGTATCAGTGTTATAGAAATAAACATTCCTGCTATAAAAACTATACTATAAAATAAAAAAAATAAAAAAATCTCGTCCTTATCTCTATGTAACACAATAATTGACACGATTAAGTTCTCCTTTTTTGTGTAAATACTTTAAATCAACAGAATTATTTCATTTATATATCAAATCCAATTAAATTCATGTCATAGGATGATTTCGAATTACGTAAAAGGAGCATCGAGTCTCGTATTTGTTACCGAAAGAATTGTGTCAGTCATAATTTGACAGTAAAATTGTGATGAATTAGAAATAAATACACAGACGACTATAATATAGGTATACGTTCGTTCACTCGTATTATGTATTTATATATTTAGAATATATCGGAAGGGAAATCAACCCAATTTTCATTTCATCCAACGATGGGAAAATAAATGAAAATATCTATTTAAGGGATTACAAAATAAAATGGTTGCATGCGCTCTACATAGACACGCCTGTTTTACTTGTTCACCAAATTCATTTTTTTTTCTTTACTCATCTTATCGTATATGTATGTATATATTATAGGGAGGTTACTCGACGGGATGATGTGATCAAGAGTCAAGTACATGAAGGTCGAGTATTTAAAAAACACAAAAAAAATGTGACAGCACGATGACGTTTCATCACCAAAATATTATGTTTTCGTCTCAATGATTTCATGTGAAAGTGAATAAGTTTTGCTTGTAATTTTCACATTAGCCAATTAGTTCAGCCAATTATAGAAAGAAAAACTCATAAAAATTGTTTATGTCTCATTAAAAATTACGTATGGCCGATGTTGTTGGGGGCGCACACATGTCCGATTTTGATGCGTAATTCGAACAATGCCTTTCCTAGCGTGTTTTCCGCCGGCACATACAACTTTCTACAAATTATTTGAGAGGGAGAGGTTACCGATAAAATTCAGGGAACTTTCATAATATATGGCCCTACCTAAACGTAACGATTATGTCACTTACCAAGTTCTCTTCAATCACACAATTAAAAGTAGGATTAAAACATAGTTCGAGCCACGTTATCAGTAATTATTTGCATACATACTATAGTTTCACATGAACAGAAAGCGGCCAATAGGCATAAAGCGGAACTACGATTCTTCTGATCGTCCAGAATTATATAAATTTAACAGTGGCCTACCGATCAATAATTATAAAGTAAGCCATCCAATTTCCCTGTAGTTATTCTTTAAGTATCGATCGCTAACAATTTTTTCGTCTTTAATGTCAAACAAAATCTGTGGTCAAATTACGAATTACATAATGCAACATATGCGAAACATAAATTTTATGTTGAAAACTCGTAAATAGATTAGAAATTTTTGGATGAAATCATAAAGTTACGAAAGACGTGTTACATACTACGTTGAGCAGATAATTGGTTATAGATCTCTTGAAACGATCAATCATTTTATGTTGTTTGGAGAAAAGAAAGTTATAATTATACAGTGATTAAGATTTGATCTTTGCCGATTATGTCTCATTAGGTTTAAAGTGTTATTAGCGACTTGTGTGCTTTACAATTTCAAATGATTTTTCATTTTTCTCGAAATCGTTCTGATATGTTTGCTATGTTCTTAGACATTCCAAAATGAATTTAAATCAATGACAAAGTGCAATATTTCACAATTTAAAATATTAGCGAACCGAGCTCAAGTGCAATGGTACTTATATGTAATGTATGTAAAATGTATTTTTCATCCCTTGATTACAATCGGTATAATGACGACAGACTAAACTATGACCCCTGTAGTAGGGCGAAATCCATATGCCGCATCATTGTCCTCACATTGGCCTAGGAAACGCCACTCCAATTCGACAGGCGTGCCTTGGATTATTATTAGCCAAACAACAAGGGACAGTGCAATTGGTTTCAAAATTGGAACACAATGGTGTTGTTGAGCCATCTTAGAGTCCGTGGAGTTCATCGGTAGTGCTCGTTTAACAAAAAGAAGGCTCTTTAAAGTTCTGTGCCGATTTCCTCAAATCATCATATCATCATATCATCGTATTATCATATTATCATATCATCATATCATCATATCATCATATAATCATATCATCATATCATCATATCATCATATCATCATATCATCATATCATCATATCATCATATCATCATATCATCATATCATCATATCATCATATCATCATATCATCATATCATCATATCATCATATCATCATATCATCATATCATCATATCATCATATCATCATATCATCATATCATCATATCATCATATCATCATATCATCATATCATCATATCATCATATCATCATATCATCATATCATCATATCATCATATCATCATATCATCATATCATCATATCATCATATCATCATATCATCATATCATCATATCATCATATCATCATATCATCATATCATCATATCATCATATCATCATATCATCATATCATCATATCATCATATCATCATATCATCATAACATCATATCATCATATCATCATATCATCATATCATCATATCATCATATCATCATATCATCATATTATCATATCATCATATCATCATATCATCATATCATCATATTATCATATCATCATATCATCATATCATCATATCATCATATCATCATATCATCATATCATCATATCATCATATCATCATATCATCATATCATCATATCATCATATCATCATATCATCATATCATCATATCATCATATCATCATATCATCATATCATCATATCATCATATCATCATATCATCATATCATCATATCATCATATCATCATATCATCATATCATCATATCATCATATCATCATATCATCATATCATCATATCATCATATCATCATATCATCATATCATCATATCATCATATCATCATATCATCATATCATCATATCATCATATCATCATATCATCATATCATCATATCATCATATCATCATATCATCATATCATCATATCATCATATCATCATATCATCATATCATCATATCATCATATCATCATATCATCATATCATCATATCATCATATCATCATATCATCATATCATCATATCATCATATCATCATATCATCATATCATCATATCATCATATCATCATATCATCATATCATCATATCATCATATCATCATATCATCATATCATCATATCATCATATCATCATATCATCATATCATCATATCATCATATCATCATATCATCATATCATCATATCATCATATCATCATATCATCATATCATCATATCATCATATCATCATATCATCATATCATCATATCATCATATCATCATATCATCATATCATCATATCATCATATCATCATATCATCATATCATCATATCATCATATCATCATATCATCATATCATCATATCATCATATCATCATATCATCATATCATCATATCATCATATCATCATATCATCATATCATCATATCATCATATCATCATATCATCATATCATCATATCATCATATCATCATATCATCATATCATCATATCATCATATCATCATATCATCATATCATCATATCATCATATCATCATATCATCATATCATCATATCATCATATCATCATATCATCATATCATCATATCATCATATCATCATATCATCATATCATCATATCATCATATCATCATATCATCATATCATCATATCATCATATCATCATATCATCATATCATCATATCATCATATCATCATATCATCATATCATCATATCATCATATCATCATATCATCATATCATCATATCATCATATCATCATATCATCATATCATCATATCATCATATCATCATATCATCATATCATCATATCATCATATCATCATATCATCATATCATCATATCATCATATCATCATATCATCATATCATCATATCATCATATCATCATATCATCATATCATCATATCATCATATCATCATATCATCATATCATCATATCATCATATCATCATATCATCATATCATCATATCATCATATCATCATATCATCATATCATCATATCATCATATCATCATATCATCATATCATCATATCATCATATCATCATATCATCATATCATCATATCATCATATCATCATATCATCATATCATCATATCATCATATCATCATATCATCATATCATCATATCATCATATCATCATATCATCATATCATCATATCATCATATCATCATATCATCATTGATTTACTATTAAATGCGCTCCATACATATCAGTGTAATTACTGCCTGTAATTTCTTTGTAAATGCTGACCTTTCAACTGCGGGTTTCAGACTCATTACTTCCGCTCTAGCGTGATTAACGGCTAGTCCATGTTTTCTGAAAGTATCCCCCAAGTTAAATGGGCTACTCAATGTTGGTGCCCCGTCTGAGATTCCTTCGCTTTTAAGCAGAACCAGTCTAGCCATTTTCCTATTTACCAATTGTTAAGTGCCTGATTCATCACGTCCTAAACCTTATTTGTATTTGAGTGTGTTTTTGCTGTAATTCAAGAGTGAAAGGTAAATGATCTGATGGGTTGTATATCTTCTTTGACCACATGTTCCTACCTCTGCAAAAGTGTGACCACAACAGTACTCATGGTTTCCACTTCCAGAGTAAACATGATAAATCCAAACCTTAATTATTATCTTTCAAGGCGTTTACCCATGGATCCTCATCAATAAATATGATATGATGAGGTGATATGAGATAATATGAGATGATATGAAATGATATGAGGTGATACGAGATGATATGAGAAAATATGAGATGATATGAAATATCATTTGAAGATATGAGATGATACGAAATATCAGATAAAAGATGATATGAGATGATATGAGATGATAAGAGTTGATATGAGATGATATGAGATGATATGAGATGATATGAGATAATATGAGATGATTTGAGATGATTTTAAATGATATGAGTTGATATGAGATTATATGAGATGATTTGAAATGATATGAGATGATATGAGATGATATGAGATGATATGACATGCTATGAGATGATATGAGATGATATGAGATGATATGAAATGATATGAAATGATATGAGATGATATGAGATGACATAAGATGATATGAGATGATATGAGATGATATAATATGATATGAAATGATATGAAATGATATGAGATGATATGAGATGACATAAGATGATATGAGATGATATGAGATGATATAAGATGATATGAGATGATATGAGATGATATTGAATGATATGAAATGATATAAGATGATATGAGAAGATATGAGATAATTTGAGATATCTTTTGAAGATATGAGATGATATCAAATAACAGATAAAAGTTTATATGAGATGATATGAGATGATATGAGAAGGTATGAGATGATATGAAATGATATGAGATGAAATGAGATATTATGATATTATATGAGATAATATGAGATGATATGAGATGATATCATATAATATGAGATAATATAAGATGATATGAGATGATATGAGATGATATGAGATGATATGAGATGATATGAGATGATATGAGATGATATGAGATGATATGAGATGATATGAGATGATATGAGATGATATGAGATGATATGAGAAGGTATGAGATGATATGAAATGATATGAGATGACATGAGATAATATGAGATGACATGATATTATATGAGATAATATGAGATGATATGAGATGATATGATATGAGATGAGATGAGATGAGATGATACGATATGATATGAGAGATAATATGAGATGATATGAGATGATATAAAAGGATTTGAGATGATATGAGATAATATGAGATAATATGAGATGATATGATATTATATGAGTTAATATGAGATGATATGATATGATATGAGGTAATTGAAGATGATATATCATGTTATGAGATGATATGGTATAAGATAAATCGTGATATTGAAATACAATCATATGTTTGTATAATAATATAAAATAATATTACATTAGTTAGTCACTTAAATTATAATTAATTTTAAACGGTTCATTTTAACATGAACGATACAATTAATTTTACGAACATATTATTATTCCCCCAATCTTGTTATAATTATCGCGTTCATAATAAAAACTAAAATTGTAATAATAATAAATTAAAAATGAAATTATAAAAATTAATAAAACCGGAAAGAAAATGAATAAATAATACATATATTTTAATTTCCAGTTACTTATCTAATGGTTTTCTAATATGCAAGACACGAGTTTCACAAATTTTCTAAATTTTATTTTTTTATTTTACATGTTCAGAAACAGGAAGATTTATTTATACTTCCGGGTAATTTATAATGTTAAGAGCATTTGTTTAACAATCTATCGTGCATTGAATCTATCATATACTACAGTAAAATTTGTGAAACGATAACGAACAAAGAAATCAACATTGAGATTAAGATGCGATGAAAGTGTTGAGTACAGTAACAGACATAAAACAACATTGGTATAGTTTCACTTGGTGAACAAAGTAGAAAGCTCGAATTATAATGTGGAAAACATTAAAATATGATCCTTAATTATAAATTCGGTTATGTAATTAAAAAAACTATTTATTTATTTTAATATTTTTGGTTTTTTATTTTATTTATTTATTTATATAATTTTTTTTTAATTTTTTTTTTTTTAATCTCAATATAAAAAAGTATAATAATTTTTCTAGAAACGTCATCTTCTTTCTTTCACAAAATAATTTGATTTGATGATGGTCTTACAAATTTTTTTTAATCACTCGAAAGAAGATGAATAATTTTTTTTTTGTAAGATTATAACATAATTATAAAAAATCAAAAAAAAAAAAAAATCAGGTAATTAATTTGCATATTGATTTTTTCTTCTTCTTTCTTTCTTTCTTTCTTTTCGAAATAATTTTCACTCATCTAAAGATGAAAAATGTGTGAGTGTGTGCCAACAATCTTAATACTGTTAAAAAACAACAAAACTATAAAAGAATGAGGTTGAAGTTTAGTGTTGCACGATTTTGATTTTTGTTTTTTTTTTTGAAAAGAAATATGTAAAAAAATTAGGTTTCAAAAAATCAAGGAAGCTCAGGAACCAGGTGATTTCTGGATGGTAGATGATTTATGAATTTTTTTTTTATTTAATGGATTTTTGATATGTATGTATATGGTTTAATGATGACCATAATCTCCACCTCCCTGTTGATAATCTCCACCTCCACCTCCACCTCCATGTTGATAATCTCCACCGCCTTGAGATTCGTATGATGAACCGCCATATGATGAACCACCGCCATACGATGCACCACTATCATATGATTGATGTGATTCTTCGTGTTTTGGTTGATGGACTGGTACGTGATATGGTACCTTTACTGGGACTGGAATTTCTTTTTGGTATGGTAATTTAACATCTTTGTAGACTAAATATGGTTTATCGATTGGTACTTTAACTTCATATGGTACTGGTTTTTCGACTGTGTATGGTACTTTCTTTTCGACGGTGTAGGGTTGTGGTACTGGTACTTTAACATGGACTGGATAAGGTTTTTCTACTTCAACTTTGTATGGTTTATCAACTGGTACCTTAACTTCATATGGAACTTTACGTTCAACAATGACTGGATAACGTTTTTCTACTTCAACTGGATATGGTTTTGGTACTTCAACTTTGTATGGTTTGTCAACATGTACCTTGACTTCATATGGTACCTTCTTGATGACTGTGTATGGTTTTGGAACTGGAATTTCTACTTTGACTGGATATGGGACTTTCTTTTCAACGGTGTAGGGTTGTGGTACCGATACTTTAACTTCATATGGAACTTTCTTTTCGACGGTATAGGGTTGTGGTACTAATACTTTGACTTCGTATGGTTTGTCGACTGGTACTTTAACTTCATATGGTACTTTCTTTTCGACAGTGTAGGGTTGTGGTACATGAACTGGATATTTAACGTATTCCTTGACATGAATTGGTACTTTCTTTTCAACGATGTAGGGCTGTGGTACTGATATTTTAACTTCATATGGTACTTTCTTTTCTACGGTATATGGAACATGTTTTTCAACGGTATATGGTACTGGTACTTTCTTTTCGATTGTAATAGTTTTGATGTGTTCATGATGATGATGTCCACCACCACCACCTGAACCACCGCCGAACGAATGGCCACCTGATGAGCCACCACCGAAATCATGACCACCTGATGAGCCACCGCCGAAATCGTGACTACTAAAACTGTGGCCACCACCTCCACCAAAGCTTGAACCACCACCGAAGCTGTGTCCACCACTACCGCCAAAACTATGACCACCACCACCACCTCCACCGCTGCTCTGGCCACCAAAATCGTGTCCACCAAAATCATGACCACCGAAATCACCTATTGAATGATGTAATCCACGTTTTTCATTATTTTTTGTTTCCTCGGCAACGGGTTGTGCATCAGCTTTAGGCTCAATTTTTTTCTCCTCTGCAGCAGTGCCCTCCTTACATGTGACTGACGCCACCAAAAGGGCAAGACAACAAGGAATAATTATCTGTAAACAAAATAGATAATTTTTTGATTGAATTTTAATCCGGTTGCGTACAACAAAAAATAATAATTCACTAAAATAATATTTCACACTCGTAAATAATTCACTAAAATTTTTTCACTCAATTTTTTTTTTTTTTTTTCATTTTTTCATATTATGTGTAATTTTGCACTCAAATCTTATAAAATAAATTAATCCACAGTATAAAATATTAACATACCATTCGCATAGTGTGCTAAAAGTAAATAGAACAAGCGAGACCAAAGTCGGTACTGATTAAAACGAGTATCTTCATCAGTTTATATATGATTTTTAAAAGCTATACACCCAAAACCCCTCTCTTACCTATCTTTCGTGTATAGTTTTTTTTTTGTTTTTATTTTGCTTTATTTCTTTAGTTTGTTGTTAAGTTTTTAACTTTCGCTACAATAATATACTGAAGAAAAAAACTAAGACACATAACACAACAACAACAAAATAATAACACACAAGAAACTTAACTCTAACGATATAACAACATAACGTAAGATACTAGAAATATTAGAAAATTTTAACACTCATACAAACTCGCACCAAATGTGCAATGAGCACAGACGAAATCAAATGGACCCCGATCAGTCGTTTCGGCCAAAAAACACTTATTTTAATTTGTACACAAATTACCATCATCCATATTTGGTCTAATTCGATTTTTATTATTCAAGACATCACCCGGTTTACACACATTATTAGCTTAGATGTTTAAATACATAAATTATAACGGGTTTTAGTTTAAGATCATTTTCGAGATCGCTTTATTGCAAAAATATTGCTTGCACGCGGTTTGGCATCGAAAATTACTATGAAATTTGGCCATATTGAATTTTTACTATAAATTCGGGTGATCAATGATCGCGATATAATGATCATGCAAATTATCTTAGTTTGTAAATACATGCGCGCAGAATTTTAACATATCGAAAAAGAATTCTGCGATCATATATTTACAATCTAAGATAATATGCATCTTTATGATGATCATGTCGAATTTGATATAAATATTGATCGTACATGTTAAAAGTTCATCAGATCAGTATCGTAGTAGATATTACGCTGGGTTGCTACCATAGATTCGATTACCAGTATATGACGGTTTTCATGCGTGAGAATTTTTCCTAGACTTGACTGTATGATTAGCAAGATTAATTAACCTGTTTCCACCACTGCCACGTGGAGACACATACTTCCTACTATCTAGTCCCTTTATCTATTATTGTCCGTAGACATGTGCATGTTTAATGCACAGTCTATATTTGTTTGTGGGAACTTGACACTATCTATCACTATCCATGATGTTTCTAAGCATCAATAAAGTTAGTTTGGTGGCTGGCCCCTCTAAACTCAGCTCGGTCATTAGTTGGTTTTTTCGTTTTCGACTAGATTGCAGCTGTAAAGCAAGTGGTCCATGGTTTCGTCATCACGGCCACACTCATAGCTGCTTCTTTCTCTTAAATGGAAGCATTTAGGGTAGGATGTCAACATCTGAGTTAATGGTTCTGAGTTAAACATCTGAGTTAATGGTGCACTAAGATCTTTTATCCAACCTTTATTTGGTGTTTGGAAAGAAACTAAAAGTCGTCCTTCCATCCATCGAGTTATTCCACCTTTCTTACCATATTGCAATGGATGCTTTCCAATCTGCCTTTAAAGTAAACCAATAAGGTTTGCTTCTATTTGTCCGTCTTGCAATACCACTTTCCTATATAGGTCATACTTTTTTCTTGATTTATACCTTACAACTATTTCTTGCAGCAATATATCAAATGGTTTTAAGCCGTGCAGTTACTAACCCAGGAACTGCATCTGTTGATACAGTTCTGTAAGCTTTAGGAATACCAATAAGGATTTACCTTTGTACGCATATTAATGTTCTTCGGTGGTGATAATTCATTATATCAGTCCAACTAGCACAACCATATGTGAGTAATGCTACCACTAGGTCTACGTATAATATAGTCTTGAGCGTTCTTTGTTTAAGGCCTCAATTTTCTTTAGCTACTCGTCTCATTATGATGATTTTTTACTGCTTTCCACAATCTTTTTGACATGTAACGTGACACCAAACTTTCCATCAATATCTATCCCAAGCCATTTTACAGTTTTCGCCATCTTAAGTCTCGCTCCATTCACAGACACCAAAGGAGATCTTCTGATATCGAGATATCCTTTAAGTTGGTTCATTACTGTTTTGGTATAGATGAAAACTCCATCTTATAGCTGCAACCACAATCAGTCATTTTATTTATAGCACTCTAAGCTATATATCAACTGGTTTAATATTTGCTGGCCAATCTTTTTTAACTGCCAGTTATTAATTTCTCGAGTAATTTACCCTGGTAGTATCATGATTGGCGTATAGGATTTTGGGACGGTATGACCTCGTTCATCGCCCTTCCTTATGATAACTACTTTGTCTTTTTCCAGAAAAACTTCCCCCTTTTAAGGCACTCATTTTGGAAGTGCGTGATACTGGGTGCTATGTTAGGCCATGCTAGTTGTATCACTTGACCTCGATATTATTGCTTTGCCAGTTTTTGATGACATTATTGCGTCCGTGGTTTCATCATTTCTGAATTCTTCCTCGTTGCAAGTTCTTGGTTCTACAAATCTATGCGTTCTTAGTTCTTTATGCGCTTATGTGTTACTTGTAACAGTGTGCACAGATGTAGTGCTCTCAGCAAACATTTTGTGGTATCTTTCTATATTGTGGTATCCATGGTTCTGCATTATCATGCTCTGTACTGAATTTCCATGCACTGCATTGAAGTACCAACATCCCTTCAAGAAAATTTTAGAGAAATACTTTTTGTGAAATCTTCCTCATAATTGTTATATGGCCTATGCCATATATGCTGACGGATGCTCACTGAAACTGCTTAGTTCAAGGCGGTCCTTTAACAAATTTCCCATAAACAGCGACAACATCCTCCAATGAATCGTTTAAAATCCAATACCAATATGAACGAATGGCAGTATTGTATTATTGATGAACCGCATTATGAACACAAAACTTCGTCAAATGCCCGTGAAGTTGCTTGAAAAGATCATCAAACTGGTGAGGCACTCAGCATCATTAATAATGAAACTTTCTGGTTGCGCCGCTCCTCGTCTTGTTCAATTGGTTGATGCGGAGGGGGCCAGGTTTTTTCGGTTTGGTATACATGAAGTCGATCTTTTGAACAATATACTGTAGAATGTAAGAGCTCGTTCGGCATAGTGCCTCAACTACCGATGTCTGCTGGATTAATTTCACCTGGGACAACATTCAATTTTTAACATTTACTGAATTTTGGCAATGCGATGTATTACAAAAGTATCCCCATTATGATGCTACCGATTCACAAGGTATCAAGTGAGACTAATTGAACACGTAATTTATTCAACCCCACAGACAACTCCTAAGAAAAATCTGTATTCCAATCCGGCTTCTGTTTCCAAAGATCATGGCAGAATATTTTTACCAGAGTTATAATGGGCACAATAATCCTAATAGATCGAACAAATAGACCCGCCATTTCGGACAAAACAATCCGCTTTGTGATTTTTTCCGTTGAGCCGTTAGGATCATAAGTATACCGAAACACTTCGCTGCGGTTCGTTGCCGAATTAGTCCAAGTGCCTTCACTACACCTCGCTCGTCGACTTTAAGGAACTTTTCCCGTTGCTTATTATAAATTGAGTTATGATGATCTCTTACTTGTTGGAACAGAACTTTGATAAGAAGAAGCCCTCTGCCCTCAACAAATTCGCGATTTGGTTTCCAATCTCTAAAAGGTCTTTAAAGAACTCGCTCCTAAATAGAATCCACGTAGACATTTTGTCGGCGCGAGCTTTAGCGCCAAATGGAAATAACTTTGTTTTCGTATGATGTCACTGTAGGGGTAGTACCATATGTTACGATGCAAAGTCGTAGACTATTTCAAAAGGATCGTCTCAGATGAACTGCCACAATATAAGTTTAAAATTTCGATCCGATGCAGCAACTTTGATTTGGGGGATACATCTGTTGAATATCGCCAGTCAATACATACTGGAACAATCTGGAAAGCGCTTAAAATAATTACAAAAAGATCCTCTTGAAATTCTGCGACCACATTTGGGTGGCCAATTCATCGAGCAAACGAGTTCACATTTCGTCTATGCCGCTTACAAGAGCAGTTCTTGTGTGTTCAGATAGTGGCCGAAGTGAACCACTGCCAGTCCAACCAAATTTGGTCTCCTGTAGTATTATGGCAGATTTTAACCCAGAATCTTAACCAGGAAGTAAAAGGCTCCAAAACAATCCGGCTCCAACCAGCAAATCAACTGTTTGCGGTTGAAAATATAGTGGATCTGCAAGTGTAAATCCATCTGGGATTAGCAATTTTATGAAACTGACTGCAACCGTTGAGTTTCTGATATTCTTGGAAGAATAATACGGCAATACGAAATTTGTAGATGTGCCGCTATCCAATAATGCTTGACATGTAATCGGAATGCCTTGATTGTCCAGCACGTTTACAATGGCAGTCACCTGCAGCGCTGGATTATCACTAAAATCGTTCAACGCCACAAGAGCTTTCTATATGCTGGTAACATTCAGTGATTCTTTTGTAATTGATGGACTAGCATCTACAATGATTGACAGAATTTCGGTTGTAAAATAGAGCAAAGTGTAATGAAGTTTTCGGTATAGTTCAGACACTGTTTTCGAAACGCGACCTGCTTGCTTTTAGTTATAATTGAATTTCTCTAAGATAGAAGAGCGATTCTCCAAAAAATTACAAAATCCATCCCATGTAGGTATTTATTTGGTTGTAGGCTCCTCCCACTTGATGGCTTAAGTTGCATCAACCTTTGGCAGCATTAAACAAATCAGCAAATTTACAGCAAGCTCAACCTTGGGTGCCATTTAGTTGATACTTTCATAAATTATTGCATCAGCAATAATAAGCACGATTATTATATTATATTATTATATTATTATATTATTATATTATTATATTATTATATTATTATATTATTATATTATTATATTATTATATTATTATATTATTATATTATTATATTATTATATTATTATATTATTATATTATTATATTATTATATTATTATATTATTATATTATTATATTATTATATTATTATATTATTATATTATTATATTATTATATTATTATATTATTATATTATTATATTATTATATTATTATATTATTATATTATTATATTATTATATTATTATATTATTATATTATTATATTATTATATTATTATATTATTATATTATTATATTATTATATTATTATATTATTATATTATTATATTATTATATTATTATATTATTATATTATTATATTATTATATTATTATATTATTATATTATTATATTATTATATTATTATATTATTATATTATTATATTATTATATTATTATATTATTATATTATTATATTATTATATTATTATATTATTATATTATTATATTATTATATTATTATATTATTATATTATTATATTATTATATTATTATATTATTATATTATTATATTATTATATTATTATATTATTATATTATTATATTATTATATTATTATATTATTATATTATTATATTATTATATTATTATATTATTATATTATTATATTATTATATTATTATATTATTATATTATTATATTATTATATTATTATATTATTATATTATTATATTATTATATTATTATATTATTATATTATTATATTATTATATTATTATATTATTATATTATTATATTATTATATTATTATATTATTATATTATTATATTATTATATTATTATATTATTATATTATTATATTATTATATTATTATATTATTATATTATTATATTATTATATTATTATATTATTATATTATTATATTATTATATTATTATATTATTATATTATTATATTATTATATTATTATATTATTATATTATTATATTATTATATTATTATATTATTATATTATTATATTATTATATTATTATATTATTATATTATTATATTATTATATTATTATATTATTATATTATTATATTATTATATTATTATATTATTATATTATTATATTATTATATTATTATATTATTATATTATTATATTATTATATTAGAATTACCAACTATACACTGCTAATTTTTAGCAACAACGGGGTGACTTAATTAATTTGTAATTTTAAGGCGAGAAAATGTAGTCAGGCTTAGAGGAATCAGTCCATTTATATATTTTTTTCTTCAGAGAAACTGAACAAATTGCAGATGAATGGTTGCAGACTGAGGATGCTGATAAGAGATCACAGAATGCAGAGCAGTTTATTACAAACGTGATTGTCTTGTGCTAAGGTGTCTTGTGCGTAGTTTTGAATATCACCTATCCTGGAAACCAGACCAATTCTGTCATTATTGGCATACCTTTCCTTTCCTTCCCCCACAAAAACACTAACTTTCGATCACTAAGGTGATAATAATCGGGTCGACCCGGTCGACTAACATGCCTATGCAATCCTTCGGTTTTGCTATATGTAACACTGGTATAGGTGGTGCACGACATTTTGGGAGTTCCTAGTTAATATTTGGCAGTACAAACAATTTAAGTACAACAATAGTGGTAAAAAATAAATTTCGCTTCGTTGGATTAGAACTTGAGATCAGCGCTTGAATAGACGGTTGTGAAATAATCAACAATCAAAATTTTAGTTAATCCATAAATACTGAAGACTCACGTGTATGATCCGAATAAATTAAACAATTTGAGTCTATCAATCATCTAACTGTCATGCATGGCCACCAACATACTCGAATACACTTTATGGTGTGCCGCGGTTGAATTAGTTTAATTCATTAAAATTTAATTCCATCTGCTGTTTCTTGTAATCGTTAATTTTTTTTTTTTATTTTTTTTTTTAATGTGCAATTTCCAGAAATAGTGTAAAATCACTCAACCGTGTATTAATGTGAGTATACATAATAAATGGAATTAAAAAAAGTTATTATATTACTTAAAACCACAAATTGCAATTAGGCATATGTGAAAACGTTCGAGTCGAGCTCACGAAATCGGATTACCAAATGATTTGTGTATATGTTGTGAACCTTAAGCAAACGCCGAGATATAAACCCAAATCTTATTGCCTTCCAATAATTTCGACTCCAAGGTTGATTTTGATTAAATGCGGCAAACGAAAACTAATAATTTTTGTTGCAATAGTTCTGCTTTGTTGTTGGCTAAGCATAAAAATAAAAAATTGTAAATAAATTCTTGGTTCAGATCTTATGTCTTGATTAAAAAGTTAATATCGTGAAATTCCATTTCACAAATTGCATTATATACAAGTACATACACACATTAGATACAACACAACACAATATACCATATAGTCAGGTGAGGTAATAAGAAATGAGTACGAGTATATCTAAGGTAATAAAATGTTTGCTACTTGACGCGGTGAATGGCAACAACAATAAAATGTATAGTTATTAAAAAAGATTACAAATCTAATTAGACTATTCTAACTTAACGATCTACTTTGAAGGTACACGATCATTTCTTGTTATGTGTCTGTTGTATATTTATGTATAAATGTATACAGAATGATCTGTAGAATAATTTACAAACCGTATGAGAGATATTCTTATTCCATGTAAAAGTGTAATTTTGTTTAATTCTTTTCTGAAAATTCAAAATTTTCTTTCCTTTAAAGGTATTAGGGAAAAAGTGTACAAAGTTAAAAAAAATTGTATTTTAATTCTTTTATATTTGATGTGACCCCTTAAACGAAAGGTAATTAAATGGTTAATGTTCCAGTGCAGAAATATTTTAAAACAGTTAACAGGCTAAGGAGCTACCTAAAAAAAGGTAAAACTTTTATCCATATGAATAAAAATTTGGAAATGATAAAAGTATAAAAGGATAAAAGCAGAATAGACAAATGAAATCAAACTACCTTTTAGTGCAATATTTATATATATATATATATATATATATATATATATATATATATATATATATATATATATATATATATATATATAATATATATATATATATATATATATATATATATATATATATATATATATATATATAATATATAAATAGTTAAACTCAATGGAACATATTTCTATAAAGGAATGTTCAGTTTGTAATCATAACAAGGAATAATAATGTGATCATCCATTAATAATAGAAAAAAGATTTAAATTTCCTTATACATAGAGATCGATCTAGACCGCTGCCCTTAAACATTTTTCAAAACATTAAGGTATCACATAAAAATATATAGTTGGGATTATGTATTATTAAGCTACATTCACTTGACTCTGTGAAATGCCACAATTTTAGTAAAATAATCACTTTATTCCATAAGAAATTCCATGGGTGCAAAATTTAAAGGTGACTCTATAAAAAAAAAACATTGGTACCCTCTCGTGTATTCATTTATTCCAACTTTATACAGAATAGTTGGCATTTGTTTTATCCAAAAGCTTAATGTTATTAGTACTTTACATAGCGTTGAACTTTTATCCTCTCGACTATTTTTGTGTTTTTTCAGTTTTTCACTTTCTCAGTTAAAACAGCCACTGCAGCATTCTGATTCTGGGCATTAGCCACTGAGTGTTTCTGTTAGTGTATTTGGTCTTCAATACGAATTGTCTTAGTTGCCCTGACAACGACCAGTTTATTGCCATTTTATTACTTTAAACAAAACTTTGGTTATTACGAACGATTCTATAGGAGACAACAGAAAAGGTCGTTGTGGTCATTGGATCACTGATGCCAAGTTTGTACAAATGCATCGGAGTATAAATAATATAAAGATGGTGCACTAACCAATTTTCTTCCCTTTTGAAGAGAACCCTCCGTCTGAAGAGCTTTCCTAACTTCTCTTTCAACAGACATTATTGAAACCTTGAAAACAATTATATAAACTCACGTTTTATTGCGGTTTTCAACTGTAATTTAAAAACATTAAACGAATTTGTGCAATCGAAAGTCGAAGATTATTCATTTGGTAGAGTGCACTGATTATACTATATCAGTGAATTTACGCCGAGAAGTTTTCTCTTTTTCTTAAAATGTTGTTATGTACGTCTGTTTCTAGTTTATCTAGGTTTGAAATTAAATAATATAGCCAATGAATAATTTCGGCCTCCCATATTTTATTTATTTGCTACCTGTTTATAATAAATTGGGCTTTCTTTATATTATAATGTTTTATTTTATTGCCTTTATAATATAAGTTAAAATTCGCAATCCCACTGTGGTCACCATTCGTTACGTTTAAGCTTCTTGAGTTCCACCCGTATGAATATTCTATCACGTATAGAAACCAACTCAACTATTTCAAAAACATTAAGATATTTTATTCTAGTTGCTATAATTATGTTTGTAAACTGGTTGAAAAATAACAGTTATGGTTTAAGTAGATGTAATATTCTATATATGTATATTCTGCGAATTATTTCCTGTCTTGTTGAATTAACATTAGTCCTTCAAGCCACCAGAGGAAACAGCGACCAATAAAATTTTCTACAAGCACCTGTTAAACATCAAAACAACATCCAAATGGATAGTATACTCCAAAACCAAATTCAAACATAGCGGGCTGCTAAAGAAGTTCACCATAAGTACATAATAAAATAACCTACAATCTTGAACATTCTCAAAGCTGCAACCACTGAATGAAGAAACAGATGAGGGAGTAAAATAGTACCAACATCCTCAGCCAAGTTCATACAACAGTGATGGCCAACCCCAAGTACACACTAGGGAAGATAAAAAGGACAAAAAGTTGTTTAAGAGACAAAATATTCTGATGCGGCAAATGTATTAGGAACTTGTCTCAATTCAGTATTCTTTGGATACCAACATGAACCAAGGGGAATACATCAAACTAAACCTGAATCAATTGAATAAGAAAATAGAGGAGATGAATTCACGTGACATAGCTATCCTTGTGGAATCGAAGCAAGATGAACATACATCAGATTACTTCTCCAAAGACTACTATAGGAACGCTTAAGATTAAGGTAGACTTCATGATAGTGCGACAAGAAGGAAGCCAAATCGGTTCAACAACCTCAGACGGAACAATAAAAGTAACGCTGCTCAAAGTCGAAATACCAAAATTTCATGGAAATTATGAGTAGTGGAGCTCCTTCAACGATATTTTCACGGAGCTCATCCGCCAAAACAACTAACTACCCAAGACGGTAAAAATGTCATATCTAAAATCGCACTTACAGAAAAGAGCAGCTTTACTTATCAGGCACCTGTCAAAAATAAGGTTAGAAAGCGTCTCTGATCTTTGCATACGTTGTCTATCAAAACAATATAGATTTGATTGTAAACCAAAGCCATGTGTCGTGTGAAACTGGTCCCACCACTCAATTCTGCTTTGCAACAATGCAGCCTCTATAAGCAAAGGTGCGGCTAAATCTTTTTAGTTAATCGTCAATCACTGAAGGTGCAACGAAGAAATGGCGTGTGAACAAATCTTTCAGAACAACTTGATCAGCTAGGCAGTTGCAGGCAACAAGTACTGCAGCTATATCTCCAACTAGAAAATAAATTTGGCTCCACCCATAAATTTCAAGAACTTTATAACAAGTTCATGACGGAATACCACACTAAGGGTCTCATGAAGTTAGCAAAACCATTTACCGGAAGATATTATCTACCCCATCATGTGGTAGTAAAGAAAACACCAGAATCAACAAAGTTCCAACTTGTTTTCGATGCGTCAATGAAAACATCGACAGGTCCGAGTCTAAACGACACCATATACGTAAGTCCTTCACTACAAGATGATTTATGGACGATCCTTTTAAGGTGAAAGAAGCATCGAGTTATTTTTTCTACAGATGTCGAAAAAATGTTATCGGCAAATATCAAACCATCCTATGGAAGGAGCACAAAAATCGGCCTCTACAGGAAAACCAACTAACCATAGTAACATATGGCACCTCGGCCGCCCCCTGCTTGGCCTTCCAAACTAATCGGTTTCAACACAGTAGAAAAAAGTCAACATCTATACATAAAGAAGTAATCCATTTACTGCACAAAGGTGGGATGGAGCTGGGAAAGTGGACCAGTAATCATCCAGATATCCTAGAACGAATTCCGAAGGCCAAGAGATTGATCGGCAATCTTAATTTAATGACTGGAGAGTCAGTAAAAGAGCTGGTGATTCATTACAATTCAGGTAGAGTTAATTGTTTATTTCACGTGGACCGCTCGCCAAACACAAACCAACTAACTAACTGGCAATTCCTATCCGAAATGTCAAAGACTTTTGACCCACTAGGGTTGTTAACACTCCTCATAGTTAGCTGCAAAATCATGTACCAGAGTTTATGGAGCCTGAACTTAGGCTGGGATGATATTGTACCATCTGAGTTTTCAGACAGAAGAGATCGACTCAAAATAGAACAGAGCCACTCAGCTTATGCAACTCATGGAAAAGTGGCGGTTCGGTTCCTGACAGCGAAATCAAATGTCGCACCGACCATGACGAAGCTGACAACGCCAAGGTTAGAATTATATTGATTTTTTCACATCTTGAATTGCAAGTTTTGGTGAATTTCGAGATGTTGCGAATTTCACAGGTAATGATTCTTTATCATTACCTGTGAAATGATAAAGATACAAGTTGATAATTTCCTCGGCGTTCGACAAAATACCAAACTCTCATTATTGCTTTATCGCTTTGACGACTGTTGAACATAGAAATCGAAAACTTTCAGTTATTCGGAAAAGACGAGTACAAATGAGGAGTACATTTTGAAAAGAAAATTAATTTTACTGTACAATACAGTAGGCTATTTTAATTCTTACCCGTTTGGTGATTTTGTTTTTCATGTCATTCGAAAAATTTGTTTTAAGTTGCATACATAAAAAAATTAAAAACCATGGTACCTACTAAAGTGTGGTTTATTTATTTTTGGCCATTAATTCGATACCCTAATTCATCAGCTGAACCGGCGAGAAATACAGAGAGTGTTTGAAAGGTAAAATCATAAATTAGGCTTAATTAGAAATTCAAATGAACAATATTTAAAAAATGCAAGAACTAAAACCGATGAAAAAAAATATGACTTGAAAATTCCTGGATTCATAAGCCATTGCAAACGAGTGATCCTTCACACAGAGAAAAATGTAATGAAATTTAACTAAAACTGTAATGATAATCATTGAATTCGTAGTACCATTTTGGTTAATTACAATGTAGTTAAAATAACTATTTATTGTTACTACGGTGTTGTGAAAATTTTCACTACACTGTTCTTAAATTCACCGATTTGTAATGAAATTTAACTTCAAGTTCAATGGAATGTAAAACGGAAGTAGTGAAAATAATTACCATACTTTTAAAACCGTAATGAAATTTACCACAAATTGTAATTACTTTGACAACAATCAATGAAAAGTATTACAATATTTTCATAGCAATAATGAAATGTACTACAGAAATCAATGAAATTAACCATTATTGTAATGAGCCTTTTGATATTTTCATTACATGGTAATGAAATGAGTCACTACAATTAATGAAAATTCAAAGATTTGTTCTGGAAAGAAGAAAATTAAAAAAATATTTTTTTTTATGAATTTTGGGACTTATTTTCTTTATTACATGAATTATGAAATCAATTTATTTTTACATACAAATATATTAATGATTACAAGAACATGACATTTCGTTTTTATTTATTATAAAAGTGCATAATAATTTTGTTAATATTATTTAATATATTTTTAAAATATACGTATTACATTTTGAATAAAAGTTTTTTTTTTTAAATTTAAAGTTAGGATTAAAATATTTTTTGTTGATTTTTTAGATGTATTGTCCATTATTATATTATTTTATGTCTTTAAACTAGAGTGTCATCAGAAATGTTGAAGCTGGTAGATAGAAAAAATTCAAAATTATTTATTTCATCGATATCAAACAAAATATGTATGTATCTATGTAGGTAAAAACATAATTTTTTTTTGTAAACACTAAACATATGTAAATAATATAATTATATGTAAGTCGATCGCTGATAAGAAAGTATCCATTTTGTGAAAAATATTGTCTGCTACAGTATAATAATTATTATTCACAATTGCAATAATTGGCTGATTGGAGTTTTCATCTGTTAATTAAGTGTCTGCGTTGCGGTTGTAACTTGTAGTGTATAATAGTTGAAAACTAATCAGACCCTTTTCATCTGCAACATTAGAAAATAAACATTTTAAAAATATATAGGAATACTAGAATCTTAAAATTCAAATGTAATTACATACTTATATTAGTTTTAATAATTTGTAATTTTGTTTGTTTACGCATTTTAGCATCTTCTGAAATTAGAGATTAAATTAGAGATGTTTCTTCACCAAATAACCGAATAAAGTCTAAACCAATCTGTAATGGATAAAGATAATATTAAATTGTTCATATTTAAAAATAAATATATGTTACTAAACCTAATTTTTCAAATTTTTCAAACAAAGGCCATTTTGAAAATATTTCGTTCGCGGGTATTGTCAAAATATCCTGCCGTCTTACACTTAAAGTCTCTTTCCACTTTTGTTCTCCAGCCAACCAGGGTTGTGCATCAAGTTTCAGCAAGTTTTTGTTTTGTGTACCTGATAAAAGTAGATTTTATATATGTTGTTAATTCATTAAATGAATAGTGATGGTGGTGCAGTAAGCGAGAATACACATGATTACGGTTGGAAAACTTGGTCGCATGGATTTTTAAAATTTTTTTTTTTATATTAAAACACATTCTTCGGCTTTATTTACTATGACTTTACACTGGTCAGGGAGTACTGTTTTAACTATGTGTGTTTCCACTAATTCCTGATCATTTTTGAAATAAACGCATGAATTGTGGGAAACCAAATCAACCGCATGATCTCCACCATCACTAATAGCACTTCTAACATTTAAAAACTTCATTGTAGGTACTCACCACTTTAAAAAAATTAACTACACTTTCACATATATAGGATAAGTAATATTTTAATTCTAAATTACACTTACAAATTAAAAAATACAGAAAAAACACTCAAAATACAAATTACTTGGAAATGTGCTACACGACTTTATTTTACAACAAATTCAGAAAAACTGATAAAATTACACAAGGATTTTCGATGTGGTATGATCTAAATCTGTAGTAAAATATAATTGTATTGTCGTGAAATATAATTGTACGGTAGTGAAATATAATTGTATTGTAGTGAAATATAATTGTACGGTAGTGAAATATAATTGTTCTGTAATGAAATCCATTAATTTGTTATACGTAAAATGTTTTCACTACGACGCGTAATGAAATTTACCACAAGATAGTTAAAGTAACTACCATAATATGTAATGAAAATTTTCACAGCATTGTAATTAATTTCATTACGGTAAAAATTCACTACAAAATAGTAAAAATTACTATAAATTCACTAAAATGCAGTGAAATTTCCTTAGACTGTGTTTTTTAGGCGGCTTGTCAATTTCACTACAAGCGTAAATTAAATTCATTACACATTTTTCTCTCTGTGTTTTACAAATATTTTTCGGATGTATATTCATGGTCCAACAATTATTTGAATAAGCCAAATAACTGAGTTTTCAACAAAAGACCAATACAAATATTAGTCTACAGCAAAAAGTTGTGACCTAGACTCGGCTATAACGCATTAATATTTTGTACACTGTTCCAGGGTATAAAAGTTTCAGTCAAGAAAAAAGCGCCGACCCATAATGATATAGTGGGAATCGAAATTTTGTAAATAAGAACTTATTGGAGTCAACAAGAAAAAACAACAGAGTTAGACTCACAAATACACGATAACTGAGTCACAAATTAAATATTCATATGTGGCACTAAGTTCCCACACAAAAACATACACAAGTGCAATTGGATGTCGCCAGATGGCAGAACAGCAAACCCAATTGATCACGTACTATTAAAAAATAATTCTAAATAGAAGAAGCTTACGTCAAGGTAGCTACTAGTATACTCGGATGCCAAGACAACACGAGAAATCTGTGGATAAGACATGATATCTGGAAGACAATTGAGGAACGCTGTAAATTTAAGCAACAATTGTGCCATTAAAACGCGGGAGACATTAGAAGGCAATACAGCTCGACATATAAAAAAAATGGCACGGAGTGTCGTAGGTAATACACTGAGGACATTCTCGAAATATTTAGATAAAAAAACAGCAGCAAACAGAAACATGACCACGCTAAATCAATGCGTTGCAATGGTCAGCAAACAGTTTACCAACATAACAAAAATCAGGATGTCAAAAATCAAAAAAAAAACCGAAGGCAAATAGAAATAGAGAAAAAAATAAGGAAACAAAAATGCAGATAGATAGGACACATACTTTGAAAGCTATCAAGTGACATTGCCATTAGAAAGGAACCCACGAGAAAAGAGGAAAGTCGGACGACCACATGTGACATGGATAAGAACTACGCTATTGGGGTAATAGCCCCCAATAGAGTGAGATGGTCTAGTCTAGTGACGCGCTATGCAAAATGATGTAACCTACTCAGAAGTATAGCTCAAACATTTTTTCACTATTGCGGAAAATCATTTTTAATCAAAACAATTTGGCCAATATACTCTTTGAAGTTTTATCTTTCTCTATGTCTAGACAACCGTCATTACAAATATTAACGTATATAGTATATACGAATAGAAAAGCTTGAACTTTGAATGGTCTAGGCATCATCTATATATAGTGCGATTACACGAATAAAAAAAGTGAATAATTTACCAATCTGCTGCGATTTCTGATTTCTTTTATGCTTTCATTGCTTTCATCTTCAATTTCATTAAACAAAGAAAAAAAACTTAATCGATCCCACCATCAGTTTGGTTTTATTTCAATGCGTTATTTAATATAAAAAACGTTCGTAGTCGATTGAAATACAAACATTTAGTTTCTAATTCTTGAGTTGAAATGTACACAGCTGATTAACAGTTTGTGGTTTCAAGAGTCGATTTTGAATATTAATTCAAATTACAAAAAAGTTGATTTAAACTATCTTAAGATCATAGTAGACGTTGATTAAACAAGTGACTGGTATTTTTTACTTCAAAGAGAGACGGTAATCAAATAGTGCTATAAGTTCAAAAGTATCGCAAAATATCCAAAGCAGACCGAAAAATGGATTTTAAGTGGATAACTAATCAAATCTTATCGAAAGATTTTATATACAAATTTCGTTTCGCCGAAATATTTCTGTACAAAATGCATCTGAACCACATAATCCAATTTTGAAAACTCCTTTCAAAAGCTCTTGTTTCGGTTTCGAGCTTCCACTTCGTATTGTTTTTAACAAGAAGAAGTCAAGACGTTTCTTACCCAAAAAGCCATCATGGACCGACAGCAACCTGTCCGCCTGCCAATCCGTTTAGGATCGACTCGCAAAGAATGCCTGAGCCAGCGTAATCCCTGTTCTTTTTCTTCATGAACGACATCAGCAATTTTTATCAAATCCCTGACCTCGTGTTTAAAGAGAACTCAATAAGTGTCGTGATCCTTCTCTCAAATATCATCAGACATCTTAATACTCATCCGTCAGGCTCTACTCTCAGCCATACATGACAACGGGTCAGAACAACACTTTGGATCACTTCAGCTTGCCGGCAATTCCAACGCATTTTGACATTAGCAGTGGACAAATGGCATAATAGCACAGTTGTTAGCGGTAAGACACGCTCTTATATTCACTTCCACACAATTATCACTAGTGACTATTAGGGTCCGGGATATCGTCAATTACGTCTTGGGCTGTAAAATTTGTGGTCATATATTATTCAGTCTATGTATTGGGGATAAAACATTATCTTATTGCGTACAGCAGAGCTAACTGCTAAAACTTCCAAAAGTGCAAAAACACCCGATAATCCATAAAAAGCCGAGTGTCAGTACAAAAAATATGGTAGAATATATACACATTAAAGAATTTATGTTAGTGCTATATCAGCGAAGCTGGAATCAGAGAAATGTTTGTTGAAATTAAGCCGGCTATCTGTATAGGTTTCTAATATTTTTAAGTTATCAGAGAAGTGAAAACTAATACCAACAGCCAAAATCTATGGCAATAAACTAACATTTATATCATTTTTAAATAGTTATATACTTTGAGTCTTGGAGGCATTCAAAAGCAAACGGTTACGAGAGGCCCAGATACCAGATTAATGTCTCAAAATCAGTGTTCAAATTCCAGATTAACTTGTTCATATTATTTATTTTGCGAGCTTTCCTAAAGTCAAACAAAATACCTAAAGTGCCCTCCCTTTTATCAAGATCTACGTAGGCCATCAATTAAGTTTAAATTATTCGTTTATGTAGCCGTAAAGCATTTTATCTTTATAATCTGATCGGTACTTACATAAAAAATTATTGCCTTCAAGATTTCCTAGACCATCTGTTTTTTATCATATGCTCAAAAATTTACCAATTGAGTAAAAATTTACTCAATTGAGATGACATGCAAACCTAAAGCATCTCACTTCAC
Source organism: Tipula confusa (assembly GCA_963556175.1). Classification (NCBI taxonomy): domain Eukaryota; kingdom Metazoa; phylum Arthropoda; class Insecta; order Diptera; family Tipulidae; genus Tipula; species Tipula confusa. The sequence continues at coordinate 122,812,858 of OY744475.1, forward strand.
AAATTTTAAGGCAGCTATGTTCAATTATACTAATATTCCTGAATGCAAATTTCTTTAGCATTGGACTTGATCCATCGTTCCCCATTAAAAATGTTATTCAATGGTATAGTACTTGAGAGAGTATTTCCACTGTGGAAAAAATAATAATAAAGCAGATTTAACGACATATTAAATCCATTGTACCTCAGGTGGTAACCCAGCTAAGCAGCTGGCAAATCCACCCTCTAACGAAGCTCAACGGATTTTGGGGTGAGCCAATCATTGCTTGAAAGCCCTCTTAGGCAGCTCAACCTATTTGGATAAAAACCCAGGGTGAGTAGATCACCACCACCATTAGCGAACACCTGGGAAAGGGATAACGCTCTAAATGCAGTAATATCTGAGAAAGACGAGGAAGTTCTGAACAGAGAAACGGAATGGATTCTGAACCGTAACAGAAAAAAATAAGAAACGCAAGATGAGTAAATCACCACAAGTTTCACCCGAACTGAAACAATTAAAGCAACTTCCAACAGGAAGTAGGAATGTACTACAGGAGAAAGCTCAGGAAAGCTCAATTGCGACATCACGAACAACAATCGGATAGAATTTCAAGCTACAGCTCTAAATAGTGGTGATATCAAAATAAATGTCCCAGACAGTGATAGCTATAGAAACTTAACAGGAGCTCTTAATGAAAACAAAACAACATGGTATTCCTACGAAGATACGCTGACAAGACAAAGTCATTGTTAAGAAACTACACTCTTCATGCAAACTAGAAGAGATAAAAGATTACCTTTTGGAGAAACAGTATAAAATAAAAGAAGTTACACAGCTGCTAAAAAGAGGTGGCAAAACACCACTTCCATTATATATGCTATCTTTTGAAAAAACAGAAGACATTAAAAATATTTATGCAATCAGCGAAATTCTCCATATAAAAGTGCAAATAGAAGCAGTTAAAAAATCTAAACTGATTCCCCAGTGCAAAAAGTGCCAAGTCTACGGACCCACGCAAAACTTGTGTAATAAAGAGCCTAGATGCATGGAATATATAGGAAAACACCGTACGACTGAATGTATGAAACAAAAAGACACCCCACCAAAATGTGTCAACTGTGGAGAGGCACATCCAGCCAACTACAGAGGTTGCATTGTTATAAGAGAGCTGCAAAAAATTCGTAACAAAACCAGGGAAACTTTAGAAAGTACCAGGAACGAAATCAACTCAGCCTCAACATGAATATCCACAAAGTTAAAGACACACGAAACATTAAACAAATTATCAAGAACTAATCCAAATGTAACTTATGCTGATGCACTCAACATAGTTCTGCTTCAGTTAATGATTTAAATAATAACCAAACTAATAAAATACTACAAGATATTCTTAATAGACTTAGTTCATAAGAAGAAAAGCAAGAAAGAGCCCTCATATCAATCATGCAAAGGCTCACTCTACTCGAAAAAAGTCAAACAGCATCAGAGATACCCTCTCTTTGCTAATTAACATGGCAAATAATTTAAAAATTCTTGCATGGAACTGCAATGGTATATTGCAACGACAAAATGAAATACAACTGTTTCTTGATTTAGAAAAAATAGATTTATGCTTTTTATCTGAAACACACCTTACTACTCAGAGTCATATAAAACTCCATGGCTACGAAGTGCACTCAGCAGTACATCCTAATAATAATGCACGAGGGGCAGTGCCGTGATTTTAAAAAAGGATATTAAATACGATCTACAACTAAAACTTAAGAGTGATGAAATACAAGCAATTAGCGTTAGCATTAATACCCGCAACCACAAAGTAATGGTAGCTGCAATATATTACCCACCTAGATACAAAATCAAAGAAAAAGCTTATACACACTTCTTTAAGCAGCTAGGTAAAAACTTCATAATTGGGGGTGACTTAAACGCTAAACATACAGACTGGGATCAAGACTAACAACCAACTTATTGGCCCAGCGATCAAAATAAACCACCTGATCTAATTGACTTTTTTATAACAAGCAAAATCCCGGTTGATTATATACAAGTGCAGGAATGATTTGACTCCACATCTGACCATTCCTCTATTTTAATGATAATAAGTGATACAATAATTACAAATAACAAGCAGCTAATGTTAACAAATAAATATACTGACTAGAAAAATTTTAGGAATGTAATACAACAAACAAAAAAATAGCTGGCAAATGCTACCCAATGGAGATTAAATCACTAGTTATAGAGAAAAGAAGTGCCCGAAGGGAATAGCAACGTACACGAGAACCAGGTGCCAAAAACAGATTAAATACGGGAATTTAAAAATAAATCAATAAATTCATACCTACAATCTCTCATTCATGATAAAGATAGTGATTATTCACTGTGGAAAGCAACCAAATATCTGAAAAGGCCAGTAATGCACATACCACCAATAAGAACAAATAATGGTCGCCTGGCTAAAACCAAAGAAGAAAAAGCAGAATGGTTCGCGGGTCATCTCGAGAGTACCTTTTATAAAATTTAACAACACTTAATCAGCAGGATATATTGAATGAAACCATACAACCATCCTGAGACAGAAAATCCCATAAACTAATGCTGATGAAGTGAAGCAATAAATAAAGAACCAAGTACTACTTACAAAATCACCAGGATATGACTTGATAACTGGAGAGATTCTTAAACAACTACCTAATAAAGCTATTTAAAAAATATCGGACATGTTTAATGCTTCGTTCAGACTCCGTTATATCCCTCTATCTTGGAAATTTGCGGAAGTGATAATGATACCTAAACCAGGTAAGCCACTAAGTCAATTAACCACGTACAGGCCAATATCACTTCTTCCCATCATGTCAAAACTGTTTGAGAGACTATTATTAAATCAAATTAAACCAGAAATTATAAATTCAGAAGCTGTTCCGTCCCATCAGTTTGGATTAAGAGAGAAACACTCCACAATCGATCAAGTCCATAGATTAACAGATTTAATAAAAAAATCCTTAGAGGAAAAAAAGATTTGTTGAGCCATATTTCTGGATAAAGCACAGGCATTTGACAAAGTCTGGCTAAATGGTTTAATATTTAAATTGGAGAAAACTCTGCTATTTGAGTATTGCGAACTGTTAAAGTCTTACCTGAAAAGAAGATACTTTAGAGTTGAATAGGAAAGAACTCACTTCAGCGTAAAAGAAGCTAAAGCAGGAGTCCCGCAGGGGTGTGTCTTAGGGCCACTTCTTTTCGTACTGTTTACAATCGACTTACCACAGACGAGCAATACAATTACCGCCACGTCTGCCGATAACACTGCAATTCTAGCTGTTGGTGACACAATAGGTGAAGTCACATTCAAACTAAAAATAACCATTAATAATATACAAAATTGGCTAACTAAGTGGATGAATCAAAGTCTACTCACATTAACTTCACTAATAGGTCAATAGAACTACTACCTGTGACTCACAATAATATCTCTGTACCACAGTGGAAACCAGTGGAACCCAGTAGAAAGTACATGTGAAAAATAAAACAGAAGAGCTTCAGTTAAAATATAGAAAAATGTACTGGTTAATTAGAAGAAACTCTCAGTTACCCATTTCAAATAAACTTATGCTTTATAAACAAGTGCTCAAGCCGGTCTGGACTTATGGTATCCAATTATGGGGACGCACCAAAACCAGCAATCAACAGATAGTTCAACGATTCCAAAATAAAGGTCTTAGAGGTAAACGCCTCTTGGTACACTCGTAATAGTGATCTTCATAGCGACCTCGGAATAGACATAGTCGCAAGTGAAATAAAGAAATATGGTAAAAAGCACCAGGAGAGGTGCTTTTCCATCATCACCAAAATATTGAAGCTGTAAGACTACTTCATCAAGAGGGTATTATAAGAAGGCTCAAAAGACTAAAACCTTTCGAGTAACCTGAGTAGTGCGCATAATGCAAAATCAACCAACGAGTGGCTTTATTATTATATTGTTAGAATCCAACGCTGTTAGTCAAAAATTACTATAGTAACGTTGTAAAAAATCTTATTAAAATAAAAAATAAAAATTTCTAAAAAAAATATTAAATCCATTGTGATTCGACTTTTCTCGTTCAACTTAATCACATGTGCTACCAGATCATAATCAATATTATCGTTATCATAAAACTGTTTAGGTTCTACACAATATGATACTTCGCAGTCATAGTAACAAAAAATAAAATCATGATCTACAATAAAACTTTGGGGTTATGGGTTGATTTGCATCGTTGATTACTACGATCAAAAGTCAAATATATGTATGAAAGCTGTCAACCTACTTTTCAGTCCTATCAGATCGACAGATTTATTTGTTTTTGACAGATTTTTAACCTTTAAAAAACAGATTTGTCTCTAAATTTCCAGATTTCTTTGCAAAATTTTTATTTTCGACAGATTTTATTCTTTTATTTTATTATATTTTATTTATACTATCAATTTATACGAATAATATACTGTATACTGACTGTACACAGCAATGCAATGCAACGCAAGGGTAAAGTTGGATTAAATGATGTAAATCAAAACCCACCATGTTTGATGGTCAAAACTATATACGTAAACGCAGTTGTTGATACGAATACTGTTTAAAGGGTAAAGAATGACATTTTGTGGAATCTATTTTATTTCAAATTCCATTGGCGTAAAGTACTTTTCATACCGACGACTTCGACTTTCGACTTTGCAAAAAATTTAAATTCCACAAATGCAAAGCATTGATATATTCATACCGACAGCGTCGACTTTATTTGACAGCTGTCAAAATTTTGATATTTTATTTGTGAATTGCATAAACGTATAACAGTTTTAATGTCTTTGGTGAATTGTGAGTTGTATAGTCAGTATCTGACAAATCATATAAAATCAAGTTTGATTGCATCTCCTGAAGGATGAGACAATCCTCAAAATTATTGTCACTAATAAAGTTTTCTTCACTTTCCCTAATATTTATTTGATTGTTATTTATATTTTCGTCCTCATAATAATAATCCACAGAATAGTTATACATATCATCGGCTGCCATTTTGATGTTTTGTTTATCCATTGACATTTCAAAATGAATGAAGTTGCTTTGTACAACTTCAAATTGGCAAAGTCGAGATGTGGAACGTATCGCACTTGCTTTGCAGATAACTTCATAGCACTTTATTTTAATTTTCTTAGATTTATCACATAAAACTAATTAGTTTTATAACTATTTTGATTTATTACAGTAAAACTTGACATTATTAATCGAATCAACCTAAGATTTATAGTTTAAATGCTTTTTAAAAAAATTTCATTTACGAAGTCCAAAGTCGAAGTCGTCGGTATGAAAAGTACTTTAGTAGGATTAATTTAACCCTTAGATGATGTTAACATTTACCTTACACTAAATATATCTGGAGTCCTATGCGACCCCATTACATGTGTAAATATACATAGATATTACTTTCCTGTTATTAATAAAAAAAACTAATTTAATTTCAAAAATTGAATTTATTTAATAATTACGCAAAAATATATGTTACATATTGTAAGTAAGACCTATGTTGAACATTTAGTACAAAAATATTTTAAATGCTGCTTACAAGCAAAATTATTGCATTTCTCACATCAAATATGATATTTAGTGTCCGATTTTCTTGGACAGATATTGCACCGTCCACGCTTTGCCTAATTAGATCTAACAGCCGAAAAAGTAGATGGTTGACTTTCAGTCTCTGAACTCAGAGTATCAGTTTGATACTCTAGAACAATGTTTTTTGCCGAAGGACCGGAAATGTTTCGCGGTAATGTTTCTCTTCTACGTATTAGTGGTTTTATAAGGTTTAGACCCCATTCCTCTAAGAAAATTAGTCGTTTGTAGGTCTTATTTTTATGATAATTCGGGAAAACTTCATACCAAATTATGAATAAATTATACGCTGAAATGTCAATAATATTTGAAAATATCGCAACAGGCCATCGAGCTGTTCTTCTTTTGCACGAGTACGAACAGCTATCTTATCCATTACCTATGTTAGTAGTGTCCTAATTTCGGGTTTGTTTTTTCTAATATTGCCCAACATCGTTAAATTTCTGTTTAGTAACATCTGGCCTAAATTGTAACTGCTAAAACAGTTAACTAATTAGCGCAGGTTACATTTTGACCTCTCAAAGCGAAAGTTAGATCAAGGACAACACGGCAATCTTGATTCTTTTCCGGTTTGTCTCCAATTTTTCCTGTGTAGTCTTGCATATTCCAGGCATAAGACGATTTACTGTCACAAACGACCCATGTTTTTATTCCATATCTCGCTGGCTTGTATGGAATATATTGACGGAAGGAACACGTTCCTCTAAATGGTATTAATTTCTCATCTACTGTTATATTAAACCCAGTATTATAGAGCTTAGGCTAAATCTCAACCCATAGATTCCATATATCGCGTATTGGAGCGAGTTTATCATAAGTTTTTCTTATGAAGCGTATAGCTCGTGATAACTGCTTAAATTTTTTCAACGACATAATAGCGCGAAATATAGGCCTTCCTAATTTGGCATCCCATAATTTTAGTAGACTTCTAAAAAAAATTGGTGCTAAGGAGGAAGAGCTAAACTGCCGTTGGCTTGTTTCGTTCAACCAGTATGTTAGTCGGCTTAATTTTGTTTCATTTTAGATTGGCGTTGACCAAGCGTCGTTCAGTAAATTGCATCAACCTGAAGTCTGGCCATCAGGAATTTTAGTGAGGGAGTTCGTTAATCGCCTAAAAAAGTAATGCCACTTTTTACGTCTTCACCAAATCATTAAACGTCAGTATATATTCTTCTTCCGCGAAGGTATACCACCTTCATTAACTTCCCGTGATACTGAAGTCATCTCGTGTAACTATCATAATGCATCCAGTATTCTTGGTAAAGCCAAAAGTTTTCGGATGGGCATTCTGGATAATAACTACGATATTATTATAATAGGTGAGACGTAGCTCACTTCAAGAATGAAATTCGGCAGAGTATTTTCCATCTGATTACATGGTATATCGAAAGGACAGATATGACTTCAACACGGTTTTCAAAGGTGGTAGCGTATCGCTAGCTGTAAAGAATAATATTCCCAGTGAATTGATCGCTTGCCATCCTAATTTCAGTTTAATAACCTTACGTATAATGATATGCAGCATATCCGTGTTTATCATCGCAGTATATGTTCCACATGGGTCCAACATCGATTATTACCACATGATCATCGGATTAGTACGTGCGATAGCGATCATTTAATGATCATCAGAGATTTTTATCTTCTCGGGGTACTTTAGTTCGACGTTGATGGTGTTTTTTCGTCTTTCACGACTGATGAAGGAGCAATAACATTGTTGGATTACAAACCATTTCATCTACACAGGTCAACCGAATATTCAACAGAGGCGGTAAACTTTCGTCAACCTTGGTACAACCGGAAGCTGGTTGACATTGAGAAACGCCGCAATAAGCTTCACACTTTATATATAGGCTTTATTGATCAGTATTTTATACTGATTTTGCTCACGTCCGCAAGAAGTACAAAACCTTGAATTGGTTTTTGTACAAAAATTACATGTTGCAGTTTGAAGATGATTTATCAGCAAGATTTGTTCAGAGCTTGACCGCCAACTCCACTTCTGGCATATGTGACCTATTTCCGGGATTTTTTGCTTCGGTTTCCGAACCAGCACCGCCATATTTTGTCCCTTTACGTAATTCAGTCAGCAGTTCCAATTGCAGTTTCAGTTGTATCAAGTTTACGGTAGACGAGGTTCGCAATCGGTTACCCAATTTGCAGAGAGTTTGGCCTCTTACGTTACCTTATTATTCAATGAAAGCCTGCAAAGAAGTGTCCCATTTTGAAGCCAGGAAGAAGAAATGATGTGGCGAATTACCGTAGGATAGCACTTTTGTCAGTCTTACTAAAACTTTTTGAATCAATGGTTCTTAATGACAATACATTTTACATCAGACCTATCGTCTCTTTAGCTCAGCATGGTTTTGTTCTGGTAGATCAACGGTCACTAATTTGATTACATTTTGCTGCAATCTATTATATCTATATTTAGTAGTTATAACTCCAAAACTCAGCTTGACGTAATCTAGAGAACTTGCATTGTCAATATCTCCCCGTTAAATGGTTAACATATTATCTTTCAGATCGATGGCAGTTCGTAAAGATTTCCAATTATTTTTCTCGGTATTTTCGTGCTACTTCCGAAGTGCCTCAGGGCAGTTATATTGGTCCTCTTTTATTCATAATATTTATCAACGATGTCGAGTGGTTCAAGTTCGCGAAATGTCTTCTCATTGCAGAAAACATGAAAATATTTACCCCAACCGCAACTTATCTGACTGCCTGTTGCTACAAAGTGACTTGTTTAAGTTTTATACGTAGTGTACCAGTAACAATCTCTCCCTGAATGTGAATAAATGTAAGATTGCATCATATTTTTGCATCCGTTCCCCGATATTATTTTATTATACCCTTCAGGATGTCATTGTTAATAAAATGGATTATTTCGCTGATCTTGGTGTTATTTTTTCCTCTGACCGTACATTTACCAGGCACATTGATTTTGTTATCAATAGAGCCAACACCATGTTAGGCTTTATAAAGCGTAATTGTGCTGTCTTTTGTGACCCACTTTTAAGGCATTGTATTCTGGAATACGCTTCCCCTGTTTGGTCCCCGTTTTATATGTGCCACTCAGAACGTATTCAAAGTATTCAGATGCAGTTCATTCTATGAACATTTCGTCATTTACCCCACAATCGTTCTGTTGCTTTTGTTGTTCCTCCATAACAGGACCGTTGCGGTCTGTTCATAATAAATACGCATGAGTTGTATTAGGGGCGATAAGTTTAACATCAATTTACACGGTATGGTCTATTTTACCAAAAAACACAACGGTCAAAAATAATTATTGAGCACGTAATACATTTTCCAAGGTTTAAAGATCCCCTGACTATCGAGCCGCGAGTGCAGAGTCACAAGATCATTGGTTGATCTTTCTTTTAAGGATGGCAAGTCTAGACTGTTATGGGGGGCAACACTAAATCGACTTGAAAAACCTGGTATTTTCGGATTTTATGGACTTTTCTCTCGAATAATTGACCCATTGGAGTCGGCAAATATGTCACTTAATAAAACAAATCCTAAAACTAAATTAAAAATTTAGTCACATCGCAACTGAAAATTTGGGTTATAATTGTCCAATGTGCAACGAAACTCACCACACTCTGTTTGCATGCAAGCTGATCTCAATTGATGTTGCTCAACGCAAAAATTGGGTTAAAACATATTTCAGATGATTTAACTGTTTGAGCTTTAAACATTTAATCGAGAAATGCTCATGAACACGATGCTGCAACCACTGTCGAAGGAAACATAATACACTACTGCATACAGTCGAGAATGCCGAGTCACTACCACTTTCAAATCAGCTTCCGTCGTCAATTGCAGCAATTGTATTACAAAGTTGGCGAGGTAGTATAAAGCGAACGATCTTGCCTACAGCACTTATCAAAATTTGGGATTCATTTGGATGAAAATCAATATGTCGTGCGCTATAAACTAGGGTTCTCAAGTGACTTTTATCACAGAGGATTGCGTGCAGCGATTAAGATTAAGAAGAGGCAGTGCACAATTATCAATCAATGGCTTATGGCATTCAAGCGCTAGATCTATAAGACGTAACGTTTTGTTAAAAGTCCGGGATTTTCATTGGATTATCTTGTACAGTCTTTCAAGTTAGCGTTTCTTTTTTAGAAGTATTTTGACTCTGACAGCTGTCTAAGTTTGAAAGCGCCTCTTTAGCCAGATATCAAGTAGAAGATGTACAATTTACTAAAATGAATTCGATTTTGCTTGCGAACCGTATAAAAATAATCAAAATCCACTACGAAAATGATGGATCTGTGAAAACTACATTTCGCAAAATTTTGGATATTTTTGGTCGTTATATATAATAGTCCAACAAAACCCGAAATAAGAAAAATAATCGAAATATTAAAGTCAACTGGCTCGCGGTACAAGACGTAAAAACACCAATTCACAATCGCCCAGGCCGTTTTTATTTTCAACTGAAAATATTGCTTCTGTGAGAGAAAGCATTGAAGAAGATCAAAAGTTGTCAATTGAGCGGCGTTCACAGCAATTGGGCCTATCCGCAACCACCACGTGGCAAACTTTGCATAAGGACTTGACTTTTAAACCTTGCAAGGTTCAACGGAAATGTTGACAATTCGTTGATTTCATTCAAGAACAACCCAGATGGTATTGCTAAAAAAGCATCTTCTCAGACGAAGCTTATTTCCGTTTGAATGAGTACGTAAACAAACAAAGCTACCGTATTTGGGCATTGGAATTTGGGCTATACGTTCCTATATCGAAATTCCAGGGAAAAATAATCTCACGAAATTCTAAAGCAATTAAGCAGCCAATATCGCCGGATTTTTATATCGGCAAGTTCAACTTACTTTTGAAGATACATAACATCAAAAATAGTATGGCGTTGTCATTCATCCGAGCCCATTTGCCATTTCCGTTTGTCAACCGTTACATATGAATTAGAACCCTCATCATTTTTATCGACCAGACTAATATAAAACAATTTGCTGATGATAATCAAAGTGCACAGCCTCTTGGTGCTAACGCTTTTCGTTACAATATTTATGTTCATGCCCTGATGACTGGAGCCGATACTCAAGCCGAAGTTATGCAAAAATAAAACAGGGTATCAGTGGCCTGTTGTGACGGTACCATTAACAGCCTAAACCCCATAAATGACAGTCAACACGCACTTACTTACAACAAGTCAAGATATGAGGTGTCAATTAGAACCAGGAAATAGCACAGTTTTCATGATATCACAATTGGAAAGTAATGATGTTTTCACAAACGTATCGTATTATTTGAAGCCGCAGCTATTTACTCGACCTTCTCGGATGGTTGGCCCCTGTTATTATAGGCATCAGATTCCCTCAACAGACAATTCGGCAGATAATGCTTCACGTGGCTTACCACCACAAGAACTCTTTTATCATCGACTATGGTGTAATGGGCCTGATTGGTTACTTAAATCGAGTAAACATTGGCAACAACGTGACTGTGGATTCATCGAAAAAGAAAACCGTAATGTTTTCACATTTTCCGCCAATATTGACACTCAATGGTTCGACGGGTTAATCTCCAATTACTCAGTTTTGACCAAACTGCAGACTAGATTCGTCAGAAATATGATTGATAAGAAAAAATTAACCCTTTTTTAGACAACTTCGGATTAATTCGTGTTACAAAATTCAAAACTACCATTTTCTACCGAACATCCCATAAATCTACATCCCAAATCGCAACTCAGTAAGGTGATAGTCCAAAATATTCATATCAACAGTAATCATACAGGTCTCAACACTGAAATTTGGTTTGACAAATGTTTAGTCAATGTCAATTTCAAATAGCAAATAAAAACCCAATTAATGGGCAACTTATTGGTTTTGTGTCGCTCGGAAAATTTCACTATCAATTTTTCTCAATTCCAATCAGTATCAATACGTCACAAATTAGGATATAATAGAAGCATAGGTCAGTTATATAGGTTTTTATTGTGATTGTATAATCGATAAAAATACGATAGTTATAATAACAGCAACATTAGCGCAGATACTTCCATGTTATAATTAAGTTTTCTTCTTATTTTTTTAAGCATCTTAATTTATTCACATCATACATAGACATTATACGAAATGAAACACAAACAATAAATTATCTAAGCTCTTAGCTAAAAAAAAAACACTGAAAAAAAGTTGGTATAATAAAACGCTAATCTTTGAGACGATATAAGTTTAATGAACTTTTGTTTATATTTCATACTCACATCTTTCTTTTTACCAGTGATATTTTGTAATCTCTCAATCTTTTGAGTTTTTTTTTTTTTAATTTGATCAAAACAAAGATGAAGTTAAAATAATCAGCGCTATACACATATTGGAGTTAACCTCAAACTGTTAATAATCAGTGGGTTTTCCATTAAGAGTACGTGTTAACGTGATTTTTTTGGAGTTTCATCATTTCATCATTTCGAGGAGAATTATTTCTAAAATGTGATTATAGGTTTTTGTTTTGTTTTATCTTGTTAATTTGTTTTAAGGCCAAAGTATATCGGGTACTAAACTATTTTTAAGCAACGCTCCTTATTATCTGCTCGCTGCATATAATATAGGTGAGTTAGCCAAACTATAAACCAACAGTTTTGTTGAAAATGTATTATCATCCATATGGCAACTGTTTGCCATTGTGTTGGTGCTGAGACTTATACTAGGCAATACCAGAGTTGTTACTTGATACGTTATATCTTTAACCCAAGTTGAGATATTGTGAAACGATTAATTTTACAAGTTTACTTTTAGAAGGGGGGCACCACAAACAATAATTTTTGTGTGCACATATATTGTTCGATTTTTGGTTATATAACCGATGTCCCTTCGACGTTTATATATCAGGAGTGTATTTCTAAACTCTACATTGTAACAATATTGTTAACAATGACAGTTTTCAATCGTTCTTAAACTCACATTGTTACAACTGACATCTGCGCTTTGGAGTTCATAAACTTTCGTATTGTCTCAAATGTCATTTTCAACTCTACTTGATAGTAGACTTGTAGCTGTCAAAATATAGAGCTTTTTATGGTAATCTAATTTAAAATGTAATTAGACACGTAAAAATATCCTTAATATATTTGACTATATTTGAAATAGGCTTGGATTTTATTTTTGTTGGATTTAATTTTCAAGCAAACAAATTGAAAATGTATACAATTTAATTTTTTTTTTTTTTTTTTAAATATTTATTAAAGAATTAATATGATTCTCAAAGGATTAATTTATTAATTATAGTAACATTTTTAATTAATTTTTTAAAATATTGAAATTTATTTCGCAGTAAAAAGTACTAAACACATGGGAAGTAGCGCATCTGTTATTTGACACTCTAACTAAAACGTAGTATTGGAATACACCAATTAATAAAAATTTGAATTTTTTCGTTGCTATGACAATTTATAATAAATGATAATAAATATCGCACTACTAAAAATTTAATTTTTCTATAGTTTTATATATTTTGACTTGACGTTTGAAACCATGTCATTGTAAACTAAACGCACTCCTGGATCAATATAAAGTTTTTTGTTAATTGTTTTTTTTATATATATATTGCTTTGTTTTCCGTAAAAGGTTGCTCGATGCATTTTGTTTAATATGCGATCGTTGAGGTGCTTTTTTAATTTTTGATTTTTTTTTTGGAAAGGTTTAGTTTTGGTTATGGTGCTCTAATCTGGTGCATGTTTGTAACATAGACTTTATGCTGATTTGTTATTCTTTGTTTGGTGCTGGAAGCTAGTTTAAATTGACTAATGACGGTTTTTTGTAATAGGAGGATGCAACCAGTCATTGCATTTTTTTGACATTGTTGTTTGCGTTGCGGGTTTGAGTATTGTTGTATAGTACAGCGTCCAAGAGCGCTGTACTTGGGACTGAGCTTCGCTTAATTTATTTGATTATTTGTTGTTGTTTTTATAGTTTTCGGTCTTAATTCTAATCCTGTATCTGCGGCGATACTTGTGGTTTGTTTTGGGTTAATGTGTTGCATTACATTAATCACCAATTTTGATTGGGTGGTTTGCTGTTATGTCTATAAATGTTGAGGCTGAATGAAGTGATAGCCATATCTTGTTCAGGACATGTTTTTGTGAGCATTGTTGCTCTTGGCTGGTGGGCTTGTTCCACTTTTTTTGGGAATTCTGGAGTGGTTTTCAACAGAACCCTTGGCACATTTTTGTTGTCAATCATTATGGAGTTGTGATGGTGACGTGTGGAGCATAGCGAACTTTGACGATTTTGTAATGCTGATGTGTTTAATTTTTGGTTCTTCAGTGGTGTCTTTGATGTCGGGGATCTGGTGGTGTTTCAGTGCTTTTTCCTTGAATTTCCTAGGGAGTTTCCTTGTAACGCACTTTTTCTAAAGTTGCTACAGTTGGATTTTATGGAAATCCTCTCGCAGTACCGTGCTGGTTCAACCGATTCTGGCTCGCGACAGTTTTGTCTGATTCATTTTCAAACATGAACAGGAAGGGTTGGTGCATTAATCTCCCCAGATTTCGGGGATAGTCTTAATTTTTAGCGTTTGAACGCCAGTGCGATTGGAAATTATTGGCCTTGGAGTTATCAGCGCCGGTGTGGCTTCCGTATTTAGTGAGCGGCGACTTCACTTCTTCCACCTTGCAGTCCACAGTGATTGGAGAATCCTTAGCGTAAAAATCCAAATTTTCAGAGAGAGCTAATGTGGTTAATTTTGTAAAATAACAAATTGTGCTCGCATTTTATCGCAAAGTGTAAACAAAGGAATATTCTTCCGCTTTTTTCTGCCCAATTACGAACTAGTGTTCCGGTAAATGTAACCACAGACCATTAACAAAGGTTGAGTCAACATTTTTTAGGGACGAGCTCAGAAATATTTAAAACCTTTCTAAAAGTTCAGCTATAGTGAAAATTAAGTATTCACTATTCGAAATATTTTTAAGACCAAACATTATTATGTCAAGTTACTTGTTGAAAATTCTTTTAGACTACATAGCTATTCCTATCAAAGTCTTTGAAGAATTCCGAATACATTTTCGTACCTATAGATACCATTTGAAAAGAACTAACTGAAACTACATTAAAAAGGCCAATACAAGTGATTCGAGCCAGCGTTTATTGCCAAAATCAAAGGCAAACACCAATAAATCTTCGTATTGCTGTCGTTACTTTGAAACCACTTGAAATTGTTTGGTACTGTGTGTCGATGGTATTTGCTAATTGCGGGTATACATCCCGCATGAAGGGATTTAACACGTTGCCTCCAGCTTCGACATCTTATTTTACTCAGATATAGTTCGACGTCGTAACGCCAGAGTAGTTGAGGTTTTTCTCTTCAAAGTATATATCAGCTTGTTGTTGTTGGGGATGGAGCTCTTTTGACTTGACCAAGCCATCTAAGTAGATTGGATTTGATGAATCCTATATAATGTCGCAATCTTGGAGAAGTTGTCTAACTTCAAAATTCATTTAAATTCGATATTGGACCTCACCAACTTTTATAGGAACATTGACCTTCCTCTCGAATGTAAATAGAATTCGGCAGGCACTGGAGGTCCTAGGGTCGCTTCCTTATGTTAACACCGGTTCGTTTATAAAGCGCTATAGCGTTGTCTGCTATAGATATAATTCAAGGTACTATTTTTGAGGCCGGGTTCATACCATAAAGAATGAGAGTGAATCAGCCTGCCGCTGAAATGATGTTGATCATTAATTAAACTATAGGCCCAAAATTCGGACCTGTAAACTTGTCAATTTACTTACTGATCTAGTAGGTAAATTGACATTCAAACAAATAGGCACAAATAAACTTGACTCAATAATACTCCACTCAATATCCACAAAGTTATAAGGGAGGTGGAGCAGTAAACATGATCAATAATTTTGGTCTTGTTGCCAAAACAATTGAAGTCAGCTTAGCATGATTTATAACAAAGATTTGCCATTTACATCAATATGGCCTTAATAATTCTCGATATACTTTCAGTACAGTTTCTGGAAATAATGTGTCTCCATTCAAGCTTCCTAACGGTTTATTCGGTTTAACCCAATTGTTGTGTAAATTAAGAGGTCCGCTGGTCTGTTTACGATCTGTGCTGTTTTATTTTCGAAATTATAGAATGAGGAAGTGGTTGTTCGTTCAGTTGGTTTAGAGAGGACATTCTTTTGGGTATGCTTTCATAGCTAACCACAAGTTTTAATTTGACTTAATTTTTTTTTACAAAAGTCACTTTGTCACCTACAACATAGGGTAGGTTTTTCATTAAAGCGACGAAATCGCCTAGCAACTTGATCATAATCATGATCTTGAGGTAAAAGACTACAAAGAGGCTTGAAATTGATAATTGCCGTATAACAAATAATATTTAGTGCGATGTAAAGCACTAAAAAGAGCACCTCTTCAGTGCTTAGTTCTTACTGATTAAATCGTTTTTGATGGTTCACCTGATGAACTTAATTTTAACGGCAGAATTTTTTTCATAATTAAACGCCATTAAGATTGCCGCCATTTGAACTTTTTGCAATATATTTATTGAAGGAAGTCTTCTTTAATGGACAATTGTATATGGAACTCTCCCGAATAAAAAATTCTTATAAAATAAAAATGTTGTTGAAAAGTATTTCACTGCATAAACATTCCTTACCCAAATTCATTATTTTGCTTTAGTATTGCCATAGTGATACAATTAAAACTCGAGCATCCCCTCTTAGAAAACCCTTTTTAAGAAATTTAACGATAGTAAAATTTATTGGCAAAATAGTTAAAAATCCATTCAATTATGCAGATTATAGTATTGTTGAAAACTGTAAAATTGATGAGTATGTGTCAGATGACACTTTTAAACACATAAATCGTGTTCATCCATTAATCGTACATACAACTCAAACTTGATATGTGTAAAAAAAATTAAATTGGCAATATAATCCGATCGATTTGAATGGTTACATCACGCTCATCGCTCTCATTTCAATTTACGAGTCTATAACATAACTTCCTAATAATTTGTATCTATATATGTATATCTGTATATATTGCATGTGTTCGCTTTCATAAATTTGATCATAATCTAGTTTTAAATTAAGTTGCAATTTTTAATTGACTATGATTATGCATTTCTACTATATAAAATTGCGCAATGTCAAAAATGTCGTAAAATGTCTTGAGCTCAATTAGTGAACATAAAATGCCCACCATATTTTGATTTTAAATTTCATTAAAGTAAAATTTGCGGTCCCGATCGTCTTTAGAAGAGCAAAACTAGGACAGATTTTGGCAAATTTTTGCTATAATACTGAAAGTTACGTACAAAAGAGGATTATGATCGGTGATCCCAAGATTGATCCCAATTGGAGTGCAGAATCAATTGGCTGAATGAAAGTAATACGATATATCTTTAAGGTATCTTTTTCGAATGCCAAATGGTAGACCCCAAATGGTAGATCAACTGTAATCTACAAAAATAAATCCCTAAAAACAAAATCTATTAATGGGCTAAATTCTCCAAGCCATAGACTTTAACAAATTAAATTAACTTTCCCCTGAAAATTATAAATAATTAATCCATAATAAAATAACTAAAGCTGTATGCTGTAATAAATTGGATTAATTTTTGCCTGAAATTTACAATTTATTAATTCGACCAATACGTCATGTAATCGCCGAATATCTAATGTATATACATTTTATTTGACCCAAAACTTTAAAATTAATATAAACTTGATTTTAAAAAAATTGATTAAACATTACAAATCAATTGAATTAACCATTTTATGACCAATACGTCACGTAATCGTCGAATATCTAATTAATTAGAATAAAATAAAATTACATTTTATTTGACATAAAGCTTTAAAATTAATACAAATTTGATTTTTTAAAAATCGATTAAACATTACAAATCAATTGAATTAACCGTTTTATGACCAATACATCATGTAATTATAGAAAATTTAAAAATGAATTAACCGTTTTATGATCAATACGTCATGCAATTGCAGAAAATCCAATTTATATACACTTTATTTGACACAAAACTTTAAAATTAATATAAATTTTATTTATCACTTTTATGGTTTTTTTGGAGAGTATTTACCTTTTAATAACTGCACCTTGAAAACAGTTTCAAATCACCAAGTTTGGAATATAGTCAGGCCTTTTTATTGACCTCGATATAACTTTTTCAACTGTCACAGTTGGCCTTTCTGGCATCAAATCAAGGTTAGTATACGTATTCCTTATTGCTGCACTTACACCATATTTTTGAAGAGTCAACGGTATTAGTGTATTTCAGCTCCGAAACGGTAAATGCCCGTATTCCAAACACTTAAAGCATTTGTGGGACACGCAATAATTTGAGTTCCACGGTACCTGACCGTTATTTTCTTAACGACAAATGAGTTTTTTGAGTCTTGGAAATTTTTTTTTAGCGCCACTCGCATTCTTTTCGCCTTTTTACTGCTTTTTCGATATACTTGGTTGAGTGAACCTTAGTTTAATGAATTTTGATTAAATTCCTGATCTTGTGATTTAATAAAACTCGATAAGTGTCGTCATCGTCGTATTTGGTTACAACTTCAGCTTGTCGGCATTTGCAAGATATTTTAATTTTAGCAATGGATATATGATATAACAAGCTCGGTTTATTATCCGAAGTATCGAAAACTTATCACTCTTTCAAATTTGTGGGCACCACTAGCAAAAGAGTGCTATACCGCGATAGCTTTCGTATTTTGAGCAAACTATTTTTAAAGGATAGGGCACAACGTGACCACCTTCCATTTATCAGGCATAACTTTGCTTTGCCATACTAACCGAATAATGTCGAAAAGATAGTTTCACAAAATATTCTCTCCGCGGATACCCAAAGCTCAAAATGATGGGTCCTCTTAGCATATCATCGCGGTCTGTATTTGACAATTTTCATCTAAAGCTCATCTATTTTTTTTTTATTATTTTCATCTATTGTTTTATTGTTACATTATTATGAACCGAATCCACGCTTCTCTTTCGTTAGTTTTTCTGACCTTCTTTGTTACCATCGCACCTACTGCAATCATATTGGTATTTGCAAAGTTGGTTATGGCATTCAGGTATTTTTTTTAGTACATTTCCGTTGTTCACAAAACATCGGCAACAGCGCAAAAGTTGACAAACATTCAATTCATTTTAGCAGGTAACCACAGTACAGGCAAACAATGGCCTGTATAAAACTCATGCTATTATTTCTTCGCAACAATTCACGATTTTTCCACGAGACAAACAAAAAGTAAAAGTATGACAATTAGAGAAAAATTCTCCTTATGTCAATTACAAACGACAAAATCACTTTACAGATCTAAAAAAAAAAGTAAAAATTTACAAACCGGCCATTCATACAAAATAATTCGTACGTTACATATACGATCCATGATATAATACGAATAAATCGTGATCTCAACTTTTGGTGGGAATCAATTCTTCTAAAATCTTTTATTCAATATTCTTATAACAAAAAAAAATTAGTTTTGAAACTATTACAGTAATAATAGTAATAGCTAATAATAATAATAATAATAGTAATAATAATAATAAGAATATGAAATATTTTGTAAGAACGAAAGCTGCAACGTCGTTTGATTTTCGCCTACAACTCTTAACTGAAATTAGAGTGATTTTTTTTTTTTTTTTTTTTTTTTGGGTTTCTGATTAGACATAATAGAAAATTATAATTTATTAAATTTACAATAAATGTTTAATAAATAACAAAAACAATTTGTGCTGTATATATAAACTTTCAAAATTCGATTCTTGTAAACTATTTCTTTAGGTCATTGTTTAATAGTTGTACAACGCGGCTATTAAAATTGATTACGTTTTGACATAATTAGGCTATTATAATGAGTATTCAATTACTCGCGTACTCTGCGTGACGTATTTATTAGTAAATTAGAGTTTTGTTTTAATTAAGCCATTAAATGATTTCAAAATGTATGCCCGTGCGATCAAAATATTACGAAAAAAGTAATCAACACGTTTGGCAAATAAAATAAATTTGAGCAATAATGTACCACTTCTGTATCACCGATGCTTGTTCAGCAAAGGCGGTAAATCAGGAGGTGGTAAATGGTTGTATTGATCGGAATAACCGATAGGAACCGATCGAAAATAATATCCCTTCCCTAATGAAAATGTCACTATACCCTTTTATTGAGATTCAATACCGATCTCTGATTTACATCTCACTTTAATGAAATTAAAATTTTTAGAACGTAGCAACGATATGTGTCAAAATTTCGTAACAATAAAACCATGACATACTGAGTTACAGTGATTTAGGTTAAGTTAGGTTAGGTCAAGGCGGCCGTCCTAAAGGAGATGGTATAGACATAATGAGTTCTGACAGATCACACAGGAGGCGAGCTCCATAAACTTTAGCCTGTATCGATAAAGCAGTTGTAGAATAGTTTCCTCCTCTTCCTTATCCCTACAACTTCTACAGTAATCATGCGAGAGCACACTCAGTCTACTCGCATTCTTATACCAGTGAGACAGTGTCCAGTGATGACACCCACGATTATACTAATATTGCACCGTTGCATGGATATAAGTTGGTTAGACTTGATTAAGTCTAGTGTAACCCAAATTTGCCGTGTAATTACACATGAAGCACAATTTGCCCATCTACTGTTTGTGATTTTATAAGCTTCTTCCTCTAGGAGCAGTTTACACATGACAAGCGGTACTTCTGTAGCACAGAATGGTAAGATGCGACAGAAGGTACCCTTTCGTGTGAGTTCGTCAGCTTTTAAATTCCCCGTTATATTGAAAAGCCCTGGCACCCATGTAAGCTGAATGTTAAACCGTTCTGCCATCTCGATAAGAGATGAGACAGTACCGGGCTACTTTCAACTTGATAAAGCCTGACTGTAAAATTTTAATGGCAGCCTGACTGTCCGTAAAAATGTCAATATCCCTAACAGATATTGCATTATACTTCAACCAGTCTATGGCCTCTTTGATTGCGATGAGCTGCACCAGAAAAACACTACAGTGATCAGAGAGGCGAAAAGAGAGTTTTAAATTTTGTTCCTTGCAGAACACCCCACATCCGACCCTGCTGTCAATTCTCGATCCATCCGTAAAGAAGTTAATCTTACCGGAATTCAGAACAGCTACGTCCGCCCAGTCCTCTCTGGAGGGAATAACAGTCAGAAATTTAACTTCGAGGTATAATATTGGGATGGTATAGTCAATGGCTTTGGGGATAACCTTATTCATTAGAATAGATGAGTGTATCTTATTACTACATGGCCACAGAGAAAATGATTTAAGCCAATAGACACGCAGCCATTTGTTTAGCATCAAGAGGGACTAGATGAAAGAGAATTTCTAATGCCTGAGTTGAAGTGGTTCTGAGTGCACTACTAATTTACAAGCAGGCAATTATTTGAACCTTCATCAGCATCTTTTAGTTCGCCACTATATTTAGAGCTAGCCACCAAACTATAACTCCGTACAGTAGAACGGGTCTAACCGTCGGTACGAGTCGGGTTAAACCCCATCCTTTCCCAATAGCATTCTTACAGGAGTATAGCGCTATTATAGCTTTCTTTACCCTTGCCAATATATTAGTTTTCCAGCTTAGTCCACAATAAGACCCAGGAATTTAACTTTATCTGTGATATTCAAGCCAACTCCATTAAAAGTGGGTGGGTTTAAAAAAGGAAGTTTGTACTTTTTTGGTGCTATGATATTTGCCGAAGGCGCCGATGGCAACATCATCTGCATAAGCGACCACTTTCAAGCCAAACCCCTCTAGATTTAGTAACAGGTCAGTTATAACCATGTTCCAAGAAGGGTAGATAATACATCACCCTGCGGTGTACCTCTACTCACAAATTTCCGGACGGATGCCATTGGTCACCCTGTCGACCATGGCATCCAATTCCTGTATTGATTCAGGAGATTTAGAGACCAATTCTGTTAAGGAGTTACCTAGAATTAATGTGAAGGTTTCCCGGTTGGTCCTTCTTCTATTCCTAAAGGTTGAAGTTTTAGAATATTTCAAATCTAATCCAAATTGTAGATAGCAATGGTTAGAAAAGGAGTGTTCTTCGGACACTTTCCAACTAACTAATTTTTTTGACATGAAGTTTGAACCAAGGGTAATGTCCAAAACTGCCTGTCTCTTACTAGTTATAAAAGTAAGCTTACAGCCTATATTACAGATAGAAAGATTAGTACTTATAATGTAATCAAGGAGTGACTCACCTCTCTCGTTCGTATTGGTGCTTCCCCAGATCGTGTGGTGTAAATTTGCGTCACATCTAGTGATGATTCCGATTTTACGTACCTGAGCATCCGTTAATATCCATTAAGCTACGCATATTATCCGGAGGAAAGATTTCCCATCGTGCGGTAAGTAAGCTGAAACGAGCCAGAGGTTCTGATTGCTGACCTCAATGCTACCACATCTAAATTCCTATAATTGGCAAGCAGAAAATGTTTTAGTTTGTTCTTTGCAAGAAAGCACGAGCGAATCCTACCTCCAACATCTTGCTATTAAAAGGTCAATCGACACCACAGTAATATCGGATCCTTCTTAATCCGAGGTCGTGGAAAGGTTGCAGAGTTCATCCATAGATCCAGATAGCTCGTTAATCAGATTTGACTCATTTGCTTCTTTCTACAGTTGGAGGCTGTTGGTCTAAAGGACATAAATCCTTAGCCGAGGTTCCGTGGCAAGCAGAATGAACTTTACATGGTTCCTGTACCAACCAACGTCCCGACATGTAGGAGCAGCTCCAGAGGTTTCCCGCATTATTTTCAGGAAAGAGGAGACAAAAGCCTTTTCCACCTTCTTCTAATAAGCGGGAGTGATGCTACCATCCTCTTGTGCTCTATCAACAACCGCTACAACCAGTGAATCCTTGAGAACCACGCTAAAAGGCCTAGTTGTAGTTGCCTGTAACTTTGACATTTTAGTGGCCTTTGGTGATTCATCCAAAGATCTCTGTCTTTTGGACATGGAGCTCCCAGATGTACTTCCTTGCTTTGGTTCTACTGTTTTAGTAGTCCATTCCAGTATGGCTCTATCCTTATTCGTCCTATCCACCAACGAAATTGTTTCTAGATTTTTTAGGGCTTTCCATGCTTTTCTTTTAGCATTATAGGTTGGTTTGAAGGGACCTGTATTAACGGTGCATGTATCCCGTTTCCTAACCTTGGTGAAAGAAGGCCTACAGACCTGGTTCTCGACTTTTGCCGTTTCCGGCATTTTAAGAGTACCGGCCTCTATATTATTATTTTTAACTTACATTTAAGTCCCACGAGTAGCGGAGAAAGGAATGTCCATCCTTGCAGACATCCACAATGCAAGAATAAGGCTAAATACATCGCCTGGTACCAAGGGCTCCGTTCAAAACTGGGCTATTTGAAAGGGCTTCCAGCCAGGTTGATCATCAGCACGGGTCGCATGATACCTTAATCCGGCCCTTAATTTATAGTGCTAACACTCGCATATAATATTTAGCCGACCTAACTCATTGACCTTAGTCGTTACCCGGGTGGTACCACTTGGAGGTATATTAGATGCAATTGGCTGACTCCACATAGTTATAACAATGGAGCATGAGTCACAACTAGTTGCGGAGGTGAATTGCGTTCATTTAGCGAAATATATTCTGAGTTTCTATCATCATTCCGTGTTCTGTTTGGAACATTTCATTGCGTGAAGCATTTGCATTAATTAGCCATTTATGTGTTACAGAATTTAATTATGAGGAAGCTTGGAAAATGATTAAAAATAGATATAACAAACCCAAACACGTGGTTCAACTATTAATCAGACAATTCCTAGAGCAATCAAAAATGCAGCAGTGTTGCTTAAAGTCGAAAAAGCCGAAGGCAGAGATCCGTGGCTTGTCTATATCCTGGCAAACAAATTGAAGCATGATTCGAAGAAAGCATGTGCTCACAAAAGAACCAGAAAAGATTACTCGTATTTAAAACCATCTTTCGGCTTTATAAAAAAGAGCAGTGACACGATTGAGAGTTTAAATTCCATGTTCAAGGCGAAAACCGTTATGAAGATGGTATCCTAATCAATAGTATCAGGTTCATTGTGTTCCGGCGAGCACTATGCAGAAAAGAGCACTAAGCATTGTTGCAGAAAAGAAGCTCTACTTCATCTTCTTGCATCAACTCATCACCCGAATTCAGAAGCATCCAGAATAACGAGGATAAAGAAGATATATCTGAGTTAAACTTTAATTATATGACTCAATCGATGACGAACCATGGACGTGGCATAATACGGACTGCCATCGTAAGTGTAATAGACAGATACGGAAAGTCATATCTATAGCGTTGCTCGATTCAGGTTCTCAGTCATCTTTTGTATCCGAAGATTACGATCAAATTTAGATTTACGAAGGAGAAGAGCAAACATTAATATTACACGTATATCAGCGGGTGCGATCCAATCGATGGGAAGAAGTACTGTAATTTTTAAAACTATAAACGAATCAGAATTACAAATCAAAATTGATGCGTTAACCATCAATAAATTTCCGTCAAAAATACCAGATTGTGACAAAAATATGGAGAAAATCCCATTACTGAAGGGCGTACAATTGGTTGATGTAGGTTTCTATAGGACAGCTCCCATAGACCTATTGATAGGCGCAGACAAGTTCTGTGCACTTCTAGAGAACAAACAAAAACAAGTTGGATGGGTTGTGTCAGCTCAACTTAAATTCACACCAAAGTTGGACCCTTTAACCTCTACAGATCATACAGGAGCATCAAGATCAGAACATGGTTTAACATTTACGAAACTTAGCGTACAAGTGAATTATGAAGACATTCACAAACCCTTGCGCCAATTTTGGGAAATTAAAGAGACCGCAGTTAAACCAGATAATGTGACCCCAAGAACCAGAATGTGAGGCATTCTAAATACTTCGCGACCCACCAAAAAAAGAGAATATTTGCGGTATCAAAGGGTGACCCTTGTGAGGGTCACAACGAGAAGTTTTTTAGCATTAGAACGCAAATTGGAGAAAAACGAGAATCTATAAGAAAACGATACATCGATCTAATAAATGAATATTTGGAAATAAGACATATGGTGGAAACACCAACTAACCAAATAGAAACGAGTGACGAAAAATCATTTTACTTGCCTAACCATTTGTGATGGAAGAGTCCAGTGACACCACGAAGCTACGAGTAAGGTCCTCAATGGGTTTAGCAAAACCACAAGTTGAAGCTCTTTAAATGAAATATTGATGGTCGGACCAACAGTCCAACTTACGCTTGGATTACATTAATTCGATTTAGGTCTTATAGGGTGGCCATCACAGACTATGTGGAAAGGATGTACCGGCAAGTGCTCATATCCAATAACAACACAGATTATCAAAGGCTTTTATGTTGTGAGAATCCCGGTGAGGAGATCCGACACTACAAATTGACCACTGTGACATTTGATCTCGATTGCTCGGCTTATTTGGGTATGTTGATGACTTTTTGGCTGGTGATGAGAACGAGGAAGTTGCAATTCAACTGAAAAATGTCTTAACGACGACAGCAATTGGTGATGCTGAGACAGTGGTGGTATGGGCCCGAGTAGTTGAATCGTTCATATGAATTTTAACCTACTTTTATGACCATAAAGACAGAATTAATAAAAACGAAGATCGAAAAGGAACGTAGCAAAGCCCGATTACCGGAACAATTGTACCATAGAAGTATTATCATAGAAGATGGTTAGTTGGATGTTCTCTTCAAAAGGAAATCCAGTTTGATCAAAATATTTTGAGTTGTTGCACTAGCGCTTTGTATAAAATTTAAGATTCCAAAAATTTAAATTGAGATTATTTACGGAAATAAAAGCGAATAAGATCGAAGACGCAAGATTATTCTGTGTAACATGGGTGCAAACTAAACGGTTTGGGGAAGACATATCTTATTTAAGAAAATACAACACAGTGAAGAGCAATGTAATATAATGCGTGTAGGGAGGGGGGCGATTATTTAACGCTGATTGCGATTATGACAGTAAACACCCGGTGATATTGCCTGCTGATCACGTTTTCACGGAGAGATTAATATGAGAGAAGCACTGGGAAAATCTACATGTCTGCCCCATTCTTATATATAGGATCGCAAGTGAACGTTCCAAAATTTAGCCGTTGTATAATTTATATAAAACACGCACACCAAACAAGGAGCTAATTTACTCGTCATGCAGGGTTCAACTCACTACATGACAACGGGGTAATCAACCGGTTGTACAACTTCAGCTTGTCGTAGTTAGCAAAAACAAGGCACGGTTCCACTGACAAGAAGTTCTTTTATATTACCTCCCACACAATTATCATGAGTGATAAGGAATCCGAGGTATAAAAAGCCCACTCTCATTTAAATGCAATGTCACCACACACCACTACTAAATCCATTTCGTCTTGTTCTTTTAAGCCTGTAAATATTTATTTTAAGGAAGCGAGTAGCAACCTTCACTTAGACGCGTCTTACGACAAGCAAAGAACACTTTGGTATTATTCTAAAGATATCATGCTCATGAAAAATACTTCCCCCGAACGGACTTGTCCGGTTGAGGAACATGAAATTATTGACGTTGCAGCACTACACTCTTATTTAAATGTGTTCAAATATCCTGATAAAGAAATGTCACACAACATATTTCCAGAATCACGTTAATCAAACTATAAAAATTACTTTGTCAATATTCAAGTCTACTCTAAAACAAAGTGAACCTAAACTACTGATACTAAGTGTCTTGAGAAAGAACAGGTTCAAAAATTAAACAACGATATTAATTGAACATCTTCACTGAGGCTGCACCACAACTAAAAAAGCAGTAATATGAATTATCCTTACCTTAGTGGCTTTACGAGAAATAGTTTAGGTAGGTTATTAATGCTTTTCAACTAAAAACTAGCTCTTGGTGAATTACCTAAAAGTTATGCTTTATTTATGAATTTAAATACTATCATAAAAACTATTATTTATACTATCATAGAAGTAGAGTTTCTCGTTTTACCGATTTTTGGGAAATCGGTTTTTGGTAACTCAAAACATGAAAAAACCGGTAAAACCGGTATTTACCGATAATTCAGTAGAACATGTCGGAATGTCAAGATTATACTACAAACGAAAATACTGCCATCTTATGGAAAGTGGTATGTTTTACACGTAAGCCCTAGTGCATTGATTATGCCGCTAGTTGTCTGTCAAAGAGTCAAAAATATAAACAAAATATTTTGTGAATATCGAATTGTACATAAATACAATTTACAATTTATCTGTTGGATTATCTCGAACAACAACAAATTAAAAACCAGAAAAAAATCATGGCCGACTATCATTTTCATTCAAAAAATCTGTTGCTTTATAATATTACATTTTTATGATAGGTTTAGTGCTTTTTCTATCTTATTTTGGGCTATTTTGTAATTATTATTGATTTGCAATATTTTCCGTTTAGCATGAAGTGTTTTGGCAATGGTTGGTACTACATAGTTCTTTAATCGAGCCGCATCTTTCGGAAATCATAGCAAACTACATACTTTGATCGTGGAGCCTCTTTCGGAAAACATGATCTATGGAATATTACAATTTTAAAAAATCATGAGACGTGATTGTGGAATAGCCGTTTAAACAAGATGTTGCCATATAAAATAAAAGCACTTTTATGCAATAATAGCACATTTGGAAGAACAAACAAGACTTTTGTTTAAATTGGGTAGGGTTTTGCAAATATCGGCTTAAAAAATCAAATGCTTTTTTCGAAATTAATCTTGAAGCTAAAGCTTCCATAACTCTTCCAAGCTCTCTAATTTTTCAAAAGAAAATTATAATATGACTTCCGCGGTCACTAAAAATGGCATCTTTTCTAACCAGTGCCGCGGCAGGTTTGTGTAACGGAAGCAATATGTCCCTTAAACTTTGTAACAGCTTAATATTAACATTTACCAACTAAGTTTAATTCATCAAAACTTTCTCGAATGGCGCAACAGCTAATTCCAAAAATCTGTCCACCGAAATGATACTGCTCGATCTTTGATATTCTAGCACAATTATTGCACAATATAAGTAGTTTCATGAAAATTGAATATGAATATTTTACCGTTTTTAAAGTGTTTTTACCGGTAATCAGAAATTTTAAAAATAATAAAATTATCGATTTTTTGCGACGGTAAAAACCGAACAAGAATCCCTACATAGCAATTTACGAAATTGTGAAGTTATGCCTTTTGAGCGTTTTGAATGCTCCTCAGATATTATACCGGTTAATTCAGATATGTTCTCCTAAAATAAGTTGAATATCTCGAATACGACGTTGGTGATGGAAGACTAAAGCCCATTCCAAACAAAGTTAGGAGTATTACTAAGTTTATCGTTCTCAAAAACGTAAATTTATTGACTTTTAGGTGTAACTGTCTGAACTTCTGAAGAAAAGGCCATGATTTTTGTCGTCAGAAAGAGTGAATGAGACATTATCAGCATCAATTGATTACTACACTTGGACCATATATATATGGAGTCCACCGTAATTCTAAATTTTTCTTTTCTTTTTTTCATATTTAGAGTTTATGCCATCCAGATGAAAGTAACTGAATGTTAACCTTTTACCACATTTTCCAAGCCATCAAGCAACGATTAACAGAAGGTAACAAAAGGGATCAAAGCATTGACAATTGGACCGTAAATCTATTTAAAGAATATCCTGCATAGGATCTTGAGCTATTGGCAAGATCACTACTAAATTAGCACCTAAAACCAAACAGATAAAGTAGCTCAGTCAGTGGTATGAACTATATGCAAAGTAGAAGATGCGCAAGGCAATCAGATAGGGAAACATACTTAAAGATATACCCGAAATAATTTCAGTCCAGCTACCAATAACTTGAAGGTAAATTGAATAGGAAATGTTTTACCATCTCAATGGTTGAGCTTCTTTGATTTGATTCTCACGTGGATAAACCAAATAGTAAGAGGCAAGCAAACACCGGGAATGGTTTTCTGGTCAAAAATAAAAAAAAAATTCATGATCCAAAATATGATGAGGAGGACATTATGAGATGCATTCGATCAGAGTACTTTATACCGATATCTGTCAGTCTCGTCACGAGAGTGAAATTTTAAAGTACTTTAGTGATTTCTTATATATATATAGTGAAAAAAAAGTGTTATGCAATTTTTTTTTCTTGAGATTAAACTTAACCACAACCAGACCATCAAAGTTATACAGGGATTTAAATAATTTAAATTATGAAAATGTAATTTAGAATGTAATTTACTAATTAAATTTGTATTCCATATTGTAACTACTTTTCTAATTGCAACTGGTGCATGAATAATGAGTAACGTTAAAAAAGTTATGGTAATGCAATATGATTGCAATTACAACACATGATGATCGAAGGTACTTTATATAAGTGTTTCGTAAGCAATAGTAATAAACTAATGACTTTGTATACAGATCATTATGCCATATGGGTGCAAAGTCATTAGCCAATCGGCAATGAATTTATATCTCTTTTATTGAATAATTAGGCGCAGGACCTTTGAAGCTAAAAATAATAAGCGGTAACTCTGGAAAGTAGTGGCAAAATAACAAAGGAACTACCAGAGATGTATATATATATATATATATATATATATATATATATATATATATATATATATACATATATATATATATATATATATATATATATATATATATATATATATATATATATATATATATATATATAAATATAACGCAAATCGAAACATAAGAATATATATAAAATATAAAATATCATATTTTTTTATTTTTAGTGTAAAACGACTTGTATTGGCACTCCTTTTAGCATCAGGGTCATCACATTTAAAAATTTCCAATGCCTCGTCAATCTAGATAATCTAGCTGTCGTTAGTTTCGATTCTTGTACCAATTCCTCAACATTTTCAATTCCCCAATCCATATCTGCTCTCAATGTAGCTAAATCTTCAATAGTAATGCTGTCATCTTCCTCGTAGTCTAACATTTCCACCAAATATTCATCTTCCATACCATGAAAACTAACACTGTGAGCAATGTAAGTGATATTTCTCCGAATAGCACCATCCGACTGTAAAGGAATACGAACACATAATTGGACCAAATTGCACGTCACACGCGATTCATGTACTCGAAGGCTTAACTTCCAGCCACAATATTTCCCACTGCTTTGGTAATGCTGTAATTTTCCCAAAATTCTTTCATTGAGATTTTGTTGTTGCTAATAGTACGATTTAAAATTTGAGGGCTAAATATAGGATGTTGTGTTCGTTGGAAAAAATAAAAATTTAACATCATCTCAAATATCATCCAAATAAGGATGAAATTTTAAAAGCCAAATTTTCTCTTGTACAATACTCCTTTAGTTCCGGAATTGCACAGTTAAGCACCCAATCTTTAAACAAAACCGTCATCCATCCTTTTTGTTATTAGATATCCAGTATACATGTAGCTCTGGGTTATTCTCGGAGTGGTAGATCTAATATAGCTTTAATTTGTTATCATTTCTACAAAGTTTATTCCCTCCTTGTTTACTTTATATCTTGAAGCAGCTTTTTCTGTTTTAGAAATATGTGTTCTGTATGGTAAGCGTTTCCAATATAAATTGGCTTCAATCACATTAAATACCTGTTTAGCCGTAAATCCACCCGCTTCAACTATTTTCATAAGTGTAGCAGGAAATTGATTGGCACCAACTGTCTCTGCACTACCAATTTCTCCTTTCAGGGCTATATTATGGAGATTATCATGAATCCTAAATCGATCCAACCAACCATGGCCATATATATATATATATATATATATATATATATATATATATATATATATATATATATATATATATATATATATATATCTTGACATCTTTACCAATCTCAATGGCGAGTGTTCATAATGCTGTAAACAGACGTGCGGAAAAATGCGCGTTTTAATTAGAATGCAATACTTTAGACATTTTCGTAAATAGATCCTGAATAAATTTAGGCTAACTTTTCATTTTTCTTATGTTGGTAATAAATTATTCAAGTTATCCATCCCATACAAAAAGTTATTATAAATTTTGAGTGTGTTCGTTGCATGAAAGCAAAATTCGAATAAAAATCAATGTTTCTTTTTGTCATAGATAAATCAATTTGTTATTGTTGTTGTTTATTCACAGATCGTCTTTGTGTTTAAAAATAAATTAATCCAGCATTTCCAGCATTATAGCCTTGGGCGCTCAATGAAATCACCCACTTCCATTGACAGTTGAAAAGAAATTTTGAAACAAAACAAAATACAGTTAATTTTTGCAACCACAAAATCAAAGTTAGCCTGATGTTATCCCATACGTTCGTAAATAGACGGAAAACTTTGATGTTCGAAAGTTAGTCTGAAGTTATTCAGGATCTATTTACGAAAATGCCTTTTAAATTAAACATATGTATTCCGCATAGTAGGCGTTTTTCCGCAAGTTGTCTATAATTTAAAAACAAAAACGTAAGGCAACAGAATTGACAACTGAAAAATAATTAATTTATGCCTACTTTATGATATAATTTTTAATTAGCTATCATTACACTGTCAAAAAAAATTTAGAAGATTTTTTTTAATCGGATTTTTAATCGAATTTGTGAAAAAAAATGAATTTATTTATTATAAAAAAAACACCGTAACTATAAAAATTTATATTTACGGGATAAAAAAAATAACTTAAAACTCAATAGATTACTGATATGCACCACCATTTAGTTTGACTTATGTTTCAGCCTGCGAATCCGAAAGCGTTTTTCCGCACGTCTATTTCCAGCATAACGTCGAACTTTTTTTAGAATCTATTCAATATTGTCATCGGCACTGCAGTGTTACCAACCGTTTTTAGTCTCATTAAGTTGGCAGCCAAATTTTTGACAGAAACATACACCACTGAAACATTCAGCAACACAAACAAAATTTTTAAATAAAAAACAACCAATATAAACTGTTTTTACTTATTTTATTAATTTGATTAATTCCATATTATCACAATGACATTTAACACAATAACGATATTTTGACAAGCTCGAGAAATTTAAGGTTACGTTGTTTATTTTAGTTTGTCGTCATTCGCTTACGCCCTATTCTGTTTAATAAGGCGGCATTACTCGCAGACAAATGTATTTTTGCATCATCGCTTGTCGTATCGTTTTGGTTCTGTTTATACCTTTATGATGCAAATATAAGCTGCAATATTTTTTGTCTTACGGGACGTGACAACACGATTGGATCGCTAGTCTGGTGACACATTGCTTCCCAAGAAACTTAAGGGGTGAAAACCATTTGACTCCAGACCATATACGTTTTTTTATAGAAGAATATAGTTTGGCATCTTTGTAATGCATTTTAGCTATTACTCTTTGAAAAATTCTATTTTTCTAACGCTTAACACTGATTATTTTCTAAGACAATTCTTAATGAGGTAACATTTATACATAGGCCGAAAATCCATGAAATTTTATTTGCATCTATATTTCTGCAATGTTTAGATTCGACTGGACATTTATTTTGATCAGACCCATGTATGGGTTGTCATGTATGGGTATGAGAGTTGAACCCTGACAGCCAATACACCGGTACAAGAGCCATTTGATAGTCACAGAGTTCGACTAACTGAGGGAATGGCTAACTCTTTTGGTTGTCAAGAACAATAGAAAGAGCAAGGTCGGGATGGAAACCGTAGAAGTGAGATTATTATTACAATACGTGCCAGCAAGGGCCTGCAAAAGCCAATTATTATTATTAATGGTTTTAGAAATATATATGCATTCCGGAGCTTCCTGTAAACCAAATAAATAAACTTTGAAAATTACAACTTTTTGTATCTGTACCTGTACCGTATCGTTGTGTACATCATATTTCCCCCTATATTTTTACATAAATTAGTCTAACAGTTGCCTGCTTGACGATACCGATTCATTTATTTTTCCACTGATATCTTATCGCAACATATATCAAAATCGATTTCACCAAAACTGCAATTTATCCGTATTTAAAACCGTAAAGCTACTATTAATTTGCATTTCTATTGAAATGTTACCATCCAAAAACCACTCAAACATGAATCATTCGATTTCGTTTCTTAATTAAATTATGGAAAAATTAAAATTAATTTGTTTTATGCACATAAAATATTTTGAAATATTAAATTAAAAATTGAAATAATTAAAGCGAAAGTAATTACAATTCGGTGTGTTTCTAAAGTCTCGTAATCTTTTCAATGAATCCCTTATCCGATCTAATCGATCATTGAAATCTTATGGTGATTTACCGATTGACTTTCTTTATTCACCGAGTTCAAACAGTTCGATCGATCAATTTGATCGTGAATTTGATCAATATATAGTTTCACTGCGAATTTGAATGCTCCAAATATAATGGACACATACATAGTTTATGTTATGTTGATGATCGTAAAAAGTGAAATTAAGCCGCTATTGAGATCGACAAACATTAAAAAAATAAAAGAAAATTATAATAACAGATGATTTGAATTAATCGTGTATAAATTAGATTTGTATATACGATCGTTGCTGTATAACGCTTTCCATTTAGATGTCTCGATCGCGTACAATTTTGTGCGATCATTTACGACCGACGATCGCCATTTATATAAAGGTTTCTCGAGTACAATGTAATCAACTTGATCATGAACCAGTTTTACTAAAAAAAAAAAATCACGTCTCATTTCCTTACTCACACATCGTTCGTTAAGTTACTTAATCGCACTTTACACAATGCATTACTGCAACAAACATTTTTTCATTTTTATTTCCGTTTCGAACTTACCATGAAAAATGAAAATTACGGTTAACTGTTACTTTGCAAGCGCGCACAGATTATGATCGTAAACGAAAAATTGATTATAATTAAATAAAAACCATAGTATTTTTTGTATGGTAATCGATTGATCGTAATTTACTTTGGGATCTTGCATGCACTCTGCATACTTTGGAATATGTGTATGAGTGTGTGTGTTTAACAAGTATGATCATAGTGTCTTATGTAATACTTTCTCCATATTCATAGCACGTATGCCGTTGCTTCTTGTGCTTGACTGTACATCTTTGATTTTCTTTTTACTGTTTTGTTTTCTTTCGTTTCTGTTTTGATCATTTTCTTTTATGTTTCTTTCATATAATAACGAATGAGTTCGCAGTCAATGATCACAGCGTGTGTGAGTGTGTGCAAAGCAAAGTTTTGCCAATTTAAATTTTACTGATTTTTTTATTTTTTATTTTTTAACTTCTTGTCTTATTATTAAATATCAAATGTAACAGGCACTATAATAGCATATATGGTATGACGATCGGTGATGATGAACGTTATGAAATATTTTATTGTTACACTATGATTTAACAAATGATCGTATATGTTTGTGTGTATAACATAATAATAATTAAGTCTTAAGACGGCTGTAACATATTGAATTTTTAACTTAAAATTTTAGAATGGATTTCTTTGTGTAAGCCCGAGATTATATCGATCAGTTTTGTTTTCTACATCATAATGATGTGAATCTGATCCGATGCGATTATATTGAAATGAAAGTGAAATTGTGGCAAACTATCCATCATACTGTTATTAGACGATTTTATAATAATTATATATGTAATATGATTTATGCGTAAGTACGTAATTACATATAATAATAAGGCGGTTTTTTTCATATGTCATTATGCTGGCACGTTTTGTATCAATAGTCTAGCTCGAGTCGCCGACAGCGAGAGATCGGACAAGCAAAATTGACGTCTTTTTTTATTTGAATATCAAATGGGGCGTATTCGATTTTACGAGATTTGGTATTTTCAGAGTGAAGTGTGATATTATATTTTCGGTCTAGATTCTGTGTGCAACAATCAGATAAGTTTTGACAAAAACTACCAATACACTTTAAAACAATTGTGTAGGAATGATTGAAGGTTTATTCTGGGGTATCCATATATTTTGGGTTAAGGAGATCAATGAATAGAAACCATTCAGAATGAAACAACTATCGGGAATCGTGATCGGCATCTTCATATGCCAGAGCTTGGCATCTGGCCTTCCCTTTTACAAAAGATAAATTTTAACATCATTGTCGTAACTCAAGAGCTAATTGCAAAAAACCTGTATTGTGACTGAATTACTGTCATTTATGCAATCGAGCATATTCTTAAGGTTTTCCTAGACATTACAAAGCAAACCATAAACTCTTCCGATGAATAAAGTCATGCGAGTGGCATCCAAAGGAGCTAGAATCAATAGGGAATATCAAAAACTGTTGGATGTTTACAAATTAAAAGCTCTTTCTAATATCCATACAGCTCCGCGGAACAATCGCTCGATACTACCTCGCGGGGAAGACGGTTATAGCAAAAGTTGCACTTATACTTCAAATACACTTTACTCTCAGGAGTAGTATGTTACCTAAAAGACACTATCAGCATGTTTCTGTTTCCTTAAACAGTCAGCATCAATGAATGTAGGCTTATGCAAATCAATAAATGTATGGAGTTTCCTCTACTTTAGTGCATTTCAAGCAATATGGAATATCAACGTGTTTGTACTTGAAATTGGAAGCCATCAAGTAAGAATCAAGATATGTAATAGTCAATTACCCAATGAATTCTATTCATCTTTACTTTAGGCTGAGTTTGCTTTACTTTAGGCTGAGTTTGTTAAGCCACTACAGCAAACTCAGCCAAAGGCAGCCAAAGCAATACTTCAATACAAGTTCAATGCCATGTACTAAAACATTAATGAAAGAAATAACAAATGCATTAAGAGATCATGGTTCCTCACGAACGGTATAACGAGCTTTAATCATTCATGCACAGCGCACAACAGACAAAGATGTAAAATATATTGGAGAAGATTCTGATTCATCAAAGGTCTTAGTCTTCAATGGAATCCATTTAAAGACGCATTCCAACTCAAGGTTGACATTTCGTATCGCAATATACACATGAAGCACATATTAATATCGGACGCTAGTCGAATATTCGACCCCCTTGGCTGGTTGTCTCAGCTCAAGGTATAAATTTTAGTATAATTGCATTCAAGTCACGAGTTGCACCGGTGAAGCAGATCAGCTTTCCCCGATTGGAATTGATGGGTGACTTGTTATTAACAAAGCTTATGAAATCGGTGAAAGTTCTCTATTCACAGATTCACAAATATAGTTTTAGACTGATTATCAGAACATGCAAGATGATGGACAACTTTCATGGCAAACAGATCCAGCTGTATAAACGAGAACATTGAACACGTTGGAACTAGTCAGGAATAAATTGTGGTGACATGGTCCTCAATTATGACAACTGAAGAACTTTGCCAACAATTAGTTATCCAAAATTAACCAACGTCTTCATCCAAAACTTTAGGAAATTTATCGACAACATTAAAAACCGGCTCTTCCTAAAGGAAGAGAGACACGAAGCGTAGAGATATCTATCAAACCAAACTCATATTGATAAGAGAGATTCAGCAATCGCAGTACTGTGACTTAGATGATCGAATTGTAAAAAATCTCGGGACACTACCAAGACGAAGCAATCTAGTTAATTTACATCCTTGTATTGATGACAATGGCATTCTTCGAGTAGAAGGTTGGATCCAAAATTATTGTGTGCCATTTAATACAAGCCATTATATCATCCTACCAATGAACCACAATGCAGTGAAATGCTTATAGTGAGAGAAACACATAAGCTGTACAATCATCAAGGAGTAAGCTCGTCTCAAATTTTGGATAGTCAAGAGCAAAATATAGAACGAACAGTAGAAACAACCATTTGAGGGAGATGTTTCATTTTATAAGAACAAAATCGTCTGCTATTGCATCGGCGCTATTGCACTATAAAGTAGAATGGAAATGTATCCCTACTGGTATACCTCACATGGGTGGAATATGAAAGGCAGCCGTGAAACAGGCTAAAATACATCTAGGAAGGGTCGTTGGTAATGCAATACTAACTCTAGAAGAGCTTACCACCTTACTTACCAAAAGCGAGGCCATCAAGAATTCAAGGCCATTGGCGGTGTTCGACCGCATTTTTAATCGGGCGCACGTTTACCGATATGGCGAATGATCTACACCAGCAACATATATCACCATTGGCCAAATGGCAGCTAGTTAAAAAATACAACAATATTTTTGGAGTCGCTGGCACAGCCGTTGACACAAAATGGGCAAAAGAGTATGACAATATGTCAATTAGGGAAGTCGTGTTAGTATCCGAAGCAAACTTACCGTCAACAGGTTGGAGTCTAGTAAGAGTTGTTGAGGTTGATAAATCAAATGATGACAAAGTACGTATGTAAGTCTAAGATTAGCCAACGCCAACTAAATAATTCAGCGTGCTATACACAAATTGGACAATCTCCCAATAAAATGTTATGAATCAACCGATTCACAGGTGGTGGAATGTTAACGCTGGAAAAAAAGGCATTATAAATCTTCCAAAACCCAAAGATGACCTGAAGAAAAAGCTTTTTAGAATTAAGTAATTTTCCTTAAATATAATATTGTAAACTTAGCTTTAAATATCCATTACTCATGAATTTTTCCAGCGTTCCTTTGGCACAATATTTATATTTTCTACCATGCATCTTCTTCCAGCACTTGCATTTTGTTAATGGTTTCAAGTATTGATCGTTCTTTTATAAAGGCATATGACAGTTTGGCTTCGTTGCCACACCGCTGCATTCACGATTTACTCGCTCTAATATATTTCTCACCGTGCCGTGCATAAATGTTGGTCTGTAAGTTGAAAGACGGCCCCAATCTTAATTTGTCGCATCGATCGAATTGTTAGGCACAGGTGCCTTATTACTAAATTTTAGTACTTACTTAGCTTATTGCTTTACGTTATTATGCAGAATGTACTACTGTTGAAAAAAAACGAACGTACAGTATTGCGCTTCAAATCTGGATAAGTGAGAGAGTAAAAATAACCATCTGCCACTTTTGACATTTTCATTAGATAATATCGACCCCACCGCTCCTGATTTTTTTTAGTAGTTTTGTGGTTCAATAACTGACAGTTACCCTGCACTGCCGTGTTACAAAAGCTTCTAATAAATCAACTACCCCATCGAACTCATTGATGACCATTTTTATTAACTCATTGGTTGACGCATATCACTACTGCTTGTAACTTCTTAATCTGGTGTCTCTATCGGAGTATTGTTTCCTTCTATAATTGACAAAGGTGTGCGTCGATATCGTAATAGACTTTAACGTATTTTTTCGTAACTGAAACCACTTTCACTTTTCACTTGTTCCATACCAAATTTTATAAATTCTTGACTTTTGAACTAATAGTAATGTGTAAAAATGTGTAAAATTTCCATTGTTATTTCTATTGTTGGACTGGCGATTGCCGGCCATTTTGACTTAGCATCAACCGCGTTAGAAAATATTACCGCTCTTACATTATTTTCTACATGTTCTTCCCAGTGGTGTGTTTCTTCCGTTTTTAACTCTTTTTCTGGGAGAAGCCATTGTTTAAGTTTTGTCAGAATTGTGAGTCGTTGTCTGTTTTTCGTACGATGTTTTCACTTGTCAGTAGACTAACGAACTTATCTTATTTATTGTTTGTGTTGTTTATGGCATCTGTAGCATCTAATGATCTAATGTAAACTGGAATTCAGGGAGATATATTCCATGATGCAACAAGTGATAGGTATCCTTTTCGAACTTGAAATTTTGTTCATATATATATTTACATGTACAATATTTTGACTGTTCAATAAATGGTGAGTGTTTCCCGATCTAGTGTTCTGTAATTTAGCTGTGCAACAGACCGTGAACAAGACATGAACAAATCCTTAGATGATCTGATACAATATGCTTTTTACTCCGACTGCGGGCTGGCAACGAACGAATCGGAATCGAATTCTTTTGAAATTTTACTTTGCTCAATCTGATATCCAAGACAATTGATCTTTGTCTAGAATTATTGGCACATCTTGGCATTAACATGAAGATTTTTTAACCCGATCAAAACTAGCATTGCGACACATCGAACTTTATTATCCGGTTTTGGAATGCATTTTAAAGATGAGCTCCAATCGGAGGTATCTATTTTCGTAGTTAAGCTTTCCCGTTCAAGACTGCCTAATTCATTTTTAGTTTGTTCCCTGTGTGAAAATGGTACTTTTCTCGCTTTGAACCGGAAGAGAATACCGGTTTAATATTTGGTCGAAGTTTTGTTGAAAACTTAAAATTTGGGATCGAAAATGTCACTATATTTTGTTTTGAAGTCCTCTTTGATGTTTTACGTCTTCTCTTCTTCCCTTGTTTGAAGTATAATGTTAATCGCACTTACATTGGCTGGTATAAGTATAGTAGCTTTATAGTATATTCGACTACGAAACTTCGATTGGTGTCTATTACTGAGATGCGAACCTGGTTATTAGACTGATGAAAACTGCCTCTTGAAATTTTGCCCACATCACTGGAAAAATTCGACCTTTCAGGATTTGATGTTTATCTGCTATCTATTTGAAAGATCTCTGATGCAAGCGCTAAATCTACATTTTCCTTAACTTCCAACGTCTCTGGTTGTACTAATTTTGTTCATCCTTCGTGCATTTGCAAGGAAGCGAAGCAAAAATATAAAGCTTATGATAAAAAACTGCTGGCACCTTACTTTGGTATTTTCATTATGTTCTATAAAGACGTAGACTCACATTGTTTACTTAACAAAAAACCGCTTATCATTATTTTAATCCAAATCCAGAAAACCATCTCCAAGTCAATTAAGGCATCTGGATTTGTTCGATCACTTTACGAGCGATATTTAAAACATTTCGGCTATTAGTAGCTTTGTTAAAGATGCTCTATCGTGCACACGGATTTATATAAACATGGATACAGTATCGTCCAAAAATAACATTGAAAACAACAAGAAATGGAGCAAATTTTTTTTATAGTTTTACTGGCCTTTTTATATATTCCTCTTGCTCTAAAAACCTATTTCCGAAAAAGTGCTGTACTCCCACAAATTTAATTCCGAAAAATAAAATTTTGTAATTGAATTATAAAAATATTTTATATTATATTTCTGAAACTAGTGGTAATTAATTAACTCAAATAATCTAAATTTGGTATTGCATGTTTTCTTTTAATAAGTTGATAAATTTGTAACAATTTCTTCCTTGAAATTTTAAATGCGACCCTTAAAATAAACAATCAAAAAAACACAAAAAAAACTGGCTTGAAAAGTCAAAAATTATTTTCAAAATAAACAAAAATAATCAATCGTCTTGGTTTTTGTCTAATATGACGTGTTATCGGCACGTTTATTTTGTTTGGAAATCTGACAATTTTTGTTAACGATAATCTCCTAGCCTCCTTATATAAAAATTTTGAATTTGAATTTCGAAAATTCGAATTTAAAGACAACGACTCAAATTTATTTTCCTTCTCTGTCACACACTAGATATTATTTATATTTTCTGTCACACACTAGATAGGTTTTTTTCGTCATTATTTTTGTTGTAAACTGTATCGATTTCATTAGAGATCTATGGTCGTGAATGACATTTGGTACATAATTTTAGCATGTTTGTACCGGGAGCCAATCATTTGGTGTCTACAGGTTACTGCAATTCAACGATATTGTGGTACATAAATTGGCCGCGTTAGAGAGAAAACAACGATTTTATCATCAAGTCTGCTGTAAAATGTTATATTTGCTTGGGTTGCTTGGATTTAAGTAACGTTACCACTTTCCATTTATCGGTTATAACTTCGCTTTATCATACTAATCGAATAAGGTTAAACAGATAGAGTATCTTGTTCTAAAATTATCTCAGCGGCATTGCTTCCAATTGTTTACCACCAGTTTAATAATACACCACCCGATCGATCATAAACAGCCTCTGTTAACGTTGAGGATCAAAACTTTCGCTATTTTTTAAGTGGTAGAAACACCAGACGACTTAAGCGATTATCACCTGCCAATCAAGAAAGTAATTGACCAAACAGATGAATATATACTTGAAATGTAGAAAGTGTAATAATCGCGCATCATCATCTTGAAAGTATATATATATATATCGGACTTATATATGATCTTACGAAATTTTGATCTTACGAAAATATTGACAAATTTTTCGATCTAACATCCATCATACGTTAAAGTGCAACTAAAATTACATATGATGATGCATTTTGTTGTTGTTTTCGACGCTATTAAATGTTAAACGGCCACAATTTTAATGAACTATCATTTTTTAATTTTTTTGAAAACTATTAACAAATTGTTACTTCTTATATACGCAATATAAAAAAGAGAAACATCTTAGAAATTGCAGATAAAAAGAAAAATATTTTTTTCTATCTCCATTTAATTGTTTAATTAAATTTAATGAATTTTAATTTATTTTACGATTAGCTATATATATGAATCTCTATATATTCGTATATACCACATTTCGCATCGGACAGTTAATTTACGATTTGATTTTTAGCATATTCGAACGCGTGGATTTAAAATAATTTCGTAAATCTAATGTCGAGTTGTTGGACCATGAAACCACTTAACCAAATACTTTAATTTTCAATTGGTACCTTGTCCAATTACATTAAACGGTAATTATACGTATTAAGCTACCGTAATCGGGGGAATTCACATAACGTGAATAATGGACAAAAGGTATACGCTTTACAATTACACCACAGTAATCATTTATGGGTTTAGAAGGTGATTGTCGACCAACAAAATTCATAATAGAAACTTTCATATTTTGATCTCCATAAGAAAAGAAGATCATAAAATGATTTTCGATTAAGATCATATGACTTCTTCAAACCAGTAGATAAAAAAGGACTTAGCTCTGGTTACACTATCATTTTAATAATTTGCGTGTGGTCGCGCCTCAGACGCTAACCAACTAAAGATAAATACGAGTTATCAAAGATGTGAGATTTCGGTTTGAAGCCAAATTTGTAGACAGTGATGTTCAATTAGTCATTGCAAAGCTATGAAGGCATTTTAGCAATCGCAGGACAACAAAATGATCATTGCTAGAAGAACTACCATGAGAGTATTTGAAAAATCGAAATGCGCAAATATTATGTCTTAAGTGTACAACAACTCAGCAATGAGCGCGCAGCTCACGTAATTTCGTGAAAACGTATAACTTCGTAAATATTCAAGTAAACATCGATGCGGATCCTGACACATGGCAGGAGCATTTTTCTGACTTTCTAAATGCTCATTATATTGTGTCAAATTCTGTAGTTGGAAGTTTTTAAATAAAGACTGCAGAGTATGAATTTTATAAGCAATTCATGACTAATCCACTGTGGCCATAAAGAAAACATAAGCAGGCACTAAAAAAAAATTACCGTAGGGTTGATTAACTTAACTCTGTACTTTTAATATTCCGAGGAGATACTTTATGGCACTTTTTGACCTCATTCATATATAAGCTCATTAGAGCAAACAAACCATTATTCCTGTTAAAAAAAATCAGATAGGCTGAAGAAGAAAGACCGCGTTAAAAATAGAGTTAGTAAATTGGAACAAACGCCATTCAAACGGAACAGCAAAAACAAAACGAACGTAAAAAAAGAGCAATTGGAATGGCAAAAAAGAGCCACTCAGTCTAAACAACAAACAGGGCCAGAACGTGAAAAAAGCAACAATAGGAATGGCCAAAAAAAGAACCGCCGAGTCTGATCAATAAAAGCCAAACGAATGTTCAAAAAATTGAAAAATAATGGCAGAATCCTATGCTATTCGGTCGGAATGAAACACAGCCAAGATTGCAAAGTCTGAACCATTTACGATTATACCGCAACAATTGGGGCCAATGTCTATTGAGTGCCTTGATTGTGGGTCTTTAAGCTTAATTATTCCAATACTGTTGCCATCAAGGTAAAATAAAATTGAAACCTTACAGGTTTCCAAATGATTTAAAAAAATTAATGTCGCATGATTCACGCGGTGAAACGGGTCGTCAAAGAAAAAATTGTATAGATAACATTCGATTCTGTAATGGTACATTGACATTTGAGGTCCATATCAAAATAAAAACGGAGAAGATATGGTTCTCACTGGTAGGTATATACCGCTTTAAAGTTTTTGGTCATATATATATAAAAAAATAAATATAAAATATATCAAAAAAAATAAAATAAAAAAATAAATATTAAGACTGTGCCCGAAACCAAATTTTTGACATTTATTTGATAAAAACGAAGACAGGGTAATTATTACGGTCAGTTGCTATGATAATTTTTGACAAATACCAAAATTTTCTATAAAAAAGCAAGTTGCTATGACAATTTCAATAAACAATGCCTTGATAGTTTTTATATCTCAGAAAAAGTGAATTTAAAAACATATAAGGCGGGGAAATATTTCAATGGGCCAATTTACATTATGTTGTAGTTGCTTCATAGTAACTTCCTCGTTTTTCTCCTCTCTGCCTATAAACTTGTTGGAGTGGGGATATTTTTGTTGCATCTTTTTCTATCGTTTTTTTTAGCGATGAGCCAAAAACGTCTCTATAGAAAGACCAACTATTCAAAAATTTAAAGGGACAAAGCGCCTCTTTGATGTAGTATTGGTTGTGTACGGATATAGCGTAAAACAAAAACAAAAAAATATTTTTACTAACACTAATATAGTTAGTTTTTTTATGTTATTTTTGCTTTGTTATTTGTTCTGCTACCAATACTACTTTATTAAGGCGGATATATAGTAGTATTAGTGTACGAAAAAATGAGTTGGTCTTTCTATATTGAGACGTTTTTGGATGAGCTTGTTGCAGGTTACTAACACAAACAAAAATTACTATAAAAACACACTAATACAAACGAATTTTTTATTCAAAATTTGTCTTCATGGGATTAACATCAATTTAGTTGAAATTTTTGTGTTTAACAAATTGTGTTGTGATTTTTTTATTGTTGTACATTTTTTTTATCACAAAAAAATTGATCAAACCGAAAATATTAAATCAAAGACTAAAATATATTAAATCAAAGACAAATTACAAAATGATTATTTTACACACAGATAGATATAAATGTATTCTAAGTTATAACATGCAGTTGCAACAAAATGTAAATTCACGGCTATGTTCTTGCTACATGCAACTACAACATAGTGTAAATTGGCCTAATGTATATTTTCGTAAAACGTATAATACAAATTGGGAATGTAGGGGAAATTGTTCAAATAAATGTCATACATTTTATTTACAAATATTTATAATGGGTCTCGGACACATTTTGGATAAATATATCAAGCGTCGTTATACGTTTGGCAGTACATTTACCGAAAAAACTGTTAAAAAAATGTTAAAAACACTACTCTTTTAGCTTGGTTTAAATCATTAAAAAAACGTCAAAACTTATTGCGATGGCGGAAAGCAAAGACAATCATCAGAAAGGTGTTAGCATTGGCAATGCTTTTAATAATACCGAAAATATTGAACTTCCCCAACAAGTAAGGAAAAATCCTAACGAAGATGAAAATGACAACGAAGATGTTAAAACATTAAAGAATTAAAAACCTATT
This sequence comes from Tipula confusa, assembly GCA_963556175.1. Lineage (NCBI taxonomy): Eukaryota > Metazoa > Arthropoda > Insecta > Diptera > Tipulidae > Tipula > Tipula confusa. The sequence continues at coordinate 122,857,088 of OY744475.1, forward strand.
GTACAGAGTAATTCCAAAACACTATGTGTTTATAAAAGGGGATTGGATTAGGTTTACCTTTGTTAAGTGTTTACATTTTCATTTTATTAAGTGTTTTAAGAGGAAAAGGACAAAATGTATTACCGTAAGCTTCCACTGGAATTTGGAACTCTTTTAAACGGCAGAACAACAAATTTGTATCAATTTAAATTACCAAACACTATGAGGTAATCAAACTCATCAAGAAAAAATGAAATCGCAAATTTTGAGAATATGGTGGTAATCCTCATTGGAGGGGATTTTAGGCAAATACTGCCAGTTGTTCCACATAGTAACCGAGTTACGATAATAGAAGAAACCATAAAAAGGCATTCTCTCTGGCCAACAATTACACCCGTGAAGTTGACTACGAGTATGAGAACTGGGGAAGGCAAAAAATTTGCCCATTAATTAATTGAGTAAATTAACCAACTCACATGACCTTAGAGAAGATATTTTTGAAATACCCGAACAGTTCATTTGCGAAAGATCACTGATAGAAGTCATTTTTGCAAAAACGTTTACTGCTGTGGAATCTAAATATTTTGCCAATAGAGTAGTATTATATGTCCTTTAAACGAGGACACACTTAAAATTAATGACGACGTATTACAGTTTTAAAGCTAAAAGTTGGAGCAATAATAATATTGCTTAGTCATATTTGTAGAAACAGACCTTTGTGTAATGGAACATGACTCCATAATAAGTTTAAAATTTCTTCGTTAATTGACTCAGAAGTTTTCGTGCAAAGTATTGCTATTTTGGAATATTATTGTATCTATGGCTTTAAAAATGTCTTTAATTCTCTAAATATTTCCTGATTCAACGAATCTTATCATACTGAAAACGATTAGATCAAGTGCAGAATTGAGAGATTGTTTGTTGGTTTATTTAGCTAAAAAAAACTAGGTGAAGCCACCCTACTGTTATGGTTACAACTTTACAAGAATCGTTAGATCAAGATTTCCCGCCAATAGAAGAGTTTTTAGAGTTTTTGAAGAAAAGAATTAACTCTCTTGAAGGTTTCAAGCAGCAAACCAATAAAGCTTATAGCAAACCAATATGTTTCTTACAGACCAACGGCCATTACTAAAATGTGCACCGGCCAACAGTCCTGTCTTTGCGATTGCACTACTTTTTTTAATGAGCATAGATCAGCGTAAGGACTAAGAAATACTATCTGCCCTTGTACCATGCTATCCATACTTTCAGGCCATTTTGGATCACATGCCATTGTTATAAGGTAATCTGGTTTTCCGTACTTTTAAACAATGCCCATTGCACCTTTATAGTTTTGTGTCGTATTCTTGGGCTTTCTTGAAAAGAAAATGAAAGAATATAACAGCAACTGTCCCACGAACAAAACATTGTGTTGTTGCTTCCAGTGGTCCACAAGGCCGGTATATTTTTCTGATCTTAATTTGTTTGTTGATTTTGTTGTATAAAATTAGGCCGATTGGCTTTTAGGTAAGCATTAACCAGCACACTACTACAATGCAAGTGGAGACGAATGGTTTGTAACAACTGAGTACGTTGACTCCAAACGAATGATAGTTTTAGTTTATGTCCATATCAGTTATATGTGTGTCATGTATTATGTCGCTTATATAACAGAAATTAGACCAACAAACCCAGCTGCATACAAACCATGTCAACAGATTTTATGCAATCATCAGAAATCAATACAAGTTATTTTGCGTTTTCAAATTCTGTTGCTCCATATGACGCTGCATTTTATATTCGTGCGTCAATAATTATGCAATGGCGTGGTGCGGCTGCATAAATGTTTATGTAAGATCATTAAACTTGATATAAAATTTAAAATTTTGTAATTGATTAACTAATGAATATGAATGAACCACTCATCCATCTTTAACCTAAAATTATAGAAAGTACTCATAAATAAATAATAATGGATTTATGTGTAGGGGGGTATTTTGAGCTAGAAACCAGTTTTATATAATAATAAACTCGACAGGTTTGCGCTATCTACACGCCTAACCTCTACATTCACTTGTCATAAGTTATCTCTCGTTTTCATCAATTAGGGTCCAATTGTCACACACCTACATGACAATATTACTGATCAACGTACAACTTTTTTTATCCGTTGTCTCCAATAAAGGAGCATATCATGCTTTTGTTTGTTTTCCTCTATCCCACCCATTTTTGATTTTGTGCAACCGCAAGGTATACCGATCCGACCATATCATCAATCGGTTTTTGGTTGATGTGCATCGTTGTGGTTATTTTTTGAGCTAGATCTGATACCTGTTGTACTGTTAGCTATGCGTGTCAGAGTGTTTTTGTATGGTCAGACATATGTCATCTGCGTATAATTCAGATCTTTGATTTTACATGTTACTCCCAATTCAATGCCGTTAGGGGTTGTGTTATCTATAGTTTCCGCATGACACTATCCAATATAGTCGGAAACTGCAATAACGATAGTACGCATCCTTGCCTTACTCTTCGAGTGTTTTTATTGCACTCGATTGATGTTTTGAGGAAGCAGGTATCCTAACAGTCCTTCCATTCTTTTAAATCAACTTCTTAGGGGATCATATTTGGTAAGTCTTCTTTCCATTTTTGTGATGTTCTATGTATCACTTGCCAGCATTTTTGAGATATTCCAGTTCGAGCAGTGGATGTTAGGCATCTAAGCCTAGATTATCCTTAGTAAAACCCTGTGTGGAGTTGGAAGTCTCTCATCGACTGCGTCCTTGGGTGGTGGGTAGAGAAAACCCCTAACTGGATTGCTTGCGGCTTATTTGGGAAATAAAACACCATTCTCGGACAAAAGTGCCATCATGCATATGTTCATCATGATAGATACGGGTTTAAACAGCATCTGTTCCTCATATTAGAGACGGCTGAAATAAAACCTGGTGGTAGGCATAAAATACTACGGAATTAGAAAAAGTGAATGCTTTGTAGTAATAAAGTCATTAAAGGTAACACACATTCCGGTGGTAGTTTGAAGAATACATCAGAAGGCGCTGGAAACGGAGAAGATGGACTTATTTTAACTAACTCTTAACCTATTGAGAAGCTGCGGAAAAAACATGATAGTTAGCCCATGAAAACTATGAAATTTAGCCATGAATCCATAATCCAGTAAAATCATGATAGTTAGCCCATGAAAAATGCATCTTTGCTAGGCGCTGACATCAACGTGCAAGGTCCGAAACAAAATACGAGTTACGGTAACTTGTACTTCTCGCTCAGTGCTTAAGTATTCCATCAAAGCCACCAAACACCGAACACCGCTTTCAAGAATTGTGTAAAGAGGTCTGCTGTGTTGTATGAATGATGTATGCTGCCAACTAGTGGACTATGAAAGTAACAGCAATTCTTGTCATGCTTATAGGCCATCACCGAAAAAGTAGTCGTTTGTTGCTAATAAAAAATAATAATTAAAATAAACCTATATAAAACATTCACCAGAATTCTTAGGGCTAGCTCTAAAATAGAGGGCTAGAACTAGAATAGTTATGACAAGGTTCAAGTGTTTATTCAATGCAAGTTATTGTTGTAAAATATTGCCTCTACGTTATTTCCACAGCAGCTCGGTTATGTGAGAATCATCGAACCATGGGACGGGGAAGAAGTAAATCTAACATTGTCAATGGAGGAGTTTCTAAGAGCATGTGGCAAACAACAAGGTTTCCGGTCCTAATAAGATTCCCAAAGTAGGTCCGTGCACATTCGGAACGGTTTCCTAGCTTATATAATACTTGCCTAGGGGAAAGATTATTTCCTATCTAGTAGAAAGTCCAACGGATGGTACTTGTTCCGCAAAGAACGAAGGCATTAGAAAAACCAGCATACCCAATCTGACTTCCAAAATTAGCCGCAAGACGGTTGAGAGAACTTCGGTCCGAACGAATAAACTTTAGCCTAAGTTTAGTAACATGATTAATAGGAAACGGATCAAAACAGGTACGAAGCATTTTCTAAATAAATGAGTAATGCACTCTATAAAGTTAAGAACTAGTTACAGAATGTTTCCCGAATTAACTTGAGTGGGAAACTTCTCAAACTTATTCATAATTTGTAAAATTGGAACATCCTGAGGATGCTATGTAGTCAACCATGTCAACCATCTAAAATTTATTTTTTTTTTGGTAGGTAAAATCCGAATTCCAAATTTCACCTATTCCGCAGATGTATTCAAGTTAACAATAATTGGAAAATCTCACTATTAGATCGTAATCGCTTGTTTTTATTTCATTAATGTTTGAAAAAATTAAAATCAAAAAATGTATTTGTTAAACTTATCAGGCATTTTCCAAACTTTTAATATGACCCTCTACCTCTTCTCGTGACAACATCTGAAACAAATTGGCGCTACTCATTTTCATCACTTCAACATTGCCCGCATCAAGACCATTTTCCATAATTTGTTTTAAAATCTTTAACGCTAATCGAATAGCCCCATCATTGGTACTAATCGAACCAAACTCATCCCGCAAATCATTTTCGGCCTGTTCACTTCCCGACCCAATTGCTTTTGCATCGAATTGCGTATAAGTACCAGACGGATCCATATGCCATAGTTCAGGTTTACCATCCGTAATACCAGCAAATAACATAGCAATACCAAATGGACGACTCATTACAACGTCACTTTCACTATCACCGAATTTAATTGCTAGCTCGGACACAGCTAGGGCACATGATTCAACCGACATACGTTCATTGTAGACAAACCAATGTTGTTGGCATTCAGCACGAGCCCGATCGATTAATGTACGCGAATCGGCCGTTAAGCCCGATGTTGTGCACCCAATGTGTTTATCAATTTCAACCACTTTTTCGATTGTTTTCGGTATCATTAATTTTGATGTGAATTTTTTTTCGGCAGCTAAAATTACTCCTTCAACCGTGCGTATTCCAATAGCGGTCGAACCTTTTTTAATCGATTCCATCGCATATTCAACTTGAAAAAGACGACCCTCGGGCGAAAATGTATTTACACCAATATCATATTCGGAACGTGTTAAAAACATCTAAAATGTAAATGAAATATGTAAAGTTTATTATACGAAGAAAACAAAACTCATCATATTTTTAGGTTATGTTTGTTGTCTATGACAAAGCATAATAATGCCGCTTTCATCTAACTAACTTTAAATATGGTTAAACGTAATTTAACTTACCGTGAGTTTTATTTGCGAATAAACTAAATCACAATAAATAATATAATTTTACTATAATGTTTTTGGAGAAAATTTTACGAATTGAATTGATGTAAATTTTTTGTTCACCTTTCAGCTTTTGAATCAACAAATTTTTGACAATCATAGTAGTGTTGTCGTACCAACAAAAATTGATTTGCGGTTAAAAATTACCGATTCGATGGAAGTGACACGTTTAGAATATAAAGGAATGTTATTACCGAAAAAATTATTTTAAAATTAGATTGCCGTTTGGTACAGTTCGTGGAGCTTTCAATTGCTATTAATAAAGATATGTGTAATGTGTTTATAAAGATAAAAAAGACATACAAACCTTCTAATGGTTCATTTTTGAGAAGGAGTGCTAGACTTTGGAATTCAATTCCAACTAATATGAGGAATATTTTACGACGGGATAGGTTTAAGGCAGAATGTGTGCGATTTATGAATGAACAGTAATGGCTGGTGTGTGTGATTGGACTAGATGGGTTAATTACTTATGATTTTATAATTGTATTATTATTTTTGTTTTTGTTACTATTATTCAGCTAATTTTATGTTTGTTAAGATTCTTTTTGAATTCTTTTAATTGTATATATGTTATGGAAGCTGATATGTTGTTATTAATTGCTTTTGGTATAGTACAGTTACATTGTAATCGCATTAAACGACCTTAGTTGTCGTGTTGTATTGAAAAAATGAATAAATAAACATACATTATTTGCCGATAACCGTGTAATTGGCACTGTGGTTTAATTTAAACTGCGCCATTTCAATCAGGAAGGACTGGGTTTTATTTTCAATGGAGAAGGATTGTAAAAAGAAGTTTTCATCGCTATCTTGTTAACTTCATTTGGATCGTTGATGATAATAAATACAATTAAGAAACGATGTTTGAGTGCAGAATCCATGGGTACGAACATCGTAGATGCCAGTATAGTATGGTCGAAGCTATGCAAGGTGCAGATGGTGATGAAAGTGAACCTGTAATCGATTTGGCTTTCAAAGTCGTAAACTCGGATGATCAAAATTAACTGCGAAAGAGAGAAGAGAAACTCGCCCTTAACGCAGATAGTATAGGATTAGGAATAAATTATAATATAATAATAATGGCTCATTGTTCGAGTACTGGAGTAAAGGGACATATTTATTACAGATGACAAATGACAGTGGACTTACTTGTTCTTAAAATGCAACTTTAAAATAGTGGTGCTTCATCGTCGAAGAAAATAGACAACTCTGAGCTGAGGTGAACTCACAAGTCGCAAACTATTTAAACCATTTCCAAGATATGGGGTATTTGAACCAGTTGTTACGGAGGCGCGCGTTGTAGATATTTATAGCCCATTGAACTATTGTCACCATGTGACATCTTTAACGCTAAATTTCGAGTAATAATCTTGGATACGACATGTATGGAGGTTGACTATAAATTTGCACAAAATAAGCTTTAAATAATAAGCCACCAACTAACTATTAGGAATCAACTCACCTTGTTAGCAAGAACATTTGTCCCAAGGCTCTACCTTGTTTTACAGTGATGACTGATAACGACCTCGGTAATCTTGGTGTCAGATTACTTCTAAGCCCCATGTCAAACTCAAATAGCAGTTTTGATTTACAAAGCAGTCGGTAATCCTATGTATATGGGTACTAGACAATTTGCCATCGTCTCCAGGTTCATAGAGTGAAGAATAGGGCGATTAAAACTAACCTAAGTGTAGAAGTGTCACGGTAAATGACTCGGCTAAAGTGGCTTGAGCCAGAAAAACCGTCGGTTCGGAAAGAGAGCGTGCCTAAACGACATCAGTCCTACGATAAGTTGAAAGAGGGGGGATAAAAGCAAGCGAGTAAGGCTGCAAGTGGGTAACTAATCGAGCTTAAGCAAGGTGACAAAAACTAAAACAATACAATTGTTCAGTGAATAAAGCTAACCGTTATTGACAAAACTCACTAAATTCCACCTTTTTGAAAGTCCGGTTAGTCGGGAGAAAACTCCTTCAAAGCTTCTGGATGAGATCCTTACGATAATTAACACCAGGAATCCCAATCTCCAAATCGGGAATTGAAAGATTGTTAATCAGGTGGAGCCCAAGGGTTTCTTTATACAATCAATATTGGTAGGCAACAAGAAGCCGTTTGCTCCTCTAGCAAAACCAAAGCAGGTTATCGACTTAGGTTATGTTATCATCAATGTTTATAAAAGAATATGATGGGAGGTGAGCACGGAAAAACAACCGGCTGGCACTCCTTCTGTACAGGGCACGGTCGAACAAGATGTGAAGTGAGAATGGTCGAGCGATGAGGAAGGCTTATATAGCAGATATCGTAAGTCAAACCGAAATCTGTAGAGTTCAAGACTTTTAAATCGGATGTCTCGAATTGGACTAAACCAGCAGAAATTCAGAAGAACTCGGAGATTAATTAGCCTACAATTGATAGAGATGATCAAGGAAGTCTATCTTCGAAAGCGAGAAAAGACTCCTGTGGCTACCCAAATAACCTAAGATCTATATCACTACCATCCTTTCTACTGAAAATCTTGAAAAACAGGTAGATGTATATTGTTTTATTATTAAGTAAAATATATTATAACATTAAAAATATTAAATAAACTCTGATGCACACATAAACTGTGACTCCGACGTGATCCCCAAATGGATATCAGACAATTACTATTATGTATCGAATTCAATTTTCGGCTAGTTATGTTTTCGATCAGTTGAGGATTACCCATCAACTGTGTAATACATATACGACCTCTATGAAAGAGAGTCGAATGTACGGTATTGAGTAAGATGGACGCACAATCCATCTGTGTCAATAAGAAAGAAATCTAAATATATCAACCAGTTTTTACATAATCGACCAACAAGAGTTTAATATCCATCCATAAAAAGATATAACAATGACCGAATACAAATCGAGGTAATAAATTTTGTTAACGCACTGGCAATATAATCAACTACTGGTGGCAATATTACAATCAACGCCAGTCGGCAACATTACAATCAACGGCATTCAGCAATATTAACTCGATACTGGTGACTTCGAAAGAGAAGATACAATCACTATCACGCCAACGCAATTACGTGATCGTATAGAGGAACAAATGTAAGGTATCCGTTTGTTGAACGCTAATCATGAGACACATGTTAAATCAAAGAGAAGTAAGATATCAAGAACATCCAAGATTCAAGGGTTCAAATGCCGGATCAGAAGGACAAAGTTCTTCTCAATTGACATCACAATCAGTCGACCCAATAATACATCGAATTTCATTTTAACCACCTCAACATTTTGTACGAATAAAATCCAAACGGTATGGTTTAACATGTTAGAGCAACAATTTTCGTTAGCCAAAATAACAATCAAAGCCATTAAAAATTCCAATGCAGTCATCACAGTTCCTCCAGTAGGACCTGATTTTAACCAAAGGATCAATCAGACAGTTGCGAATGAACCGTCTTTCACAACACGTCCAAATGATATAAATAATAATGACATCAACTTCTCTGTTGTAGAAGCATTGAATAATATTCATAATCTTGCCTTTGGCATATTAATAAATCGGTCATGGATTCGCAAATTTATATATTGTTATCACGATTCCCGCAAATTTTTAACACAACATCCCCTAATTAATCATAGTGTCAAGCACTATATCAAACATCATTTGGAAACCATCGGACCACCTATATCCTGCAAAACAAGACGATTAGCGCCAAAAAAGCTTCAAATCGCGAAAACAGCATTCGAACAAATGATGGCTCAAAGAATATGTCAACCAAGCCACAGTCCGGAGGCTAGTCCATTACATCTAGTTAGAAAGAAAAATGAGGATTGGAAACAGTGTGTAGATTTCCGGACGCTAAATCGATTAACTATTCCAGACAGATACCCCGTACCACACATGCAAGACTTTTTGTATCAACTGGAAGGTTGTACAATCTTTTCAGATTTAGACCTTATGTCCAGGCGTACCATCAGATCTCGATCGAACCAAAATATATTTAAAAAACTAAGATGGCATTCGGCCTAAAAAATTCAGCACAATCTTTTCAAAGAATATTGATAGATCAGATTCGCAGCCTCTGAAATAAATTTTCTATGACACCAAATCAATGAACAAGTCTACCTGCTCATGAACGTGTTAAATGTATTCCAAAATTTCAAACGTCCTGCAACGGTTGGTCATTTCAAAAATTTCTTGGTTATGTATGATCAACTTTTACAGGCGTTCCATACCCGGCGCTGCTGCGGATTAAATGCTACTCAAGAAAAATAGCAAAATTCTTGTACGTACGATCGAGAGTTTAATTCACTCGCAACAGTACTGTATGGTATTATTCCTCGATATTGTGGGCGCCACTTGATTAGTGAGTGCGGTAAAGAATTCAGTCATTGCGAAGCTTATCCTGCTTAAAGTCAGCCGGTATGCGTTAAACTGAGGGTGCATCTTTGATCGACCGGATGACTGCTGATGGGGGGAATTTGACATTTGATTCTAATTTGGTAGTCAATTTATAAAATTGACTAAAATAATGAGAAATTAGAATAAAATTATTTATATAAAATACTTAATCCTTATCAACCATCTTGACATAAAATATGGTTATAAAATAAAAAAAAATGGCAATTGCAGTTATTGCATCCTTTTTCAAATTGATCCATACAATGCGCATTTTGATTTAATTTGCTGAATTTTTATCCGTCAGGCTGCGCTGCATTGGCTGCAAAACTGAATTTTTGACCGACTTGCAGTATAAACTGCGCAGCAGCTGAATTCTTTTTCGCAGCCGATTGATCCTATGCTGGACTGTAAATTCTGAGATGGAAAAATCTACTACAAAAAGGCGGGTGGTTAGAGGAAACCTCAATTAGGCTTACCATGTCCCCTTCTAGTGAAACATGGTGAACAATTAATTACTTCTGGAGCTGCAGGAGAAGGATATAAGATTAATCGCGGACGCTGACCACATGGCCATCGCGATCTTTAGTAAACATCTATTCACAATTATGAAGGTTATGAAGGTATGGCAGAATGCGCTCCTAATTATTATAAATTGGGCCGGCAAGTGTGTATCGGGAACCAACCCATCTAAGACAGATGTGGTACTCTTCACTAAGAAATAAATAATTACGGTAGCTGCCCCACCTATCGTAAATGGGGTTAGACTGGCCTGTACTGACAGGAACATTTTTAGGTGTAATCTTAGACAGTTAACTTAGCTGGAACCGTAACATCATAAAAAGAGTAAATAAAGCTACTAGAGCTTATCTGTATGTACTCTATGTATTCATGTAGAAAAATAATTGATAATAAATGGGGTCTCAAACTCAAAAAAGGTATAGATAAGGTGTAAAGACTTATCTGTATGCTCATAAGTGGGGCACTGAGCTGAGGACAACCACTACACATGTCCTAGAGTTTATGACTTATGTTACATCTTCTAGTCGATATCTTCGATATGTAGCTGGTAGCTAATACTGCTTCCCGACTCATTGCTGTGTCTCACTGGAAATGTCTTCGAGCCAGGCACGTTATAATTAATAATTAGTTCGCTAAAGAAGGAAGCGGCGAACCTCGATTATAATACACAGTATAACGCTTCGAAAAAGGATTTTAACCCTTATTGCACTTAAGAGAGTCTTGAGAGAATGAGTCTTGTGATACATTGAATATGTATATGTATATTCGTGTACCAAGAATATACCATAAGCGTGTACCAAGCTGAACTGATAGCGAATCTAATTGAGGAACTCGTGACTTGGTTGAGCTATATTAGAGCGTCAAGGAGAACTGCAGGGCCAACGAACTTGCTGAGCATGGTATGATTCTTCTGAAAGTAATGACCTCTGCAGAAGCTGTTTGGACGAAAAGGAGAAGACATACGTTTACTTCATACGCTCATATCCTGGGTCCGTCTTTGGCGAAAAAATACATAGACACTTGGGTAAATATGTAATGGATAATAAGGATAGTATTATAATACCAGGATGGTTCCGATAAGGATATTAGGGAAATAAGGTCCTCTGTTATCGTATTTGACCGACAACGGTTTAAGTATGGGGTAGCAGCCACTCTAACCTAACCTAAGCAGAATGGTGATTGACGAGTTTTGTGAAATAATAGTTGCGTATCCTCCTGGGCTACTGTTAGAATTAAGATGACTGGAGTTAGAATACTTTCTAGAGTTGATGTTAGCCCGTTGTAAGGGCGATGGTTAAACCTAACAACAAGTAGTTTTTTAATAGTGGGTACATAAATAATTTTACATTTTTAAGTTGGTATTGTTTAACCACAAAAAATTTAAACACAGTAGCTTGCTTTTATCGATTTTCATGTCAAATTCGAAACAATTGGCGAGTAAGTGACTGACTAGTTCAGCTTTCCAATTATTTATAAATAAATTATTAAATTATTACAAAAAAAATTAAAAGTTTCGGACATGTCGAAAATTTTAACTAGGACATTTAAGATCCATAAAATCGCAACGAAATTAAACAAATTCCAAATTTTAACAATTAGATCGAATAAAACCTGCCCTCCCCAATCCTCACCATCAGGATGTAGCAAATCATCGAAAAATTATGCAACAATGGATGACTTACCTTTTCCATTTGGATGGTTTGCAGGACAACACTTGGTCATCAATTCAAATTATAATCGTTATTTATCATTTGGCCTTCTTCTAATGGTAGGCTCAATTTACAAATTTCAAACGGATCACAAAATCAAACAGTTATGGACGAATCGTCAATATATTTGCGATTTTGATTACGATATGGATTACAAAGGCGTTATGGAAGCCGATAAGTATCCACTAGACGATGTTTAGAACACAAGAAATAGGTGAGCGAGCGACAAGAAAAGCCGGTTTTTTTTGTTTCGATAAAATTCTTGTATATTTAGAATTGGAATGACAATTTTTGTTTTAATTATGAGTATACTCTGTAATTTATTTAAATAAATTAAATTATGCTGTAATTCTATTTTGTGTGATTATTTCGTCGCCGTAACAGGGTTAAACTAGCATTTGGGTCACTTAACGAGTATATTTCAGGTTCAAAAACAGGCGGATATTCCATATTTGGATAGTCTGGTGATCCAGAATTAGTGGTTTCCGAATTGCGTGCCGATTGTGGATTAGATGCTAGTTCACCGGTTATACTAACACTATCCGGTTGCTCGACTGATCTCTGTAATTGTGAACATACAATTAATTAAAAAATTAAAAACATTTTTCGTATCATTACGATAACAAACCTTTATCGGTGAAAATACCTCATGATCAATATGAGCGTCATTGCTACTATTCGATCGGCCAAATATTGCACGATGCAGTCTAGGTGATCCAAGTAGTTTACGCTCCTTTTGTGTTTTAACATTGTTAAAATTTAATTTCGATAGATACGAATTTTTTTCGCTACCACTCGAACCGCGACCATAATGCGTAACCGAATGGTGCATCGGTATAATACCAGACGAGGCTGAGATGGTCGACGATGTCGATATGGTCGACGAGGCCGATGACATATTCGATGGTTTTGTAAAAAAATGTTTGTCATGTTTTAACTGAAATAATTTTTCACTGCTCGCCTTTAGATTTTCTAATTTATTCTTGGCCTTTTTTAAGCTACCCTGCCGATGAGTGGTCGAAATCGAAAATAATCGATCGTCATCATTATTGCTATTGCTTTTCTTCAGATCCGGATTGATCCAATTCATACTTTTCTTTTTTAGCGAATTCGACGATGACGACGGACCAACTTTATCGTGCCGCTTTAGCCAACTGTCCGAATTTGATTTACTATGAACCACCTGAATTTGAGTTGTCGTTGTATCATCGCCCGATATAAATTCATATCCAAAATCGCGCAGTTTTTGACCTTCTTTACTTCGGGCCATTATAATATCTTTATCGTCGGGCTTAAAACTTTGCGCATAGTCTGGCGTTTTGGGAAGACTTCGCGATTGTATTCTATTGATCACAGGTTTATTACTACTATTACTAATATCATCACCATTACCATTCTCATTCCTATTATATATATCGTATTTTTTATTTTTATGTTTTAATCGATCGTCTTTTTTTTCAACGCCCAGATACACCCGATTATTATACATTTCTTTAGCTTCTTCCGCCTGTTTTTGTAACATTAAATCTTTAAGCGTGACAAAACCTTGAAGATTTGGATGCGCATCCCATGTATTTGTCGAATTTATTTTCGGTAATGAATGATCCAATGATTTCGATGTTTGGAAATCGAACTCGACCAAATTCGGATTTGACGCATGAATATAATGATGCGCATATTGCTTCCGGTTCTTTTTGTATTTAAAATTGAACGGTGAACAAAAGTCATCGTCGAATGCATGACGAGGTTGTTTCATTTGAAACTCATCGATGAATAAAGGAGTATTAAGTAGATTTGATGTAGTCGATGGAATCGATGCATTTCCAACCGACAACGAAGGAGATGTTGATAGTGTGGGCACCGGTTGCTGCGGCGGCGATGGAGTTAAAGTTATTGAAGTATTAATTATAGGATTATGATTTAAAGTAGTTTGAGTTAACGTCGTTGTTGGTTGCGATTCATTTTGTGGTGGCGATGACGATGTCATAGAATTTGTTCCTGCAAAATGGAGAAAAAAAAAAGACGACAATCCTGATGTAATGCGGTTGCTTACATTTTTTCTTAAATCGGAACCAAAATGCTACTAACAATAATTACTTTGATCATCGGCCATTAACTTACCTAATTGCAAACCAGCATTACCGGGCACTTTTCGATAGGTACGAAACTGTTCGGTCGGAACCGGAACACTATTCGACGACAATTTTTTATCAACATTACTACTCGACTTGTGCAACGATGAGAATGATGGCAGATTTGATTTTGTAAATTTTTTCAATGAACCAAAATCAAGATGATAACGAATTTTTTCCGTTTTTGTGCTAGTGCCTTGATCTGGGCTTACGTTTTTTGTTCCAGCACTATTTAGATTGGTCGAAGAATTTTGTAAATTTTTATTACTCGATCCACTCAAAATCGATTCATCGTCAGAACTTTCACTTTCGGTGAACAACTCTTTAGTGCGCGGATCATTCGAACTCGCCGATGAATTTGATTTTAACGAATTTGTATTGCCTTTTAATGTCGCTTGTCGTATATACTCCATCCATTGCGATAATGCTTCTTTTGTTTCGGCCGCAAAATAAAACGTTTTCGACGGATGATATACTTTGAACGCAAATGGTTTGGAATGTACTTCGTTTGCTATCGATACGGTAAATCCAGTTAAAAATATTAGACAATTCGCTTTATTCGAATCTTTCGATTTAAATCCGTACAATGCCGAATCGATTAACACGAAATATAATTTTGCCCAGTATGTGACACCATGTTTATCCTTCGCCCGTCGATATAAATGTCCTTGTATATCACTAGTGCCCAAACCTTTCAACGAAATTTTACGACGTTTAGCCAGCAGCGAGTTTTTTTTCTTCCACGTAAGACTTTTGGTTTTGTTTGGTGTCAAAAGTTCGAGAGTTTCAATTTCTTCTAAAAAATGTTTGGTTGGCGGTAATTTTTTCATTGTAGGCGTATATCGTGCTATATCATTGTTCGGTGGCAAGATCGAAGAATTTGCGTCACTTGAAGACGTTTGCGCAATATTTGTATTATTATTGTAGCTCGGTTCAGCATCGATTGGATTAACTACAATAGTCTCACCATTTTGTATATCTTTTCGCGGTTCGTGCAATCGTTTCGGACGAGGAGGTGGTGCCGGCGGAATTTTATTTAAATATTCTTTACGCGGTTCGATCGCTGGTGGAACATCATTTTCTAAATCGTCATCGTACGTAGGCGTACTGTAACTTTTATCTAGTTTACCTCGTTTAATTAATTCTCGATTTATTACAATTGTATTGACCGCTTCTACTACCCCAATATCCTTTGACATACGTTTAGCTTTGTGAACCGCAGTTGGTACAACATCCGGTAACGATTTTTCTAATTGCGTATTTACTTCTTCGTCGGCATACGGTATAGGTTCGAATGTCTCAATAATTGTATTATCGACATTACAAGTAAACTAGAATTATAAACAATTTTAATTAATTTTGAATAAATTAATTTAAATAATTATCGTCTTACCTTAGAATCAACATGATATGTTTCTAATTTCATATTAGAATCAAATCTCACAACCTTACTGACACCAGTTTTTAGTTTTTCCTCATCGTTATTTTTCGTTTCATTACGATCGGCAGTCGTGTCTGCCATCATTTCGGGCAACGATCCATTAATACCGTTTAAATCGGGTCGTTTCACATTTGGCGGTACACTTGTAATGCCCAAACATGTTGTAGGACGTTGCGACAGCTCTAATCCAAAACCAAACGATATTGATTTATCGCGCAAACTTGGAGAATCATCATCTTTATTTTCACTACGCCTTTCCAGCCAATACATTACGTTACCCAGATGTTTAAAACTTGTTGGTTGGTCGCCACAAATTGTATTCCGTCGTTGCAGTACCGCACGAGGTTTTGGCAAATACATTCGCAATTCCTTGTCCTGTTCTTTACTTTGGGTCGGTGTTAATACATCGCTGTTAACACTCTCTAAACTTGAATGTACTTGTTTTTCGGGTACCTTCGACAAAGGCATTGGATAATTCGGTATTGACATTAGTTCGGGTCGCGGACTTGGTATATTATCGACCCATTTGTATGGAAGAACTCGTTTATTACTCGGCAATCGATATCGTTTCATATAAATGTGACCGTAAATTTTTGTATGCTTCGGCCGTTTTTTCAGTGTTAGCAATACATCGATCGGGGATTCTTGTAATTGGCCCAAAACTTTTTTATATTCCCAACCGACAACAGTTTGATAATTTATTTGAACGATTTCATCGCCTTCCTCAATTTTACCCGAATTATGTGCTGGAGAATTAAATTTTACTTCCGTAATTCTGGATTAATAAACAAAATTATCCAAATTATCCAAATTATCCAGATCAATAAATAAATTCTAGACTTACTTTAAAACTCCATGATAATGAGTAATGTAAAATCCTAAATCTGATTCGCGTTTTTTAAGCGTAACTATTTCGAGAGACGCCGGTTGCAGTACCATCGGATCCGTTATATCTTGTATTATGTAATTTGCTAGTTTCGACAATTTCTGTGCTGTTCCACGTATCTGTTCGACGGGATTTTCAACAAAACGATCTCGTTGCGCCACAGTAGCCATTTCCAAACCAAATTTCAATATATTATCGCGCGTCTCCATAAATTGTGAATGGCCTTTGAACGGCGAACGATCCAGCCACGCTACTAACGGTTTTATATGTACTAAAGTTCGTGTTATGTCATTTAAAATATTTGTCTCGATTTCCTTTTTATCACAATGATTAGCCAGTTGTCTGTATAAACAACTGGACGCTGTGGCTACATGTAACGCAAGAAATTGTAAATTTTCTTTATCTAAATGATAATGCTATGTGGTGTACATGGAAAAATAAAAGGGAACAACAAATTTAAATTAGAAAAAAAAATTTTTGTATGAATCAACAGGAAATTCGTAAATGGAAAATAAAAATAAATCGAGAAACACAAAAACTCATATATGGAATTCTTGTTATCTCTAAAAATAAATGTGTGATACATACAAAATTTCTTAAATGTACAACAGCTTCTAGTACAATTTCTTGATGGCCGATCGAATGCATTCCTAACTGTTCCAATTCGTATGGTCGAATATTTAGTAACTGTTGACCACCAACTTGGTTATTTGTAAACGACTGAATATAGTGGTACATTGAATTATCCAAGCCTGAAAATAAATTACAAAGAAAATTTCAAGATTAATTTTACCCGTTTTTACCACACACACACACGCGCATTCTCTTTACTTTTATTTTCGTATTAACCATATGCCCTAATCAATTAATTCATTAAACGTTTTAATGACAAATCTTTCAATTTAATGGTTATAAAAACACAAACTTAAATGTTAAGTTTAATTTTAAAATAAGAAAACATCGTTCGACGTTTTACTAATGAGCCGTGTCATAAAAAAATATTTCGGTAAATTAAAAGGGGAACCGACGTACAACTATTTTCTAGTTATATTGACTAAAGGATAAACTGAATTAGTGATAATGGGTAAATGGGTTTGCTTTTCTCAGAAAAGGTAGATCCGACGATCGATGTTTAAAAATATAATAAAACCTTTTTCCCGCTCTATGTTATATAATATTGACTCATATTTTCGTTACGATCAACTGTTTTACGAAGATCAGTAAGATCATCATAAAATATCATTTGATCACAATTGATCGAATTTAACTTAGGAAGACCAGGTAATATTTTCACTTTTACTCGATCGACCAAATAAAATTCAGGTTTAAAACTAAAAGATACCATCATTGTTTGTTTAATAGACTGACATCAGAAGAAGTTGTCGTAGGTTGTTACTAAGTAATAATTTTGGAATATTTAAAAAAATTTGTAACAATTGTATCACGATTATGAGCAGCCTTAAAATTGATGACAGTATTTGGTCGAATTTGTTTTAATGTAGGAAGAAAATAAACATCAATATTAACATCTTCTAGTCTTAGCTTAGGTCGTCAGGGTTTGTAATAGTCGAACACATCAGGACCCCATCTCAAACTGTCAATTGAATGCAAGGTCGTTGTGAAAGCAAGGAAGTTATTTGATTGGGAATGGTGGGTGATATCGGACTTTTAGAGGACTAAAGACTACCTTAGTTATTTAACTAAGCATGGGGTTAACTATAATACCAACATTATTTTAATTACAGTAACATGATTCTTTGCGTTTGGGTATGCTATCTTGCGTGTGAACATATTATAAGAAAGCTTGTTTAGTTTGCAGGGTCACACTGAGTTAGGCAGAAAATGCTACGAGAGGATATCGATGAACCTTCCCGCAATTACAAAAATATTTGAAAAGCGCAATAATTGAAAATGCCAGAATTGCTGCTAAAACGTCAACTACGCAAGTTTAAGTAAGACTTTTAACACAAACGATCAAATGCTTTGAAGGTTGAGATCAAATATTGAAGAAAGTTTAGCATTGCGGAGCGAACAGGCTTAAGTAGAAAAATTAATTAGTAAATACCAGAACTTGAGCCAGTTATTTTAATTAGGAAGACATAATGGTCCATGGTTGACAATGAAGCTTTCAGACTCTAACATTGCTGTTAAAAATATTAGTGAAAATATTTTAGATGAAACTGCCATTACCGCGTTTTAAGAGGAGCTTTTCAACCTTTAATGACGAATTAGTAAGATAAAGATGGTCTGAAATTGCACGAAATAAGGACATTGAGTTTTTCTTTTAACTACACGAACCTGTCCGAAACTGTACTAAGCTACTAGAAAAAAGACTGCTAGGAATAAACTTATAAGATATCAAGGGCACAGAAAATAAGACAAGTCAGTTTAGTTTTAAGAAGTACATTATGAAGCCTTAATGCACTCATTAGCACAGCAAAATTTAAAACTACTTCAGTACTTCGTACTTTAAATAACAGCACCCGGCCTTCATATAACATCGAGGTTTTTGAATTGTCACGATTAATTAATTTTTCTTAAAGCTTTGAAAAATAGCAAAGTTATTATCTTAAGAGGCACGTAAACGAGATTCAACTAACCAAAATCTTATAGACCAATCATGTTACTTCCACTTTTTAGTAAATCACTCGAGAAATTGATTACTGTGGCAGATTGATTCACATTTTGATTAAAGGTTGTGAGTAGGACCAAAAAAGTTAAGATTTAGAGAGCAATAATTATCAGACGGCTTCAACTTTGAACTCGAACACAAATAACCACTCGAAGTTGGGCGGAAAAGGCTTCGAAAGAATCGCAAAGAACATTCGAGACATCGCAAAAATACTTAAAACAACGAAAAAGTCATTAATATAACAATTGTTCCTAAACTGTCAACTTAATAAGATGAAGTAAGCCCCTTGACATAAGCAATCAAAAACTTAAACAAGATTAGTATATTGCGGAGCGAAACAAGTTGTATGAGAGCAGAAGCGCCGTTATAAATACGGGCGTTGTTATGAGTCTAGAGCTAGTCAGCTTGAACAGTCGTCTACAAGATGGGATAGAAATAGCAGAATCACTAATTAGCCAGTGCTAGTACTCCAACTTAAAAAAACGTGAAAAAACTTAAGGCTCAACCAGAATGTGTTCCGTTTTGAATCCGTTCCGTTCCATCCGTTTTGTAAAACACAATGTATCCGTTTCGTTTGGTAAAATAGTTTGGGTAGTCAAACCGGATTGGATACATTCTGGTTGAGCCTTTTTAATGATTTCCAATACAAGTAGTAAAATTAAAACTTATATACGACAATGAAGCTCTTTCGCCAGTAGCGAGGAAGATAAAAGCAAACCGTGGGATTTCATTTAACACCCAGGTTCAAACATTGCTGTTAAAAAGATTAGTAATATCAGAGACAGTATTTACAAACAGCAAGAAATAAGGATATTGAGTTCTTTGTCAACAAACCGAACTTGCCGATCGCTGCCCGGTTGCTACACTACCAGAAAACCGGATGCTCAGAATAATCGTATACGATGAGGAAGACACAGAAAAAATTAAGGACATCAAATTCTTTACAATCAACCAAAACCAAGATGGAGTTTGAATTGTAGACCTGAAACATGGCATTGAGACTGAGCTTAAGAACTGTAAGCTTTCGCACTAACTAAGTGTCGTTTGAAGCTTTTTTATTAAGTGGTATTTGTTTAGAGAACTTTTTCCAATGTCAAGTATTTAGGCATTTCAAATAGCCATTGGTAATCGGTGTCGTAAACAACGTCACATTGCAAGTGTGTCTATTTCAGGTTCAAATGATCGATCATATTCAAGAGTTCAAGTACGTTTTCATTTGAGAGATCAATCAAATACTAGGCATTACGGTTCTAAACCAAAATATACTGGATACCGTCATTTTTCAAATCATCGTTTTCGTTCAAGTTCAAGTCCGAACCCAGTCAGCGACTAATATACTGTTTTTTTTTGTGTCTGAACTCGATGCTCTACCAACTCTTTCGCGGTTAATTTTTAACGTCCTGCTTTACGCCGTCACCAGGCAAATCGAGGACGCACGAATACAGGTTCAATTTTAAATCCATCTGCACATTGCATTGATCCAGCCAGCCTGCACTGACATGGACGGTGGTTCGGCCCATGGATTCTGCACTCCAACAGGGGGTCATAGTTGTGTTCATCGTCATCACCGATCGTAATCAGGTGATGAAAAATCCCTTTTTTCCTGATGTTTTTATCACTTCATCAGATGTTAGAATACAACAAATTTGGTTGGGCAAAAATAATTACCACTATCCGTAAATAAAACGTCTTACTTGCTCGCTTGTCAATACATACATGGGATCAAATACACATTAATTTCGCTGGACTGTTTATGTTAAAAATGTGGCTAATCGTTGTAAATGCTTTCAAAAAGAACCCGTTTGTTGTCCAACGACAACTTTACCTTGCATTATACGTGCCAAGTTTTGCAATCGAAGAAATACCAATAATCATTTTAACCATTTGATAATGGTTCACAATCCACATATTTGGAATTTCAGTAATTCTGTCGCGTTAACAATATTGAACATTTCACATCTGCATCTTTCCCTTCGTTTTAGTTAATTTAACCACTTAGAAGATCAGATCAATCTTGTGCTATGATGTTACATCATAGACAGCCAATGACATTGCAGTCATCATTATTTGACTTTTCACGAATTCGAGACTCGAGATACCAGCAACAAAGTTTAAAATCAACGACAGTTTATATACAAGAGACTTTTCTGTTAGAGACACAACTTGGAGAAGGGATTTCATATCAAAATGTTTAGGAAAACGTCGGTATTTAGTGGTAACCAATAGAGGAAAATAGAAGTGGCATCAGACTCAGATTTGCCCAGGAGACTCAGACACAAATGGCACCATCAGCCGTTTGCTCCTGTTGATCAAAACACTTCTTCTTCATCGAAATTTATTTTACAGGATCACATTAGCGGTGCCTTACCGTTTATAGGGTCTGAAAACCGCAGCCACTCAAAACTATGCGAAAGTTCTGGAATATGGCCAGTAAGGAAGGAACTCGGCGAGTTCTGGTATTCATAATAACCGATTATGATGAAATTCGATATGTAGGATGAAAATGTTGATGAAAATTAATTAATTTTTCTCACATAGATTCTCTAAAGTGAAGAAAAGTTATATTAAGTCAATGATTATTTTAATAAGATGAGAAAAGCAGCAATTAAAAAAACCATTAAGGGAAATTCTATCTCTTTGCTTTAAATTATTCAAGTATGAAACCTTACTGGCCATATTCCAGAGTTTTTCCAAAGAAGGTTTTAAAATCAAATTTAATTATACAATTAAAGAAAAAAACATTAAGTGAAGGAAAATTCTATTTCTCTCCTTAGAAATATTCAAGTATGGAACATTACTGGCCTTATTCCAGAACTTTCCCAACAAATCATGTTTAAATCATATTTTCATCCTACATATCGAATTTAATCATAATCGGTTAAGAACTCGCTGAGTTCCTTCCTAACTGGCCATATTCCAGAACTTTCCAAAAAAATCATTTTTAAATCTCATTTTCACCATATCCCAGAACTTTCCCAAAAAATCATTTTAACATCCCATTTTCTTCCTACGTATCGAGTTTCATCAAAATCGGTTAAGAAAGTAATATTTTATTGCGAGAGAGTTCCGAAGTGCATGCTTAGGATAAGGTATAATGGTAGCTAGGGGAACATGACAATTTAAAGGCGTCGAGATTGGTCCTAACTCTATAAGTTCGTTCAACAGTCAAATTAGAAGCTTTTTGTCAAGAAAGGTGAAAGTGCTCGATGGATGGAAGGACACATTTTATTTTTAAGCAAGTTCCAGAAAATGCTACTACGAAAACAACCGAGATTGTCACTTAAAAATTAATACATGATCACTTTTACTACGAGACATAGCACTCCGAAATATTATGCAAGTCACAACGCGATTGTGTGTGATCCCACAGCGATCTTTATGCTACTTATCTTCAACGAAAGGTGCAACGAATTTGGTTTCAGACGCCAAACTAAGGAGTCACGTATTGCAGTGCTACTGTTAAAAAAAACGATCAAGAATACCGATCGAAAGTAAAAGCAACTTTGTAAGTAAATCTTTTTGTTTTTTTCAACTTTGATTTGTATGCTGTCATATGGGTTAATGTTTCCATTATAATATTGTATATGATCAACAAATGTCAGATTAATTAACGTACTCCTTCACATATATAAATAGACTGTCACGATTACATGATCATTTTATTATACATACATACACATAAAAACATATACTTAGGAAGTTATGCAATTAAAACACAACAAAATTATAGTTTGCGGCTATAATAACGATCGTACAATTTAATTTATTCAATTTATATATTTTTACAGTACCAATTAAATCTGTTTATCGCAGATCATCACCACAATAGTTAATTGCACGCCATTAATTAATCGAAACGATCGAAAATACAGTACTGTACTGCTTCCTTTCAACTGTACTCGTTAAGTATTTTGTGTATCGTTAATTGATCGCAATCACAACTTGTACTTCTTTTTAGCGCCGCGTAAACGACGATCGTATTTATGTATATTATGATGTATATATGTATAGAGATCAATGGAAAATTTGTTGATAATTGAAAACACAAATTGTGTAAATTAAATTCTACACAGACTAGACAGAATGAGAGTATATTTTTATTGGCATCGTGCACATTAAATTTTCACGCGGATTAAGTATATGAAACAAGTTATTTTTGGCTCGCTTCATTATTTGCTTATGAATATTTTACTCTCATTTAGCTAGATCGGTTGTTTCTTATGTTTGTTTTAATGGCGAAAGATGACAATTTCCTTTGTTTTTTGTTTGCGTGATGTGCAGAAAAACGTATTGCATATTATTTAGACAGTTTTCGAGACGGACAATAACGTAACAATATATGTACACATAAGATCATAATAATCTTGAAAAAACTTCTTATATTACCATTTCGTATTATAATAGACAAAAGAAAAATGACATAAAAACTATATAATACGGACGTGAAGGGGGAATCTTTTTAAGTATGTACGTATAAAATACGTTTAGAAGAAAAATCATGATCATACTTGTTTGATCGTGATCTTATATTTATAATATATGTCTTAACGTGTACTTTCCGCTGCACATATTTGCTTATATGTTGCATTTTTTTTATTATATTGGGTTCAATTTGTAAATTTACGGTATATTTTTGTGTTTGACAACTATTCGTGTTTACCAGTGATGTTCATATGGTTTATCGCGATCAATCGTGATCGATCGCCAGCTGTTATATTTTTTATTAGATTTTGATGTTTGAACATATAAACATGCAGTTATGCTGTGGTTATAACAGAGGAAGATAGATATGATCAATTTAAAACATTTAAAATTTCCTAAAATTCGCCTATACTTATTCCATAATCGAATTACACATTTCTTACGTCGAGTGTTGCCTATCTTCCCAGGTAAACGACAAAGGTTTTAACAAAGAAGATGTAATAAACGTGTTCTTGTTCCTTTCGAATATCAAGATAGTCGTCTTCGAAGATGTTCCCCTATATTATATCATGTCGAAGCTTTTTAAGGACGATTTGTCTTTTTTACAACTCAATTATCCTTTTCCCCTAGTTTTTTCAGTTTTCCTAGTATTATTTTTTTTCAAGTTATTGCTGATCGTCTCTCTTTATTCTCCTTGCATGTGATTGATGTTTTTTTTAATCGACCGAGTGTATATCCTCACGTTTCACACCCAAACAGTATTAATTTCATACATGATTTAAACATTCGAATATTGTTCTGACTTTGTTTATTCCCGACCTTCTAGCACCACGTGGATTTGCTACTATTTAGCCAAGCGAAATCGTCGAAGACATTTTTTTGTTCTTGGTTGACGTGTATCGGGTTCTAAATTTATCGTAATATCGGAGTTATAGCTTTTGCATTTATAGATGTGTTAACTTTGATTATTTCAGCTGGTATGTTATCTGTCCCAGCGGATTTGTCACTCTTTAGTTTTTTAAGACACTTTTAGCTGTTGGTGGGTGGGCAATTATAGGTATTATCTTGAGTGCAGTTTGCTTGGCGACGTTTTCCTCAATATTCAATAGTTGATGGTGTTAAACTTATTCCGATTTTTTTGTGCGATTGTTTGTATGCAGTGATTAGCTTGATTTGGAACTGTACTATGATCAGTAAGTTCAGCTATATGTTCAGTTTTTTTATACTGCCTAAATTTTGTTGCAACAGTGACGTTTCCTTGATCTTTGGAACCTTTCCAGAATTTTCAAACTAAAATTGTTTCTTTCAAGTTGTGGTCGTTGCAGTTCTTCTGGACGTGTTTTGTTACTGGCGTGTTCATTAAGACAGAAATAGTTATTGTTAAAGTGAACTGCATGCAGTACAGTACCATAAGTACCATTTTTAAGCGGCCTTTGCTCCATCCTATAGGTGCATATTTATTTGACAGTTAGTAAATGTGTTTTGCATTATTAAAAATCATTTCAGGAAAATATCTATCAATTTCAGGAGTTGTTTCGTTAATGGATTAAAAAGGTGATCGCCTTACATATTCGGTAATCTTGAAAAACTGATGATCAAGAAAAATCCAATACCGAGAAGGCCCAAATTATCTTTACTGGCCATCAACCTAATGGTATATAGATGGAAGGTCCTTCGAATTCCGTTAATAGATCGAGAAGTTGATCCACAAAAAAAAAAGTTTCCATCTCTGGTATATAGCATGTACACAACTAAATACATATATATATATATATATATATATATATATATATATATATATATATATATATATATATATATATATATATATACACTCATTCCCTAGGCCTTGAAATTCTTGCATGTGGATTGACCATGTTTTGTATTTTTTTTTTGTTTTTAGCCGTTCATTGAATTAAATAGAAAATGTACGCTTCCATAATAATGTAGTCCACACCTATAAAAACTCATTAAAGTACAAACATTTTTTTTTCACTATGTTATAATCTAAATCGCATTGGGACGTCGACGTTACGTATTATCACAAACGTATTACGTCATTCTTACGTTTTTGTACAACAACAACGACAACAGAAAAATGATTAATCGTTGTTTATTTTAAGAGAGCGGCTAGTTGTAAAAAAACTATAAACGCACAGTAAGAATTTAAATTTCGATTGACTAATATACAATTTGTACGTTTACGACCTTACATTTCAGCTGCGGTGCAAACATTGTGGTTTTGAATCACTGACTATTTATATCAATTGTAATCAAAAATGAGTTTTATGATCGATTTCCCCTTGCAATTTCGAGTGCAAATTAAGCAAACTAAGGTAGGGCTTGACTTTTACTATAATTAGTTTTATCAATGCTATAAGCATACATTAAACAAACAACTGTACTGTGTTATCAAGGGCAGAGTTGGTTTAAGTGCAATTTTTGATATACGTTACTTACCTAAATAAAAAAACTTAGGAAGTTTCCTAACATTACCACCCCTCGCTTTCATCCGTTACAATTCCAACAGTAACATCCATAAAACTAAATTGAAACACCTTAATCGATCAAAATTGTGTTTAGGGCCTGAGTCGAAAGGGATCATCACTAATTACAAGATTATTGAACTTAGTGCGTTATTTTTCTGAAACCAAAGCTCGATCAGGCTCAAAAAAACTTGAACCGAAGCGTTTGACACTTTACATTTTCTCCACCGGTTTCAATCATGAGATCTCTCTTCGTATAGGTCTAAACAATCAGAAAACTCAAAGTTGTTCTTTAATCCGACAAGCCATCATTCTCGACAAATGGTGGCTCTTCTTTCAAAAATCATACTCATTCGTCAGGGTAACTTAATCTCACAGCAATACGAGGTATCCGAAACCCGTTATTCATCTAAATGTGTGGTCACTACTAAAATCCATTGAGTCTTTGAAATCTGTGATTATATATGTTGTTTTAAACTCTTTGATTTCAAGACCAACGGAAGCTCTGAATTGTACAAGTTTTACACTGTTGTCGGTCAGTCTATACAGATATCAACTGCATATGGTCTCTATGGTTGGAGACACTCCCATGCCTCGTAAAATACTTTTAACCGAGAATGCTATCCTTAGAATTCCACCACAGCAACTTTGGTTTGTCATAGGAGGCGGCAAATAAAGGTTAAATCGCTGGGATGACTGCCCGCATCCTTAAAACACTTCACTGTTAAAAATTAACAAAAGAAAATATGGATACCGCCAAAATTTAAACCGACCCCATCTTATGTTAACGGACACGCAGTTTAGGATCGGTACGTGGAACGTGCAGTCGCTAAGGAAACCAGGCGCGTCTGACGGCACTAGCCAATACAGAGTATCCCTTAGTCTTCTCAAGGAGCTGTACATTGCTTTACAGTAGAGAGGACCTCGGCAATCTTGGTGCTGGAAACAACCTGTTTTGAAATTCACAGCCGTTGATAATCATCGACGCATGCTATTAGTCAACCTGTCAATCATTTAGTTTCATGCGCCCACTAATGCAGGCCATCTCAAAGATAAAGACTCTTTTAGAACAATTTGGATGATCTGATGGGATCCATAGCGGAGCACGACGTCAGAATAGTGATTGATGACTTTAATTTTATAGAGCTGGTAAAAATCAGACGGACTTTTGTGAAAACATAGATTCGTACTTCCAACACGATCATTAATAGGGAATGAATAATGTACTTTGTGATCGCGCATGATTTGTGATAGCCATTGTGGCTATAACGGTCTTGGGTCATTCAAGGTGTGAGATCTTATCAATTGATCACTGCAAAGCTAAGATGGCAGTTTTTGTACAAGTCAGGGATCACTGGAAAACGAAACTTACATTTCAACTGTAAAGTTCTGATAAACGAAGATGAGAAATTACAATATCAGAATCTTCTTTGCAGTAGCATTGTGGAAACCAACCTCTGAAGACATTTATTTTAACTTTCCTTTCGATGAAAATAAAAGTAATCTTTCCGGTTCGACAGATGATAATTTGATTTTGTTACGCTGGCCGAAAAATGAATCCAAGAGGCAATTTGTGCAGCTTCACTTTGTATAGTAGCAGTATTGAAAGCTTTAAAAACGCACTAAATTGTAAAATTTGTTTCTCTAACTTTTATCACTCATTTCTATCACTCTTTACAATGTTACTAATATAACAGTGAGGTCTAAACAGTAAAAATTAGTGTTAACTCTTGGAATTATTTTCGACAAAATATAACTGTTCTTTAAAGTATTCTTCTAAATTTATTTTTTTTACATGGTTTGTCAATCACGGTTTGTTAGCTCACAGCAACAAAAATATTCTGCGTGACGTTTGATACGAACACATGACAGGCTTCATACATAGTTAAATCTAGATTCAGCGAATTGAAGCCAACTTGTATATACGTATATGCAACTAATTTTAGAATTTTGTTTTCTAATTTAAACCTACCTACATTCTAAGAACCCATAAAATTATTCTCAATTAGATTAAAAACTTAATTAAACAAAAAAATTACATCCTTTCATGGTGTTTTATTTTTGGAATAAGGCCAATATTAATGTGTATGCTAAACTGATATGAAAATAAATAACTTACTGAATTATGTTCGCCTATCCGATTAGTAACAAAATATTTGCTGGTTTCAAAAAGTTCAAAATATTAACCGGTTGATCAGAATTGGATTTTTCAAAAAAAGCAAATAATTCAAAGAAGTGATGATAAAAATGTAGTTTGGTCTCCTAAGTTGTCAATTAACAGTTCAGTAATGTGTCAGAAACCTTCGTTCCTAAACAAGATTGCATAGAATAAAAACAAATGATGTTTGTTATATATAGTAATAGTTTTGCTAAAAACTTGATCCACAGTGAAAAATACTGTCAACCGACAACCACCACCTAATGCCATTTTGTCAGTTGTTTATTTGAGTCTGTCATTCAGTTGGTGTTTGACAATATTTAAATCGAACTACTTTTTACCTAAAAAACATGTGCCAGGCTCAGGTCTTCCAAATGAGGTTAACATAACATAAATAAAACTATGCACAAGTGATGATAGATAAACATATTTTTCCCAAAGCACTGTTTTTAATGGTCGAGGCCATTTAATTGTCATACGACCCCCGTACAATACATTATGAAATAGTGAGTCCAAGCAAATCAGTTTAATAGTCCTGAAGAAGGAAACAATTATTCGTTTTATTAAGTTAGAAAATTTTCTGTAATTTTTTATAAAAAACTTATATTACAGAAATAGATTTAACTGATTTTCTGTGTTATAAAACGGTTTGGGCGGATGAAACTGTTGGAAACGTGTATATTTTTATTAAAATCACAATTTTGTCGCACCTGCTATTTTTAGAACTAGTTTTTTAGCAACGACTAAAGTGTAAGTGATTTTGCAATGGCCCTAAATAATGTTTGACGATGAACAATAGTTTCAGACACATGCTGAGTAAATTATAAAAACTAATTTCAATGTAAAAAATTCCCCATAATTAGCATAGCATTGATTAAATTTATCAGGGTCGTAATGCCGTAATAATATTAAACAAAGTTTGCGAGTAATTAAGTATTTGGAGGTTTCACATCAAAATCATGTTATCAAAACCTAAAGAGCATTCTAATGGTCAGCCCAGAAAGACGGTTCTAGCTAGGAGAAAAAGTGTGCACGATGGACTCGTCTCGACAGAAAGAGAATATTTCGGATGTCAAATGTACTCAAGAAAACGTTATTAGCAAAATTGAGTCTTAAAATTCCGATACGGTTCCGAGGACGGACCCTTAATATGTATACGATCATAAGTGTACGTTTCCACCAAAAAGTTCATGTTTTTTTTACATCGCACCTCACACGGATAGTATACATTCTCAAAAAAATTGCGTCTCAACACAAAATTTATTACCTACACATGCAAACAAAAAACAACCGATTTGTACTAATGAAGAGAAATTTTGCTGTTGTTTTTTACAAAATTTTACATTGGTACTAAAATATAAAATTTCCTCTAGGAAATTTTATGGACAACCCTTCATTTATTTGAAAAATGTCATTATCATGTATTTTTGTTGCGATACAAATTTAAATAAAAGTTATTTATTTTTTAAAACACTAAAAGCCATTTATTTTGTATTACACTTTAAACATTTTAGATTTGCAACCATTTACATTAACCAACGTTTTCCCTGGAAGGCATATTGCTGAACTGTAAATCGAGCAATCAGGAGACCAAACCATATTTTTATCATCACTTCTTTTAATTATATTGCAATTCCAACAATTGGGCGCTTTCAGATCCACCAACATGATGCCACCACTAAGCGGTATGATGGAAAAAACGACATTTCAGCCAACTATGTTTGCATATTTCTTTTGTATCGTTTGCGTTCAGCTCTCAACATGTTTATTTTACTCAACATGTTGCCAACAAGTATTTCATCACTAATCGCATATGCGAACGTTCTATACTCCAAAAAGCAATGAAACTCTCTTGATTAAAGAGATAACCGGTACTTGCCGTCATCGGCGCGTTTTAGGCAACATATTATTCCTTTGACTTATCTTATCTGTTAGGTTTTAATTGTAAAGGTCATTGCAAGGGGATTTCATTCAACTTGTACAAAAGAGGATAAAATAAAAGATCTCAAATGACAGAGGCTACAAATAGAAAATGCAGCAAATATTTTAAAAATAGAGAAAGTCAAAGGAGACAGACGGGTTTAAAAGTTATTAAAAAAGGTATTCTCTTATTTATATTTTTACTTCTCTTACTTATATTCTTACCAGTAACAAAGAAAATATTGATGCTACCTTAAACAAAAGAGCTAAGGCTATATACATACGCAGAAATAGGGCAATAAAGAGCCAATATGTGTGAAATGCCCTGGAAGACACTCTGCTAAAATGTGTCCTGTAAATTAAAATTCACCTCCACTAAACTGCAAAGAACATCTTTTTGCAAATTATAGATCGTTGTGCTAAAGAATTACAAAAATTTTGGCGTTAAGATAAACAACCCCAAAGGGTATAAAGGCTATTCGCATCAAGCCGAGCGTGTAGTTGCGAATTTTTCAATGATTATTACGAAAGAAAATTCACAGACTAGCAAATTATAAAACCAATTGGGAACTACTTAGGATATTGGTTGAAGATAACACCGATCTTGAAGAACCTATCAAGCATCAGGTTTAGAAAACGAAGTGGATTTAGTAATGAATAATATTTCACAAGCTTGGGACAGCACTCCAATAATTATAGAAAACAGAGGCACATCAATTTCACTTATCCAGTTGAGATGAGAGAGTTGGTTAGTGAAAACCTGAAAGCATTAAAAACATAGCAGAGAAACCGAGGACCATAAACCAAATTAACTTTTAACTACCTTTGTAGTAAATTTGCAGTATTCAAGGAATTAAAAAATATCTACGTATTACTGTCAATAAAGATATTGAGTATTTTCTACGGAAAGCTACAAAAGCATTAAAAATGCCAATATATCAAATACAATCAAATTGGGTAGGAAATACTAAACAGAAAACAGAACTCTTTGCATCTTACCTGGAAGAGACACTTTAACCACACGTAGGGCAATTAGAGAATATAATCCCACTATATGAGGAGAATTATAGAGATATCTGTAACACTTTCAGTACACTCCAAAACCTTTAAGAAGCTGCTACTTAAAAGAATGAAGCCTATAATATCTTTAAGAAATTTAATTTGGATTTTGAAAAAATCATTCTACCATTGAACAACTTCACAGGATCACGAACATCATAGATGTGCTTGAAAATAAGAGAATATATTCCACAATCCAAGTCTTCGATAAAGTAAAAGGATACTTTCAAATTCTGAAATCCTATAGATTGCTAACCGATATTTTTGCGTTAAATATGAAGAAAAAGTTTCCGAAGTGAAACAAATATCAACAGGGTTTCTCCAAGATAGCGTCCTGGGACCAGTATTATATTTACATGATACAAGCGGCTTATGCCTAACACAAGCAAGACAACAATAGCTACTTTCGTCGATGACACTGTAATTCTAGCAACCAGAGCTAATGTAATAGAGGCAACCAGAAAACTGCAAAGAACTATGAACCGAGTTAGTAACTGGACTAAAAAGTAGCGCATTAAGCTAAATGAAAAAAAATCAACTCACCAGAGAGTTAACTGGATAGAGCTTAATTCCAAACAAATACCGCATGCAAACGCAGCTAAATATCTTGGCACGACTCTTGATGCTAATTTAAAATAGACAGAGTATGTCAAAAAGAAAAAAGATGGACTCAACATAAAATATAGCAAAATGTATTGGCTTATTAGAAGTTATTCAGAGCTGTCAATACATAATAAGATGCTCCTATACCAACAAGTTTTAAAATTTGTGTGGACTTACGGCACCCAGCTTTGGGGCTGTACTAAGAAAAGTAATTTAAAATAATACAAACCTGCATAGGTAAATATATAGGGACCTACGGATGAAATACGTCAGTGAAAAAATCAACAATCTTGCGAAGAAACACATACAGCATTTTGGACAACACAAAAATGCTCAGATTCCTAGTATGCTGAATAACAGAAATAGAATACGATGGCTAAAAAGAGAGAAGCCAATATGTTACTCAATGGGTTTAGCGAAAGAAATTGTAATAGTGCGTCAATAAAAGATGTGGTTTTCAACAAACAAGTCTTTCACTTAATTATAAGTCACTCATTGCAAAGAGCATTGCACCACATTGGACTTGCCTGGCCTTGGTATACATTTTCATGAGTTTTGTCACTATCTAATCTAACTAAACTCAAATATTAATAATTTTCTGTCGTTCTGAAATTATCTAAATACTATGACCTAACTCAACAGGTTATCTGATTAGATCATTTTTAATCAGTTGCTCGCTTTACTCCAGTACCAGTATCAAAATGTTTGGTTAATATTTCTGGATCTAAATCATAATGCATATATGTAACCATGATTAATATAAACGTTTATAATAAACGGTTTTTACAGTCCATTGCTGGCCCGTAACGAATCAACATTCTGCCTTCATCGGATCCGACCTTGAGCTTTTCGTATTGTTCTAAACAACCCGAAGACAATTCCTTCTCTATCCTAAGGAGTCATCGTCACCGACAGCGACCTTTGTGCCTGCTAAATGACCGCTTTTCTCTCAGTGATCACTACACCATCCGTTTAGGATCGGCCCGCAACACGTGACCGAGCCAGCATACTCGCTGTTCGTTTATTTAATGGACTTTATCAGGAATTTTCATTGAATTCCTAATTTCGTGGTTGAATAATCGGTAAGTTTCGTCATTGTCGCTCTTGGGACATGCGCATGATTCTTTTCTCGAATGTCCTCAGCCATATTTTACACTCATCCATCTGGGTTCAACTCTCACACCCACACATGACAATGGGTTTGATCAACACCTTGTATTTTGATTTTAGCACGGTTACCAGCGAGAAGACGAACTCTAATACCCCCTCCCACACAGTTATCATGAGTGACAAGAGATCTGAGGTATTGGAAACTTGTTACTCCTACAAATGTGTGGTCACCACTACTAAAATACATTGTGTCTTCGTCTCTAAAACCAGTGATTATATTTTGTTTTGGACTCATTGATTTTCAGATCAATGGAAGCTGAGAATCGTACAAGTAGATCCAGTAGTTCTTTTACACCATTGCCATTCAATACAATTACACAGATATCATCTGCATATGCCAGAATCTGGTTGGACTGACGGTACAAGATGTTGTCCGGAGGTGTTTCACTTTTACGGAAGATAAATTCTAACATAAGATTAAAAAGTTTCGGGGACAGAGCATCTCCCTGCCGTACATTCGAGCTAATAGCAAAAATTCCTGATAGCTTGTTCTTAACTTTGACAAAGTATTGTGACTGCAATACTGTCATATTAAATAAACGCACATATTTGTCATATTGTCCTCCGAATATCAAGAGCTCGGAATTAATGCAATCAACTCCAGCGAAATGGTTTCTGCATGGCCAGTGTAAATTCTTTGTAGGAAAGGTCCTCTTTGCACATCTCCGTAGTCTGTATTTGACAACAGTCAAATACATACGAATGGCGATAGACCTAGGTCTGAAGGTAAGGTGCAGTCCGGTGACTCCTTTAAAGAAGTCACGAAACCTGTGCTCTTTGCTGAGTTGTCGTACTCTTAAGACTTCAGCCTTTTACCATCTTTTTCCGTCTACAAATTCGCTTGGCGGTTCTTCTATACCTACGACTGAACATTGCGACTATGGACGACAACCGAAGTCTTCGAAACCTCTCATAGAGCGTTCACATCATCAGAACAGGAGGTTGGTTTCCACAATGCTACTGGTAAGAAGATTCTGATATTATGCTTTCTCATCTTCATTTATCAGACCTTATCAGTTGAAACGTAATTTTCATTTTCCTGTGATCCCTGACTTGTACGAAAACTGTCATCCTAGCTTTGCAATGACCAATTGATGAACACTACCTACAAATTTGGCAGCCGACCGATAAGATCTCATATCTTGGAGGACCTGAGACCTTACCTTAGAATTAACACATGGCCGGTTTGACATTGGACGTCATACGAGGGTGTGTCCGTGTTTCCAAGTCGATAGTTTTATGAGGAAACAATGTGCTAGCCACAATGAGGTCGAACGCCATCGCAAAGTACATCATTCTTTTCCCATTGTCAGTCGCTGAATCGTGTTGGGAGTAAGAATCTATATTTTCACATAAGTCAGTCTGATTTTTGTCGTGCTCTGGGATGGATTCTATCAGATCATCTAAATTGTTGTAAAATGAGTCTTTATCTTTGGGATACCTTACAACAGTGGGCGCATGAACACAAATGATTGCCAGGTTGGCTAGTCGCATGCGTAAACATAGCTTACACATACTATTATCATCTGCTTTGAAATTGGAAACAGCTATTTTTACGTGGGGCTCAAAAAGAAATCCAGCACCTAGATCCCGAGGTCATCTCCACTGTAAAGCAATGTGTAGCCTTGGGACACAAAGTCACCATTTTTTTAACATCGAGTTTCATGGAGAGCATAACGAGTTTCAAGCGATACTATTTTATGGCTGATATACTGTTCTATTAATCGCGCCTGGTTTTCTTAGCGACTGCACATTCCCCGTACCAATCCTAAACTGTGTGTCCGTCAACCTAAGCGGGTGTCGGTTTACATTTTGGCGGTATCCATTATTTCTGTCGTTGATTTTGTTAACAATTATTTTTTTTAAGAATGCGGGTAGTCAGCCATAGCGATCAAACCTTTGTTTAGTTGCCTGCTACGAGTCCTATTAGTCTTTTCAGATCGAAATCAGATAAGAAATGGGAAAGGTCAAACTGAGACCTACTTTTGTGAAAATGTAGGTTTGAAACAACAAGAACCAACGACTGATCACCGGGAAATATATTGCGCCTAACGATCGTCGATTACCCACGATCTTATTGTGGCTAGCTCATTCTTTTCTGGCCATGCAGATACTATAAAGAACTCGTACTTTTGGATTAATAACATTAATTCGAAAATACTTTGTAAAAACTGTATGGCAAATCAAAATTATATTCAATTGGAATCACTCTGCTATCTGATACTTTTGAGCCTTTTGTCTAAATTTCTGAAAAAGCCACTTCTTATTTCGTTTATATCCAGATTAGAATAATTTGCTTGTTGACAGCAAAATAAACTCGATTGGCAATCTGGTAAATTGATTTCACAGCTTCATTTTACAATATATATGACTGTATCTGGTTTCTAAGAAATAAGAAAAAAACTTTTTCAACCGTAATCTCTCATACACAATGTTTGTTTACAATTAACCGGAAATATTTTTTAATCAGACTCTAAAATTTAGATAAACAAACCAAACTATACACAAATCAAGGCGGAATGTATATGACACAATACTTGGAACTTTAAAAACCAGAATCATAAAAAAAATATAAGTAATCAGATAAAAAAAGATTTTGATATGTTGTGATCTTTATCGCTGATCTTTTATTTTTCTTGAAATTATATTTAACGTCGAATCGGACGGAAATACTTACACGACAGTTAAATGTTAATTTATTTCAATACCAAGCTATATGTCGTTCTATACTCGGAGAAGCGATTTATTTCGTTATTGGCATTAGGAACTTTTATTAAATTCTTGATCTCGAAAATTTAGACAACTTTCGCTTGTCGTCATTTGCAAGATATTTTAACTTTAGCAGCAAGCGAAAGTCATACAAAGGACGGTTGCCAGCGACAAGACGCGCTTTAATATCCCCTCCCACACAATTATCATGAGTGATAAGGGTTCCGAGGAATCGGAAACGGGTCACACCTTCAAATGTGTGGTCACCAATACTAAAATCCATAGCGTCTTGGTCTCTTACCAGTGATCTTATATTTGGTTTTAGATTCATTGATTTTGAGACCAACGGAAGCCGAGAATCGTACAAGTGTACCCAGTAATTTTTTGACACCGTTGCCATTCAGTTCAATTACAGAGGTATCATCTGCATACGCCAGAACTTGGTTGAACTGACGGTACAAGATGTTGCCCTGAGGTGTTTCACTTTTACGAAAGATAAATTCTAACATGAGATTAAAGAGTATAAGAGACATCTCCTTGCCATACACTAGAGCTAATTGTAAAAATTCCTCATAGCTGGTTCTTAACTTTGACGCAGCATTGTGACTGCATTATTGTACTGATATATTTGTCATATTGCCAGACATCGCAAACCATAAGCTATCACGATTGATTCGGGATTGTTGGAGATCCAAGAACACCTAATGTACGTCACGAGATGTTTCGTAATATTTAGAAAGAATCATCCACAGCGAAAACAGTTGATCCCGATTCGATTATACTGCCCGATCCGTACGAATTCCTCCTTGGTAGTCACCTATAATTTATTCCGCAAGGGGCGTGATTCTCTCCAATACTAAGTAAGATAGTAATTTGTATGATGTGCAATGGTTTTGTTGTCCTGTGACCCCTGACTTGTACGAAAACTGTCATCTTAGCTTTGCAGCAGACCGATTTGCTGCCCTTTTTTGCCACAAGATGTACGTTAGTAATTTTCTAGAAAGAGGGAAAATGCCAGAAGGCATAGATCGATCGAACATGATAGTGGTTTTGACCACTATTTACGATAATATTTGAGATCAACTGTGGGAAGGCTGACTTGTTAGTGTTAATGTTTGAAAATACTTAAGTGATACTTCTAGACCTGAATCGAATGTGGAACATCGACTAAATTAGAACTCTCAGGAAAAATTGGGCGAGGGAATTAGCTTTTTCTTGGGCAGTAAAAAAATACTGTCTCCATCTTTCAGATGTTTTGCTACTATCCAAGAATATTTCCTCGACTTTACGAGCAAAGAACCAAAAGGCCCGATTGCTATAACCCCGGTTTAAAACTTACCGCAACTCTAACTCTCTAACCTTCTTTTCGTGATTCCTTTTGGTTTGTGACACAGTTCGCGTTGCCAGGTTTCTATCCGCCATAAATTCAATTAAATTTTCAGTTTACGGTTTTTTTTACATATTTGCGGTGAGATGCTCTTTTATTGGCGGCTCCTGTTCTGCAGTCGTGCAAGGATTGCTTGATTGTCTTTATGTAAAGGATTGCTTGATTTATTTGGCTTATAAAGCTGTAAGGAATGAACTGTTCCCACCCCGTGAGAATGACAGACGAAAGCAGAATGGCTGCATGGTCAGGAATACCGAAGGCAAAACAAGAGTTGCATTCGAACTCTTGAAAGAACCTGTTCATTCCAACCCAGTCCGCATTTTTACAGTGCCATAATCGATGTTTAGGAGGATAGTTTCAGGAAAATTGGGAAATTGACAGAGTTATTGTATTTCTCAGCATGAAATGTGAAAAACAGATCTAGGACATGACCTGTGTCGTTGACCCGATCTGGTATTCTTCTAAGCTCAAATTCTAAGCTGTGGTAGTTGGTTTAAAGCTGCACACATTTTAACAGCCTCATTAGCCGGTGTAACGGACTTGGAATATGGAAGCTACTTGCCATTGTGGACATTGAAATCACATGCCACAGCGATTTCAGCATTTGAAGATTTCTAAAGGATGTAAGTACTCAATGGAATCTGACAGAGTAGCAAATCCTTAACGAGGGGCGCTGTTTAGAATATTTGAGCTCCGATAAAAACCACAAAGGAAGATGCTGTGTTTTTTCTAGGCACGGATTTCAACCCATATAAAACTGAAATCATTATTCGAACTTTGGCTAAAAAAACTGGGAATGGAAAAAGTTGTATCGTGCCGTAAATAAACCGATCTATTATGGAAAAATAATTTATCGAAAAATTAGATATACCGCATGTAATGGTTGACCGCGATGAAACCCGCTAAGCCAAATAGGTGGAAATACTAACAGATTGAGAAATGCTGAAATAAGAAACTAGTATAGAACAACGATGGAACCAGACAAATAAGACTACATCAAGACTGCTTCGGACATACGCGTCTACCAAGAATACAATAGGAAGCCTTGAATTAGGATAAAGAATGCCGTCAATTTAAGTTATAAATACACCAATGACAAAACACAGCAGGGATGAATATACAGCACGCCGGGTAAAGATGATGGCGAAGAAAATATGCCGTAAGAAATAAGGCCTCCGACAAAATTACCAACATAAAGCACCTATAAAGGATGTTATGGTCAAGTCTTAACAACTGATAAAGCACAATTAAAGTGATGAATCAATAACGAAACTAGAAGCACCCAACCACTAATCAATCGGAAACGTAAAAGTGTCACAGAGAAGTTAAACAGAAAGAAAGCTACTAAAACAGACATTTAGAAGGAAAAAAGAAGGCTGAACAATGACGATCCCAAAGAAAGGTGACTTAAGGGTATGCGAGACATCTCTTTCTTCGACACAACAATAACTAGCAATGGTCGACCTTTACAGAATCTCACCTACAATCAATTCAAAATTAAGAAACTAAGAAGCTGTTTTC
Source organism: Tipula confusa (assembly GCA_963556175.1). Lineage (NCBI taxonomy): Eukaryota > Metazoa > Arthropoda > Insecta > Diptera > Tipulidae > Tipula > Tipula confusa. The sequence goes on from OY744475.1 coordinate 122,895,454, forward strand.
AAAACAGAAAGAAGTTGGACTAAACACCATAAACTAACTCCGAACATGAGCTTAATACGATAAATTCCCTACAAAGGCAAATAAAGTAAAACATACATTACTCGAGGAGTAAGGCTAGGAAGCGTACTTCTGGGTGGAAATAAACACAATGCCTAAAAGCGCCTAGTAGATAACATATGCTCCTAAATTGATAAATAAAAGAATCCTGTAAGCTATAAAACCAATTAAATTATTCACAAGACATGTGCATGCCCCCATCCATCTGACCTTGCATTATTATCAATATACGTAATATAAGATCCATGAATCACATACCGAGCTAGTGTACAAACAACTGGACGAAATTCATGATATTTTCCCAGGAAAATTAAGATATTATGCTAATAATGTAATTGGTCATCATTATACATCATTTCCATGATATAATAATCAGATACCTCAAATAACAAGGTAGAATCAACAATCTGCCCTCTTTTCACCATACTCCACATATTAAAACAAACAATTCTTGTTCCAATATTGATTTAAATTTGTTTATTTGTACAAAATGGGAATGTAAACTATTGGGGCACCCCAACAGTATCAATTGCATAAATTTTTTTTTTATTTAATTTAATTTATTTATTTATAAAACATTAAGTGAGAAATTTAAGTTAAATAAAAAAAAAAGTTTTTGTAATTCCAATCACATGATTAATGCAAATTCAAGATTTTTTTGTTGTTTGTTTGTTACCTTTTAACCAGTCAGTTACTTGATCTGGGGTCCATTCTGCCACGTTAATATAAGCCATTGTTTTAATCTCTCGTATTCAACTTTATTTATATATATATAAAACAACACAAAATCTTACAGAATCGTAAGATACAAAAAAAAAAAAAAAAATTGTAACAAAAACACAAAACTTTTTCTTTTCGCTTAAAAAAAATAAAAACTTTACACTTAAATTTTAACTTAAAATAAACAATTTAATTAAAAACATTTTCGTAACATATCTATATATATATATATAAAACAATTAAATTTACAAAACTATCTTTTTTCCTTTTATTAAAATGACATAATTTTATTTTATTACATTTTTGACAGATGCGTTAGAATGTACTGCAATCTGCAAATTGATATATTTTTGTCTTTTTTTTGAGTACACAATTTTTTTTGTGTTGTCAGATGAACATATTTCGAGTACTAAAAATAAATTCGAACACATTTGAAAACTGTTATAATCGAATTTAGTACAAAAACTAATTTAAAATAAAAAAATTAAAATTTATGTGAACAATTCTATATTTTTATTAATAGTTTCGAAAAGAGCTTTTTCGAATAGTGGCCGAAAGAATCGTTCAATCGGTATATTACAACTAACATAAACTTGTTTTTTAATTATTGAGGTTATCTTTTCGGCTAGCTCTTGTGTAGCAAAACCAACGACATCTCCCATAATCTGTGATGATATCATTTCGTTTTTGTACGATAACATTGCAATCGATAGCTCGTCGAGTGTATCGCTTTTATCGTAGATTTGCAGGAAGAACGAGTCTTTCATTTTTAAAGCGGCTAATGTGTAGTCGGTATCGCCCACAACGAATTTTAACGTGTGCGACGATATATTGGGCGTGATGTATTGAATTTCACCTATAAAATGTATGCGTATTAATTTATTTATCGTATGTTATGGTTTTATTTCATTAATTTACCTTCATTTTTGGTATCCATCGTATTAATCAACAAAAACAAATTATCGCCTGTCACTGAATGTCACATTTAATGTCAAATTGTTTGTAATACTAGACACATGGATCGTTGTTTTCCTAATTTTTCTACGATAGATGTCACGAGTGATGGTAAAAAGAATAAATTGCGTGACAGTTTAGTTTCGATATTTTTTTAAAATTTATTAAAAAAATGTGAAATTAAACGATTAAATTATAATTTGTTAGTTATTTGTTTAAAATATAATTACTGTGTATTTAAAAGTTAAAGAAAATAATACACATCTTAGAATTTGAAAGCTGGTGCTGAATTAACCAAAAATTGCATGGTGAGTTAGCCTTTTTACGACATCTTCGCCATTATCAAGGCTTGAGCGACGTTCATGACGGTTTAAGGCACAATATTTGATTTTAAACTAAATTCTAAGCCATAATTTCTAAATTAGTTTGTTTACTGGTGTATTTATAAAACATTTAGAATTACATTAAGTAATCAAATATAATAATCTGATTCCTTACATACTTCTACAACCAACTTTGAGGCGGCGACGCGCATCACTCATTAGCTTCGAAGTCCATTTCGCTTGATACATAAGGGGATAGTAATAAAAACAACCGGGTTCTAAACGGTTCGATCCTGAGCCTATTCTTTATTAAGTTCTAGATTAGACAGGTGACCAAGCCAGTGTACGCACTGTTCTTTTACTTCAAGAACGATACGGGGAATTTCCGCCAAACTGCTGATCTCATAGTTGAAGAAAACTCGGTAGATATTCTCATCGTTGTGTTTTGGACCATAGCAAGCGAATGTCATTCTAAAATGTCATCCGTCAGCGTCCAACTGTTACACCCATATTTCATTACCTTGTACTACGTTGGGTCTGATTACCACCTTGTATGATTTCCGCTTGACTTCAGATTCAGAGGACGTAGCTATACAAACCGTGATATACAAAGCACGGTTGCCAACGGTAAGACGTGGTTTTATATCCCCTCCCACACAATCAACTTGATTATGGAGTGACAAGGGATCAGAGATATAGAAAACCCGCCACTCCTTTAAAAGTGTTCCCGCACTACTAAAATCAATTACATCTTGGTCTCTGAAACCTGTGACATATATATTTTGTTTGAAGATCATTGATTTTAAGGCCAACGGAAATCGAAAATTGTACAAGAGGATCCAGTAGTTATTTTACACCGTTGCCGGTCAGCCCAAACATATACAGATATTATCTGCATATGCCAAAATCTGGTTGGACTACCGGAATAAAATACTGCCCTGAGGTGTTTCACTAACATATGAGCTTAAAGAGTATCAGGGACAGAACATCTCGTTGTCGTACATCAGAACTAATAGGCAACACTCCCGATAGCTTGTTAATACAACATTATTGTGATTACATTATTATCATTTTACATAAACGCACATATTTTTCTGGTGTTCTTAAATCTCAGACATCGCAAGGCAAACCATAGGCTTTCTCGATGGATTGAGTCATCATAGGCTTGCTGGACATCCAAAAAACCTGATGTTCGTCACAAGCTGTTTCGTAATATTTGGCAGAATCATCCTCAGCGAAAAGGATCAGTGAAAACCTGATCAGTAACTGGCCGATATGGGCGAAATCATCCTTGATATTCACCAACACTATTTCCTCCGCCAGGGGAGTGATTTCGTCTAATATTATGTATGACAGTAATTTGTATGCTGTGCAAAGGAGAGCTATGCCGCGATAGTTTTCGCAAGTTCAGCAATCAATTTTCTAAATACACATACGGTTATCGACTGCTTAAAAATCGAAAACAGCCTTTTTCACCTGTGGCCCAAGAAGATATCCTAAACCAAGATGGCCGAGGCGATATCCACTGTAAAACAGCGTGTACCCTTAGGACTTATCATCTCCACGAGATTTCTTAGAGAGTACCTAGTTCCAAACAATACTTTTTAATGGTGCAACATTCCTGGTTTTTCCATCGACTGCACGTGACTACGTTCATCATGTCAATCTTAAACCTCAAACGTGAGTTGGGGTCTTGTTAAATTTTGGCGGTATCCAGTTCTGTTTTGTTGTTTTAAAGATGCGGGTGTAGTCGGCCCAGCGGTCCAACTTTCGTTTAGTCGCCTCATACGACCAGCAAAACAGTGTGATGATATTAAAGGACCAAGAACCGGTTTAACCATGCCTGACAAACTGGGGACACAACCGGAGGGATTGCGGTTAAATATCAATGTTTTAAATTTAAATTTCCTCAGAAGAGTTACATCCTCAGGACTGGCTACTTGTGAAGATGCAGTAGTAAGAGGTGAGTGTTCCCTTCCAGTAACAATCGGAGGAATACGGTTTGTATATAGATTCATAGTTACCAGTATAACGAATCAATGCACCCTGGTCTAGATTTCATGACAGAACACCAGCTGTCTCTTGATTTGAAGAACTATGCATTGAAGTGGCGCAATGTTGAAGTGCACAAATGAATGACAATGAACACAGAAGAGGGTTATTGAACAACAATGCCAATGGAATGTCCAGGAGACAGCGTGCTGTTCAGTGTAAGCATTGCGTAAGAAGGTGAAGAGTTAACCTGTATGAGTTATACGGATCAGAGTCAACGTAGAAGAGCGCTGGACAATAAGAGCAGCAAGCGGATGATCCACGAAATAATGAGTCAATCGCCCTAATGTTAAAGTGCGTGCAGCAAGGCAGAAGACCACACTGGCAAGAAATTGGGACCAAAAGTACAACCGTAAAAAGCTTTTGGGCCCAGCCATTAAAAATGAATGGATGAAACCTCCGAGGTTGCAGAAGAGTTGGGAAGGATTATTTAAAGTAATAAAGAGGGTAAATGACTTTGTGTACCAGATTCAACATAAAGCCCCAGGATGAAAATGAAGGTAGCCGTCATCGACAGGTAGACATGTTACAACGTAGGAGGAGAATATAAATCTGTTCGAAACGAACAAAATTAAGATGGGGGTAATTAAGATGGGGGTATCACATCAACTGTCAGATGCATAATGATGAAAGTACGTCAGTAAACAATAAACATTCGCAAAAGAGGGCGTTTACTATGAAGCGGGGTACAAAGAGACGAGAGAGTGAGAGCACGACGAATTATGCGAGAAGGTGCAATTAGGATCAAACTCAGTGGTATCATATACTTGCAGGTTGTTTTATGGGTAATGACTAAGTTTCATAAATTATTTTTACATTTTTTTTACACCGACGGTCAGAACAATTTCAACCATTTTAAAATTTGATTATTCCTCTTACTATTTTGACAGCCTCTGTATCGAGTTAATTATTCAGATATTGACTTTTTACATTTCGTGAGCATTCTAAGTTGACCTGATTGTTCATTCGCGGGTTGCTTGATAAATGCGTGTGCAGAAAATGCACATATTATAATATGTCTAAAGAGTCTGGATCGTCGGAAATTGGACATAACGAACTTGCATTAAGGCTAGCTTAATTTTTATGGATGCCCATATTACTCTGGTTTCTCATAGCTCGCTAAGATCATTGGTGGAATAAAATGTATTAGTTGTAAAAACTTTATTGTATCTACAAAACTGGTTTCATTATTGCTGGCTAAATATGAACAACATGACCTTGTCGAACCGCAAATCTTATGAAAACACTGACGAATCCATCATAGATGATAAGTCAGATGATACTTCAATATGGATATATCATTGGATATATGGATGTATATATGTATATAAGTGTACAAATGTAACCTTTTCATGAGTTAGCTCCGAGGCCGTTGATTATACATAAGTTATAATAGTGCCTGCATAATCTACAGATCAATGACAGAGGAAGCATTAACGATATAGGGAAGATTTAGGTTTCCTAATTTACGGATCAAGAGTAACAACCCACAAAAGCAAGGTGCTATTCACCGTAAAGTTCAAGCATCTACATGAGAATTTTATTCTAGGGTTAACCCACCCGTCAATCCATTCCAGATCTTATAGATTTTCACGTAAAAGAAGAGATAACTCAAAAATATAGAAAACAGTGAAGGACTATCATCAGATCTCTCTCCTGCTATCATGTTTCTAGATAATTAAGAAAGATTCCTTGTCCTAATTAAAAACTCGGGACTATTGGAGAACCAATTAGAACAACATATAATAATATTTAAGAATCAGCTTGGGATAGTAAGCCTAAAATTGTCAAAAAAGCACGGTAAACTTGGAAGAGATTTTAATCAAAGGTATTAAGAACGAATCGGTTCACAATCACTTTGCTAGACTTACTGATCAAAGAACACTGACTTCTCTCTAAAAAGCAAAACAAGTCTAAAACGATCAAAACCTCAATGCCTGATAAAAATCTCCTGGATATGATATTTATTACAGGACAAATAGTTAAATCACTAACCGAAAAAAGTACAAAAGTTATACTTCAAATAATCAATGCAGTATTTAACCAAAGTTAGGTTACCATAATAGAATTCACACCATAATGGAATGTGATCGTACTGTGAGTGATAGTAAATGATAGCAAAACCAAACAAACCACCTAACAACAAAAATCTTCATGTCGATATTTTTAGACTCAAAATAATCATAAACCGAAGAGATTTTATTCTTTCCCACCAACTTGGTTCCAGAGAAAAACGTTCGACACCTAACGCTGAAATATAAATTTCATGTATAGTTGACCAACATTTTCGAATAAATCATATATCAATACTCTTATAATTAATGAAACCATCAGCAGGACTACCACAAGACAAGAAGAAGAGATGTTCCAAATTTTGATGAAAGCATTTGGCAAATTACTGTAGAAGAATCAACTATAGCAAATTGCAAAGGACCACTAATATACCGAGTATAACTGGATAAAGAGATGGCGATTGCAGCTTAAAAAAAGCCAAATCAGTTCATGTTAACTCCTCAATAAAAATGTTATCTAGATATCATAGGAAATCAACTCATCAGCGATTTCCATGCACAACTAGGCCCCAGCAGCAATAGGACATCGATCTATTAAAATGGAATTTTGTAATATTTACTGTAAAAATTACCCATTTCCTTGCCCATTTTTAAAACAATTTTCCTCTTTAATGGTACATATTTAAACGCGGTGACACGCTTTGGAATTCGATGTATAAATATTTCAAGGCTTTACTTACAAAAAGACTAGAAGTCTGTCTGTTAGCTTACATTTATTCCGAAAGATGACATAAAGGGCGAAATTTGTCAATTTTAATAGACCACCGCATATAATTATCTATAGATAAATTATCTAATTATCTATATATGAACGACTGTAACTATCTTAATATAACTTTCAATATGATTTAAAATATGTAAATAAATTCCAAAATTCTTTGCTTATAATGATTAAGATTTTTGAAACTTAAGATGATTTTCAAATTTTAAAGAAAAACTTTTCGGTCAGCATTTTTAAGGTATTGATTATTCATTCCACAGTTTGCATTTATGTTAATTATGATATATAACTTTGCCAGTGCGGTTCTATGTTACATCGCGCATCTTATAATTTTATTTAACCACACTTGTCTCTTGTATATATTATCGTATATCAATTGATTTTCAATTACAAACGCAAACTCTTTATTATATATTTACCCTTTTGATTAAATTCATTAAATCGTAAGATAACAACTATAAAACTTCACGAAACTAATATTTACAATTTTCACTGATACATGATCCGTGATACACTTGATTGTTCAGTAGAATGAGCATAATGTACAACAAATTTAATAAAAATCTAAATCCTTTTGTCAAGGTTTCAACTTTTTCAAGTGTGTGTATATAACATAGTTTCGCTATCTATATATCGATGTTCGTTTCGGGGGTGAGGGTTGTTGGTTAATAAATATTCTTAGATATCACCAACCCTTATCAAATTCAAAATGTAATAAGTTATTTTGATTGCAAAATTAAAAAGGAAATCTATTTGTATAGCCATTTGTGTATCTGTATATCTGTATCATACTCCTCAAAATATTATTGCATTTTCATCCCTTATAGTATTCATATCTTTCAACTAGTTTTCACCCCAATTTCAAGACAATATTTAGTTAGATGCGTTATATTATTTAGTACTTTGGGTGTTAAACTTCCTATTTGAAAATTGAAAATAATTTAATTATACGGTTATAAGCAAATAATCGCTTTTTATTATAAGGATTTCCGAAATTATTATACTAATAGTTGAGAGTGGTAAAACTATTAGAGAATATGTTTTTGGGTGACATGATATTTCTGAAAATTTGTAATAGATGATGTTTGGTCCTGTACACGGTATATGATATTAAAAATACACAAAACAATTAGAAATGCTTAAATAGGTTTTTTATTATTAATTTTTATTGTTGTAATGAATACGCGTCCTTTGGAGGGTTGTTAAGATTATGTAGTTTTTAATAAATTTATTTTACATATGCGGATATATTGAGGGGTTACGATTGATCTTTGAAATATGTTTTGTTGGTTAAATAAAATTTAATTTATTTTTATTTATAACTTGGGTGACTTTATATCTGCATGTGCATATACAGGTGGCTTGAAGTATGTCGAATTTTATTGATTTTTTATCTTGATATAATTGTGCATACGTTGAGTTAGGAATTAACTGTATATTCTTGTTTAGTATCTCTTTCTAGTCTTATAGGATTTCTCTTTGGTATTTAATAAACGTTTACTTTTAATTACAGCTCTGAATTAAAATGGAGAAATTTAAACAATCCTCTCGAAAGCAGTCGAAAACGAAATGATGAAATCAAACGAAATATACAAAACGATAAAACAAATTGGAAACTTCCAGAAACTAGCCAGTGACAATGTCAAGCATTGGCAAACGCCAGTTTTGGCATAATTGGAGGACTTATTAGATATTATACAAAAAGCAGCTTGAGAGAGTAAGCCTAATAGTCAAAAATAACTTCGAACATATATTAACTTATCTTTGGAAGTTAGTGAATTGGTTAGATTAAAACGTAAAGCACGAAAAATATGGCAGAGAAATCTGGGTGATAATGGAACTTGGGCGAAAAGAGCAAAAGAAAAAGCTGATTTGTTTACATTACATCTTAGAGATACATTTATACCTCTCCCAAGTCAAACTGTAGATGGAAACTACACTTGTTAATACAGTAGTACAGGCTGATGAAGAGGATAGTAAACCTCGAAATTAATACCTGGTTTAAAACAAAAAAGAATAATTTATATATACACTTTTTAGAAATTTTTTTTCTTTTTAGAAAGAATTTGGATAACGAATTATTATAAAATAAGAATTTAAAAAAAGAAGTATTGTTTTTATTAAAACAAGGTTCCTTATTTTGTTTTTATAAAATTAAAAAAAGAATAGTTATATTGTGATAAAAGTATACAAATACATTGACAGAATGGTATTCTCATGCAACAATATGATCTAATTACAGGAAAAATAGTTAAAGCACTACCCGAAAAAGGATTTCGAAAGCTACACCAATGAAAAAGTAGCAGAAGTAATAATAATACTAAAACCAAGCAAACCAATCTTATATAGGCTGATTATTTTGCTTCCAACTATTTCTAAATTATTTGTAAATTTGGTTTAAAGAAACTCAAATTAATAATAGAACAAAGAGATCTTATTCCTCCTCACCAATTCGGCCTTAGAGAAAAACATTTGACTATAAAACAGTCTACAGAATCAACGACATAATTAAAGATGCGCTGGTAAGCAAAAAACATGTTCAATTATCTTTTTGGATTTACCACAAGCCTTCAATAAAGTAAGGCACAGAGAACTAGAATAAAAACTGCATCGATATCTATCAAATCAGTTTTATTAGATTCTAAAATCCAACTTAGCTGGTCTACATTTTAGGGTAAAATATGAAAATCAATACTCTTCATTGACGAAAATAACGCAACAGCAGTACCTCATGGTAGTGTCTTAGGGCCAATCCCTTATAACTATATATAAGAAATTTGCCAAATTTAGAAGAAAATCACATAGCAACATTTGCTGGCGACAGAGCAATCTTGGCAATTGGTAACAATTTAGAAGAAGCAACGAGTAAAATGCAAAGATCCGCTAACATATTGTGTAACTGGACAAAGATATGATGAATCCAGCTATATGAAACCAAATCAATTCATATGTTAACTTCACCTACAAAACAGTAAACTGGATATACCTGTGGAAATCAACTCACAGCAGGTTTCACATGAAAAACAGCCAAATATCTAGACACTTGACGCTTAGCATAAGTGGAAAGAGCATGTGAAAAAGATAAAAGAAAAGCTTAATATGAAATACAGAAAAATGTACTGGCTTGTATAGGTAGGAATTCCGTGCTATCACTAATTAATAACCTGCTGCTATATAGGCAAATTCTCAAACCAGAGGCCTTCAGAGGGCCTACCGTATTCAGGTTTAGAGATGCACAAAGAAGACTACTGTGAAAATAATATCATTCCAAATCAAAGTTTTACGTGGTATTGTAAATGCACCATGTTACTTCAGAAATAATAATCTCCATAGGGAATTAAAGATGGAATATGTCAACGAACAAATCAGGAAGTACGCGAAGAAACACATACTTCGCTTTATCAACATAAAAATGTAGAGATTCGCCGTATGATGGTTAAAACAAATTTAGTTAGACTTTTCTTAAGAACGGGACCCCTAGAACTAGGGTGGCCAGGATACGATAAACTAAATCGGGACTAACCAATGGGTTATATCCCACAAATAGAGAAAAACAAATATTAAAGACCAATTACTAGATGAATTGTAATTCAGTCAACACTTAACAATACAATAGAACAATTATAAAGGATTTCCAATGTACTTGAGAAAAACGTTGCGCGTGCTTTTGATAAAGTTTTGCATGGAAGACTTCATAAGTTAAGTTAAAATATTTCTTACAAATGAAATTCCCTAAACTATACTATCCCTAAACTATCATCCATTTTTGAAAGATTCTTTAAAAATAAATTTGATGAAACCTGTTCTGAATTGAAATACATAAGAGCAGGCGTACTACATGTCGGACAATTAGGACCGGTTTTATATTTACTATATACACTAATGATTTACCTGCGAAGTAGAAACCAACGCAATGGCGACCAGGGGTATGCCAATATATTTATATTTATGGAAGTAGTTTTATTTATATAGAACAATAATAAACTTACAATTATAGAAACGGAATAATAAGAATAAGGATGGTTATAAACCTATATACAAGGTGCAGATGACTAAGCATTTTTGAAAGAATCTTAGCTATACCACTCCATAAATTAAAATGTATTCAATTATTTTAGGAAACGTATCCAAATGCGTCCATTTTAAAAACATGAAACAAGATAGTTCATTAATTCCAAGGTATTTGTTCTTCTGAGGATTTTTGTTTTCGACGAACTATAGAAGCAAACTGTTTAGGTACATCATTGGCTAAAGTATACCGAAATACTCCTTCATATTAAAATCCTGATTGAAAGTATACCCAAAATATCTAAATTAAAACTTATATAACTGATTGTTAAATTCGCAACTTCGATTGGTTAGTCTAATTTTGTTTCGGCCATTAATATCATTTTCGATTTTTTCTGCCTTTATTCTCCAAAATGCAAAAGATAAAGTTTAATTGTTTTACATTCCAAAGCATAAGAATATAATTTGCGATCATTTCTCAAAATAGCCATCTTGTTTGGGAAATGCCCAGAATTGTCAGCGGTAGCTGTGCCAAATATTCTTATGTCAGTGCATTTTAATTTGCAATGTATTTTAACGGTTCAATTGACTAAAAAATCTATCACAGTGTAAACATTTTTTTCCAAACAAAAACGTAAGTTATAATTCCTAATGATTTTACTTATACTCAAGGTAAACTCAAGTTTAACTATATCTTAATTTTTGATTTTGTATTAATTTTCGTTATAGCCGCGCCTTTTGCGGCACTTTTTCCGCCAACATAAATTTTACTGTATTCATTCCTTCGTTCTGTCAGATTTTTGTATTCTGAATTGTTTTAGAATCGTAACATGTCTTTTTTTTTAAACCAATTTATTAGAAAACCAGTTGTTCAAAATAGATTCGGATGCTTATAAAAAACGGTACCGATTTTATTTCCGATCAGTTAAATTAAAATTTATAACCTGGCATAATAATGCTTTTCGAAAAGTTTTTTTATGAGTACATCATGCCATAGAACGTGATATTTAATGTTTGTGAATCTAATGTCACAGATTTTAAAAAATAACAATTTGTTACGTACGCAAATCCTTGAAACAGCGACTTTTTTGTCGCGCTATCTGCACTTGAAGCTGATTCCGCTTTTATTTGAGAAGTAGTTGGACTTCGACGTGATTCAAATGCAATATGATTTAAAAGAACTGAAAAATGTATTCATATATTATACTGATGATAATAAAATGTACAGTAAAGGTAAGGGTAAAGTTTAAAAAAAAATTTCCATTTCAGTATCCAAGATTGTACAATAGATGGCATTAACATATTTTTTTAAATCATTGATGCCCGCATTACAAAACAAAGTTTATTGAATTAATTGTTAAGTTTAACCAAATTGATTATTCTTTAATTTATTTATTTATTTATTTAGCATATAAATAATTTGGTATTAAAAGGAAAAGCACACATGGAAGCAATTAAGCAAATTAAAAAATAAAATAAAACAAATAACATAGCAATTGGCTTCCATTAGCCATAAAAAACTTTTAAATTCTTTCAAAACAATTTCACCCAAGTTAAACACTCCAACTTGAGCATGTGCTCATTCATGATGGAATATGCAACAATGGTTGAAATAATAATAATTTTCAACAAAAAAGTAAAAAACTACGTATATTGCCAATTAGTCAGCCCGACACCACTTTAAAAGATTTGGCTGATCCTAACCTCTTTATGGCTAGTGGAATAGAATTCCAAAGAGAAATGCCAATAAAAAAGAACGATTTATTTAGTGACCTACAAATATTTTTGGGGAACAGAATACGCAAGTATAGAGGAACGAGATCAAACAACAATTTCCTAAACAAATAGAAAGGTTGCTTAGTTTTAAGCAATTTGAAAATAAAAAGACTAACACGAAGTTCATAAAATACAGATAATCTGCACCTTAAAACGACACTAGAATAAGGAGAAATACGACCAAATTTCCTAATACCAAAAATAAACCTGGTACAAGCATTGAAACATCTTTGGAGAATATCCGTATTTAATTGAAGCATGCCAAATAAAACTATCTCACCATAAATAAACTGAGGCAAAAAAAGCAACATAAACATTCTTCTCTTAAATTGGCTATCCATAAACCCTACAACTTTCATAGTAACAGAATTTTGAACTAAACCACTATTCCTATATATTTGGACATCATCAGCAAAGATGTGAATCAAACAACGGTGAACAGACGATTGTATGTCATTAATGTACTTATAAAACAATAAGAGACCCAGCACTGAACTCTGTGGTACATCAGAAGTAACAAGAAGGAAATCAGACAAATTGTTACCGAAAAAAACTGCTTGAGCTCGATTAGAAAGGTATAGTTGAAAATCAAATTAGCAGTAGAAATTGAAAATTTAAACTGGGTAACTAACTTATTGAATAACATCTCGTGATTAATTGAATCAAACGCCTTAGAAAAATCTAACAAAAATAAAGATGTTAACTCTTTACTATCCATATTACGCCTAATGTCATCACAAACATTTAATAACGCAGTGGAAGTACTATGAAATTTTCTAAACCCAGACTGAACTAAACAGACTAAACAATTACTATTCAAATGAGTCTGAATTTGATCATTGACGATTATCTCAAAAGCCTTAAAATACTTATTGGCCGGTAGTGAGACAATTCTGAAGGACTATTAACCTTTCGGAATTGGAAGTTTCTTACGAAGCTTCTACTGGTCTAGGAAGGATAAGGGCATGAGGATAAAATTGAAAATATGCCACAACTATTTTGAAACGAAAGGGAAAACTCGTTTTACGAATTTTAAATTCTCATTATCTAAACCAGCAGATTCCAATTTAAACTTCCAAATAGCAGAATATAACTCATCAAGAGAAATATTTACAACCAAAAACGAATCTAAGGTCGCTTCAGTAAGCAAATTTACAGTACGACTACAAGAGTTCAACTTAGAGCAAACAAAATTATTATTGTCATTGGGTTTGAAAGCCCCATTAATACTACTCTTATTACCCCATTAATGCTGCAACCAAGTGTCACTTGTTTCATGTTATCTTTCTCGAGGCGCCGTCGGGGTGCAAAACTCCTTTGCTCCATGGAAGCAAATTTCGCTAATGCGATCAAGAATCGTAACATATCGATCAATTAGCGCAGGAACGATGTCAATTATAGGACTTTAAATTAACCATACGAAAGAGTTAGGAGAACTTTGACCCCAGAAAAGATTGCGCACGGATTAAAAGATAAAGTATTCTGGCATGCTTTGGATGCTAAACTTAGATGGACAGATACGTCAATTGCTATGGTAAACAAGCTATATGGTCTTATGCGGTATTCAGTTTTGGAATATGAATTTTCAATTCAAATAACCTAAGGAAGTTTTAGCAAGTTTAATTCGTGCTCTGATATTTTTTGATGTTAAAAGTGGAACATGCTGAACAGCGTAGTCTTTCAAATTATATTTTTCAACTACCATCGAAGAATAGTGACACTTAAACTTGTAAGGTTTAGTTCCTTTTTTATTTCTTTAAAGGTTATACTCAACAATTTCAAGTAATTTTTTTTATAAAAGATAATTTTTCGGTTTAAACCGGCATTCTCTGGTTTTAGATCACAAGGATTCTCGCAATTTCAGAAATAGATTTTTCTTCGTATTTCTTTCAATCGTTAACAGCATCAGAAAATATATTAAAGGGAGTTAAATTTTGAAAGATATACACCAGTTTGTTTACAAAGGCGGATTAAGCTTATACACAAAATATTCCAAAAAAAAGAAACCAATCGCGGCATAAAAAAGTTTTTTTAGGGAACACCACATAACTGTTAGTAGATCTACAATATTTAACGCTGATAATTTTACTAAATTTTGAAAATAAAAATAAATTTAATATGATTTGAAATTATTATTGTTAATTGTATTTGAAAATAATTTAATTTGTTTGGAAAAAGTGTACAAATTTGCTAATTTGGTCTGAAATTTTTTTAATTTGACTTGAAAAAGGTATTTATAATAATCTAACGATTTGTTAATTAGCATTTGAAATCGGAATTTCAAAATCTAAAAAATTAAAAACGAAAATCTCCATTTTTATTATTAAATGATACAATACGTTTTGAAAACCGATAAAATATTACTAATCAAATTTTTAGTAATTGGGCAGCCAAAAATCCAAGATTTTGGTCCTCGAAGAAGAACTAGCTTATCATACCTGTTTTGAATGATGTTTTCACTTCTATAGAATTGCGAATTTCATAATTGTGAGATCCATTCACTTCCAAATACCGAAATATAATACTTTTATATTTTCCAGTTTAGGTTTTGACGGTTGAAAAACTCCTTTAACAAGAACATTTTTGGGTTTTTATTATCACTTCTATAATCCAGTGACTCTAAGTTTTATGTATTGCGGCATATTTTATTGTAGTGTTTTCATCTTAGTTATTTATTTAATTTTTTGGTTGCCAAAGTAATTAGCATTTTTGGAATAAAAAATGCGTATTTCCGTTTTTCGGTATTGTATCCATCTGTCATTTGGAACACTTCATTGTATCCAACTGTCATTTGGAAGAACTTAACAATAAATAAACAAACAAATTGAGTCGACGGCTGTACTATTTCATTTAATAAAAACCTTACAAATGCATAATTCGAATTTAAACCTAATTTTTTATTTATGTTTATTTTAGGCTCTCCACGTAGCAATTATTGCACCAGGCAAACATCAGCAAGTTTGCAGAAAATTTTTTACTTCAATTAACTCACGGGCGATAGTGGATAATAAACATAAGTTTGTTGATTTTTTTGCCCGGTTTCGTTTACGATTTAAGAGTTCTGTTATACAACAGCAACGGGACTTAACAAAAAGGATGAGCAAATAAAGGTAACGACGCTCATGGCATGTATTGGAGCAGATGCAACCAAATTAGCGGATACATTCGACATCGATGATGCAACAACTCTAGAACAGATAATAAAGAAATTTACCGAAGTGTGTACGCCTAAATCGAGTTATACATATGAAAGATACGTATTTAACTATCTGAGACAAGAACAGGGTGAAAGCTTTGATAAATTTCTGACCAAATGTAAATTGTAGTTGCTAAAATGTAATTTTGACAATATAAAACCGGATGATTTTCTCAAAGACAAATTAATAATGGGAATAATCAAAAATGATTTACGGCAAAAGCTCCTATCTTACGACAAACAGTCGGTAGAGGAAGTAATCAGCACGTGTAAAACGAACGAAATTACACTGCAACGAGTGCCGTCATTTAAAAATGAAACGGTTTATGCTGTCAGAAATCAAATTAATAGTGTGGAAAAAATAGAAAACCTTTTAGTTGCAAAAGATGTAAAACGACACATGGACCCTGGAATTTGGGAAAATGTGTGTTAACTGTAAAAGAAAGGGTCATTTTAACATAGCCTGTAGATCAAAAAAGAAAATAGAAAAGAAAAATATTAGTATAATGGGAAAAAGTTGATTGTCTCGAATCCAACGAACATGTAACTGATTCAGAGTATTATGATCAGCTATAGCAAACATATAGTAGTCTCATCAATTGGTGTAAGCAATAACGATGGTTGGTTGGTTTGAAGACATTACGATAAAAAACGTTTCAGTCAAATTTTAAAACGACACAGAAGCGATGTGCAACGTATTATTTAAATCATTTAACTAGATACTTAATCAAAGTCATAGGTGAAAAACAAATTAGGTGCTCAGTGAGAAAGAAAGATAAAATGATCAAATTTAAAATAATCGAGGAAGAAGGAACACCGATAATAGGGCTTCATACAGCAATCGATTTAGGGTTAGTTACAAGATGTGAGTACCTAGAGCAATCACAATCTGAAAAAGTTGTTGAGCTAGATGACGACATTTTCAACGGGATAGGTAAAGTAAACAATTTCACGTACGACATTGACCTAATTCCAAATCCGAAATTTATCATATCTCCACCTCCGAGAATAGCTTACTCAATTAGAGAAGAAGTAAATAAACAGTTGGATAACATGGTAAAACGAGGAATAATAAAAAAGATTACGGTGCCAACACCGGTTGTTTCTCCATTAGTCGCGATAAAGCAAAAAGGAAAACTTCGGATTTGTATAGATCCATCCAATTTAAATATACTTAGACGACACTATCCGTTAAAAACGATATAGATGAAATCGCAACAAATATGAAGGGAGCTAATTACTTCACCATTTCACCAAGAGCTAATGACAAGCTTGCTTGCGATAATATTCAAAACGTTGAATTTTCAATGGACCATATATATACTCATCCATAGATAAATCACTAACCGGCTGCCAAGAAACCACTAAAAAAGTAATAGCAACAGTCCGAAAGACAGGATTTAAATTAAATCGGGAAATATGCCTATTCAATAAAACGACAGTCAAGTTCCTTGGTCAGAAAATTTCTCAAAATGGCTTAGAAATCGACGAAGACAAAATTAAAGTGATCAACAGTATCATAACGCTTCTACGACAGTGAAACAAGTCCAACTAGATGGGTATGATCAATTACGTCTCTAATTTTTTTCCAAACTGCTCAGAGGTAACGGCATTATATCTCGAATATCAGTTCGAGATATAATGAGAAAAGACATCGAATTTAACTGGGGCTATTCGAGCAACAAAACGCGTTTGAGAATATCAAGAATCTATTGAAGACGACCTCGTGCAATTTTGAAATACTACGGTACAAATAAAAGAGTGAAACTCTCGGTGGACGCCATTAGGAGCAGTTCTACATATATGGCAATTATATCTATGGCAAGGCTAGCTAGTTGTAGAAACGAACCACAAACCACTGGAATCAATTTTCAAGAAACTGTTAGGATCTGCTCCGCCAAGACTACTCAGAACCATGTTCGAAGTTAGTGGGTATAGTCTCAAAGTAAGATACAAGAAAGGAAATAAAATACCAATATCGGACCTATTAAGCCGTTACATAGATAACGCACCTTCGCTGACAATGACGAATTAGAAGTTCATATGTTCGTATAACTAACAAACAACGCCGCCGATTCACTAATAGATGAATATAGTAAGGAACCATATTACAAAGAACTAGTCCCATATATAATTGCCGGTTGGCCAGAAGACGAACGTATACGGTTCATAACGAAATAAAACATTTTTCAACATTTAAAGGCGAATTATCAATATACGGTATAATATTATATTCAAAGGACAGAAAATAGTGGTTCCGAAAACACAAATCGAAAAAATTATTACACAGGCTCAAATAGATTTCAAAAAGTTAAACTCCCAATATTCAGCCGAGGTGATAGGAAAACTTCAAGAATGGTTTTCAGTGCACGGAATGCCCCGAAATATTAGAATCCGACAACGGGCCTCAATTTTCATCACGAGAGTTTAAGCAATTCGCAAAGGAATGGAGATTTGAGCACAGAACTTCGAGTCCTTACTTCTTAAGAGCTAACGGTTTAACGGAAAGAGTTGTTCAAACGACAAAGCTAATTTTGCAAAATTGTTCGAAAGATAATTCTAACACATATATTGCATTGCTCAACTGGAGAAATACGCCTAAACAAGATCAGTTAACCTCACCAAACCAAAGGCTATATAAGAGCCGTATAACCAGATCAATATTACCGATTTCAAAAGAACTACTAAAACCAAAAGTAGAAAACGACGTAACGAAAAATCTTCAATGAGCGAGAGATACACGGAAAACTTATGCAGACAAGGCTAGCCAGAATACATTACCGATAGAAGTCAATGATATATAAAGTTAGAATTAGAATGAATCCAAGAGTAACCAGTGATAACAGGGCGAGTAATAGAAAATTCAGTCGCCCCAAAGTCAATTATAGTCCAAACTGACAATAACGAAACTTACAGGAGGAATTGGCATCACGTGACCAAAACGAATGCCACAATACCCATATCAAGGCAACTAATAGACGACCTTGAAACGAACAAACCAACCAGCGACGGTCTGATCATGAAACTCAGTCAGAGGTTGAGATCTGGTCGCCTCATCAAACCACCAGAGCGTTAAATATATAAATCTAAAAAAATGACTTAATTCTTAAATATTATTATTTTTATATAAGTTTGATTTAAATGAAAAAAAGGGAAGATGTAACACGGTACATAGAAACAGAGTAACCATAAACATAGTGACCATGTAAACATCCTGAAATATAAAATACAATGTAAACATATTCTATGTAATAAAACAGTTAGTTAATAATTCCCATCTGAACAAGACGTGTAATGTGTTTTATCATGACCGCTCATCATCACATCTTCGAGCTGCGATTGCTGCAATGGGGTTAACAATTTGCCAAGTTCACCCCATAATTTGTAAAATAGTTTTGCAATACAGTCTAAAAATTAGAAATATTGTAATTGAAGCCATTAAAAAAAAGAAACATGCTAAGCAGACACTCGAAGGAGGAGGGAAATTTTTATTTTCATTTGATGAATGAACGTCATTAAGGAACGCAGGCGCTATATAAATATTAACGTACATGGACTGCAATCGTATACTTATGTATAGTTTCGGACTGATTCGAGTGAATGGCACAGTGCCAGCAGAAAAGTGCATTGAATTAGTTTATATATAGAACAGAAATTATCTCTGCATTAATTAAATCTCCACACTGCTGATATATGCAGTCTTTAAATAAAATGTTTTAATTGGATGTATATTTCAGTATATGATATGTTAAATACATATAATAATAATTAGCAAAATTTATTAATTGATACACTGAAAAAAAAAGATATGTCGTATTTTACGAAAATCGTAAGTAAATTTTACTGAAAAATACGTAAAAACTCATGCAACGTATGCGTAAAACAATTTAACAAAATTACGATAGTAAAATTAACTTAAATGATACGTAGAAATGGATCTTTTTTTCTGTAATAAATATATGCGTATTTTACGTATAGATCACAAGTAATTTACAGAAAATATTTTGTAAATCAAGCGTAGTATTACGCACATTTTTTGAGAACTAACTTTGCGACATCTATAATGAAGGTATGACCGTTCATTTTGTAGGAAGAGAATCAATAATTTCTAAAAGTGCTCTATTCTCCTTATTGCGCTTGACGTTGCTTTTTACCATGTTTGGTATTTTTCTCTAAAATTCGTCCCATTCTGAATAGATGTCTTGAGAATGAACGTACTTGGGGTTCGATTCTGTTTCGATGAAAAGAGAATGAAAAAAAAAATTTTATCAATATGTTTTCATTTGCTTTTATCGTTTTATTTTATCATCAACATCGAAAACGCGATTCCGGTTTACCAAATTGATAAAATACATTAGTTCTGAGTTTTTTACGCATGATGTCAGTGAAAACTGTTATACATTTTCAGTTCAGTGTGATATATGTTTATATATCTAAATAAAATATATGTCAAAATTTGAAATAGATATTTTGTATACACAAATTTATATAAATTTATGTCTTGTAGAAAAATTGAAGCACATTATTACGATTATTATGGCTAAATTAATTATTATTTAGTAAACTGAAACTCGTGATTGACTTTTAAAATTTGTCATTAACAGAATACACACAACACACATATAGAATACACACATATAATACATACAACACACGAAACACAAACATTTAGGCGCAAAAAGAATAATTTTATCATCGGCGATAAACTCTTTTCAGCAACAAAATCAAATTGATAAAATATTTCAGTTTTTCACCAAATTTGACACAAGTTTATCGTTTACCACGAAAAAGGAATCGCGATTTGTGTTTTATCGATGATAAGTTTATCAGTTATCATTATCATCGAACCGGAATTGCACCCTTGGATTGATAATCAATGTGTATCTGTGAATAAAAACAATAAGTAAAATTTAAAATAAATTTCATACCGATTCAGGGCCGAAAGTATACTTGTAAAGCGGCCAGTTCTCAAATATTCTAATTTGAGTCGGCTCGTTATTATTTTGAATTTCTTTTAACCTCATCTTGGAGGTTTCTTTCCATTTTGCTAAGACAATCTCTTTCGGGCTCCGAAGATGGCGTAGTTGAACCTTTAAAAGTTCAAAATATTCAATTGAAATTTGATTGACGCCTAGTCATAAATAATGAAATAATGAAGTTATTAATTGGCATAGTTTAGCCATCTAACAATTTTTAATTCTTCTTTGTATATAAGAAAATATTAGCACATTAGAAATTATTTAAAAGAACATATAAATTATTAACAAAAAAACATAATTACATACAATGAAGACTCAGAATCAGATTTTTTTTTTACAAAAATGTTATATTAAATAGTTACTGGAAGGATTTGTAAACAGTTCCTATTGGAGGTTTCCGGGGTCTGCGAACAAAATAAGATTCCTATAAAAAAAAATAAATAATGCTATTAATGTGTGCACAAACACTTATAATAACTAGAGATCGGCATGCATTTATATAGACCTACATAGTTTCCGTTAAAACAAAAATGTACATACTACAAGTTATTTATCAATTTTAAATTGTATTTTTAATTATTTGCTTAATTTGCAAACACCAAATAAAATAATTATTTAAAAAATTGCTTACCTATTCTATTATTAAATAATGCTGGACTGTCTCATTTTGTATCTTTTAAAAACTGTTTAACGATATGTTCAATTTTTTTTCACTTGGATCCATTTATTACCCTATAGGTTAGCACTTGACGAATACACAAAGCAGACTAATTGATAATTAAAATATCTAAATCGTCAAAAGGATTTTTTAACTTGTATCTTACGTAAAATCTACGTATAATGCAACACAATGAACGTAAAACATATGTTGGTTTTAACAACTGATAGAGTAGCACAACAGATTTTTGTAACATACAATGTAAGTTATTTTAATATGTCTTTTAAGTAAAATTCATGGTAACTTATGTTTTGCATTTCAAATCCAATATTTCTTATACAATATTTTAAACATTTTTGTTTTTTAAAATATTTTGCAATAATTGATTATTTCAATAATGAATTTTTTAACATTTATATATGTTTTTTAAACCTTAGTCTTCGTGTTAAACTAGAATTTATATTAGTAAACTTGACATAATTGTTTAGTAAATACAACCTTTAGTAAGTGAATATAATTCCCACTTTAAAAATTAAAGGTCACATCAATCGGTAGTTAAATTCACTTAATCTAAAGCGAATTCCGTTTTGGCAATTTTACAATTCGAATATTATAATATCTACGTAGCATAAGTAAATATTACTTAACTATTCTCTGCGTAGCCAATGTAGAATTTATATAAAAGTAAGTTAAATTAACAATTTTTGAGTTACGTATGTGATTGAGTAAAAATCGCATTCGTTTTTTTTTCTG
The DNA here is from genome assembly GCA_963556175.1 of Tipula confusa. Taxonomy (NCBI): domain Eukaryota; kingdom Metazoa; phylum Arthropoda; class Insecta; order Diptera; family Tipulidae; genus Tipula; species Tipula confusa. The sequence continues at coordinate 122,917,723 of OY744475.1, forward strand.
AGTGTAGTTGAAAATTTTGAAAAGGGACAGTTTCAGGTGTAGTACAGGATTGTGTTATACTGTGCCGTATCAATGATCGCCTTGCGTGTAATATCTCCCCTTCCTTACCTAAATATATAGTTTTAAGTAAAACTTCTGTAATAGGCTCGGTGTTAGCTGGAAAATGGACCAGAGGTCCCATACAGCCGACTCAATCAATCAATCAAATTATGTGCACTATTTGAATCCAGGGCAATTCGTTTTATTGTTGCATTATATCGGTTTAGTTCCGGATTATTTACTATCATTTTACCCAAAGTAAATAAAACTGGCAAGTGATCTGATGTCAAGCCTATAGACTATGGACGATGGCCCAAAGATTTGTAAAAATGTTCAGGTGGTACTATTTTTATCGTATATATATATATATATATATATATATATATATATATATATATATATATATATATATATATATATATATATATATATATATACATATATATATATATATATATATATATATATATATAATATATAATTTTTTTTGGCATTTTAGGTCAATTCAGCTATTTCAAAAATTGAATTTTGCGCATAAACAGTTTACAATAATTTTGCTATATCTTTGAATTAAAATCTCACTAAATTAAACACAGCAAACACGAACAAATCGCATAAATACGAAATAATATAAATTAATGTACACATAGTTTTGAACAATATCTGTTGATCGCCAGTTAACAATAAATAATTATAAATGTAAATAAATATGTGCACAGCTATATATATAACATATATATAGTTTGTATATATACATATATTTTGTACAATATAGAATCTCAAAGGCCTGTCAAATGGGCATTTAATTTAACACAATATGCTAAATTGACCAGAAAGCAGAACAGAAACAAGCAAAAATACTTTGACAACTTGAATTTTTTTTTATTTGTTTATTTATTTACAAAAAATAAAAACATTTTCTTTTAATCTTTTTCAATAGACAAAACATAACATCTTTTATCATAATAAAAAAAAATGTATATATTATGTATATACAACAAGTAAATAATCGATATATTATATTTAGCATGTGAATGTTGTATATATAACACAAGAACAAAAATGACCGTTCATCCAAAATGTATCCGTAAAGCATGCGCGTATTATAAGATAATCAAAGAAAACATATATCCATATATTGTATATAATTATATAGTAAAGCAAAGTAAATGGTATATCGTGATATATAAAGAAAATGGGCGTGCCCAACATAAAATCTGCCCACTTTGTTTTATTATGCTAACATATAAATTATATATATCATATATATAAGTATAGTAGAACTGCCTACTTGTTTACGATGCAATAAAATATACAATTTATACAAACATTAAAGGATCGTGCAACGAATCAAATGATATATAGATATTTTATAAATCCCCACTACAGAACAATGAATATTTATATACTGATACGGTCCCGCCTTTCATAATATTGTGTATGCACACAAATAATAATATACAGACGATTACTATCGCCGTTTAACTTGCGTCAAATTTTGTATCTGTTTTCTTTTCTTTTGTTTTATTTCTTCTATCAATTTATTTATTTGCTTTTTTTTTTTTTAACTTTTTAATCTAAATTTTTTTTTTTTTTTAGTACAATTTTCGGTTTCGGTATGTCATGTTGAAATTTTCTCCGTGTGTGTAGTTTATTCGCAGTCTATACCTATTTTACTCGAGAAAATTATAATTTTCATTTTATCAAAATAAAAATTAAAATTATATTTTTAATTAGACAAGTGCAACAAATTAAAAAAAATAAAATTTAAAATATATTGCATAGTTTTTATAATTTCATACTGATAACGCGCAATATATTTAAAAGTGACATAATTTTACAATTTTTATAGTTTTTTTTTATGTTATTGTTTAGTGATAATACAAGAATAAAAATTGATGTGTGCGCGATCGTTAATTTTATTGGAAATGTTTTATAAAAAAAAACGTAGTTATTTTGCTGTTCGTTCGAGTGACATACAAAAAAAAAATTAATAGTTGAAAAAAATATATATATATATATATATTTAGTAAATAGTAAAAAAATAATAATAATTTAGTGATTATACTTGACATCCGCGCGAGTTTATTATATATAAGTTTTAAATTTATTGTGAATTTGAATTTATTTGTTTGTTATATAATACGAAAACAAATTAATTTTGTTTTCATGTTGTTGTATTATTTATTAGTTGTTTGATTTGGTTCGTAATTTGATTGCAAACTATATATATTATATTGCAGAAGTGATAAATTGTTTTTATGTTTTTGTGACTGGAAACGTGTGGATAATATTTTTTTGTGACTACAGGTTAGTTAAATATGTTTTTTGTTTAATTTTAAAAGTGATATATAGAGAAGGATTTTATTCTTATGTATGTGAGGTTTCTTCTTCTAAATTATGGTCCGTATGTAAAAGTGAAACGAAATAAATTTATTAGATGGTCTAGAACCGTTCCGATTAATATTGTATTGTTAGTTTTAATTAAAGCTTTATATTTAGACTATGAGCACGCAGTCCTAAATAGTCGTAATCGTGTCTTGATAAGTAGGTAAGAGGTTTAAAACTATGCATTAATTTTCAATACATATATATGATATGAAACGGGTACGATCAAGCGTTTTTTATGAGGCTTTATTATAAGGCCTAAATCATATAACTCCATCCGTTTGAGACGAGTAATGCTTTAAAGGATATAATTAATTATTTGTTCCATTAAATCATAAACATAATAAAAGCTTAAAGCATTTATAACATTATGCTAATTTGTCTGCAAAACAGTAAATTATAAATCATGTTGGGATCGAGAGGTACCCGATTTGAACCTTAACGGATGAGGATGTAAAAGAGTTATTCATCACTAATTGGTAATGACGATTCATCCAACTTTAACCCAGGGCCAGCGATAGAGTATTTCACGCCTTAGGCAAACTATCAATGTTGCGCCCCGAATTAAAACCTACCACCATTTAGCAAAATCCTTAATAATTAACTTTGTGTCTATATCACGAGCGATTGAACACTAATAGATACCGAAGATAATCCTACAAGGCATCCCTGTGACGTTGTAAATCGTATGTACGTAGGGTTACCAGTTTTTCAAAAAGTTTTGACCGGCTTTAGAAAAAAAAAATAATAATATTTTATTATGACGGCTAATTCAATATTAATTTACGTAATTAAATGATAATAAAAAAATAAAATTAATTCAAAATTAATTGTAAAAATTTAATAGTACGTTATACTAAATTATTTAATAAATTTATATTTTGTTTTGCTTCTGGCAGCCTTCAATAAATCCTTTTTGCCTTTTCGCTCGCTACATGGAATTTTTAAGTTTTCTAATAATAATAGTTCACAGCCAACATTTTCGGATAGAAGCCGATTTCTATCATCTCGCCAAATGTTTTCCATTATGCTGAAACAACGTTCAACATATAAGCATTGCTATTAGGTACCGAAAAAATATGTTCTATAATGTTTTGAAAAAACGGCAAATTATTGTTCTTAAGAATGAGTACCCAAACATCGCTATTCTCCATTTTACTTATAGCATCAGTAACTATTTTTGATTTAACGATTTCTTTAAGTAAACGTAATTCAACGTATATACTATCAGCAAAATTGCCGTAACTATTATCTAATTCGAAATCTATATTGAATGTTTCTGCAACTTTTATAATGTCATCTATTGATAAAAAGGTTTTGGAATTGAAATTAAATTTAGAAAACTGTTGAAATATATTACTATTAAAATTAAACCACTTTTAAAGGTAGTTCAATGCTCGATCATAAACGGTATTCGCTTCTTTTTCAAATTTTTGAAAATCATAACTGGACAAATTCTTTAAATTTTGGTTCACTTTAAACCCATAAAATTTGTCCTCTTTTAAAGGCCAGCATTAAAGCAAACGATCAAGAGCTTTAAATAGCGTAAGCCATCGTGTCGTTACATGTCCAAGATTTTGTTGATACTCTTGATTGTAAAATTCAAAACACGGTTTAATCCCATCTACTTTTTTAAAGATTAGAGTTTCAACATCGTATGACATAGTTTTAATAGCGTTTTTTGCAGTATTGTAAACGATGTGGCAATTACAACCTGACAATCAATTTCTGATTACTTTCTCTCAACTTTGTAAAGACAGATGCGTTTTTACCGAAATTAACAGGCGCATTGTCAGCCGAAAATGCTGTTAAATATTTTAAATTAAAATTATAGCAGATTAAAGTTTTTAGAATGAGACTTGCGATACCTATAGATGTTTCATCTGATTGTTCACAAAAGTCCAATAAAGCATTTGTAATACCGTTTCCATTAATATTAAAAAATTGAATTGCAATTGGAAACATTTTGCGGTTTCGTTTATTAGACGCGTCCGTACGAACGCTATAAGGTAACGGAAGTTTCGTTGTTCATTGCATTTGTAGTTCGTCCCAATCGAATTTTCTTACATGTTCGGAATCAGGAAATTGTTTGATCAGCAATTTGTTACCGCAATCCATAGACAGAAAACTATAATGGTGCTTGAGGCCATGATATATTATAGACAACTCGGTCGCCATTACTACGTCTTCTTCCAGTGAGTTTTCTTGCATAAAATATTGGGACATAACATTTTTCTGTTGAGCAGCTGCGTTCTTTGTTTTATGGTTTTTCGAATTAATGTGATGTTTAATGGCTTTTATTCCATCAAATTTAACTAAAAATTCCAAATTGCAATATTTACATTTTGCGAATGTTCTATCATTTTCAACTTTTGAGAGTCAAAGGCTCCAGACCGATTCGTCGAGCCATTTATCATTAAACAAACAATTTCTCTTTCTGTTTTTTTTCAAAGCGTCGGACTGATTTGTTTCCTTTTGTTTGTCGTTAGATTCTTTTTTATAAGGCATCATACAATTTTTATCAGCATAAGTCTTACTAATTGTAATCGATACTAAATTAATCACAAAAAATACTTAGTATTTGTGATTTCAATTAGAAATATATTATATATTATGAAGAACTAACCTTAATCGACCAGCCATTTACAGTTTACTCTGAGTTTAAACTATAATTGCTATTTGACATTAGTTTAGAATGAAGTATGATTTGATTTGAATGTACATATTTTTTAGTACTCATAACCCAACAAACCGATAAATGTAAGTAATAGAAACGTACAACTTTTTGTTATTTTATTGTTATTATAATAAGAAAAATGGTTTTTAACTTAAAATAAATTAAATTTTATTAAAAATTTTTCATAACCGGTCACCTGGCACCCCTATATGTACGTGTTAGCTTAAGCTTCGAAAAGCTTCATTCGCCGCTTACCACTAAAACCGGTAGGGTCAATAAAATTTGTATAGCGATACAGATTTTTGGTACACTTTTATTTTGTTTTAAAAAATTTAATTTAATAAATCTTGTGGTCGTAATCCCTGCGGGGCTCGTCTAATTATAAACTGTAGTTCATTGGATTCTATTGCGTCGATGTCTTTTGAGTCATCATGTTGCAACATTTTTTCTAATTTAACGCAATAATCCAATATTTGCTGCGATGAATCGTAATGCATATTATGTATAATATGCTATAAAGAAATTCAAACGTTGAGTTGATAGTCGACATTTGGGAAAATATTTCCTCAACAGATTGTATCCGCAAAATAAAAGCCGACTATGCATTTTTTTGGTCCAAAACAGGTTCATCGTCTGCTTCGTATTTGGACGGTTTTTTCCGCCTTCTAATACGTTGGGTTGGTTCACATATAAAATTTGGGGAAATCTTAAATTTCTGCAGCTAGATCTCATGCATCTACTAATTTTTTATCAAACCTTTATTAGTGCGAAAGTCAACTATTACTAATATATATTGTTGTATAATTATACCGGAAACTCCGATTTAAGTAGTATCCTCAGAAATATCATCAAATGCGCAATAAATTTCACTTAGATGATAGCATAGAGATTTAAGGGCATCGATTCGACTTTCCCACCATGTGTCGCTTAATAGTTTTACTGTCAAATTTAAGACATGAAGCTTTAAAACGTCCCAGCATCGTTTTGAAGCTGCGAAACACACATATATACACTCCACTAGCAAAAATGAAGTTGCTTCAATACAAGCGCCAGCAGCATCGTTAACAACGAGATTTAAAGAATGGACAAATAATGCCCGTGGGTTAATATTTAAAATTTTCCGTTGCACACTATTTTGTTTCCCCATTGCGGCCATCAGCTATACCTTGGCCGCATCAATTTTCAATCGGTAATGCCATATCTGCTAATAGCTCAACGACTATATCTGTCATACCAGAGCCTGTATAGTATCCGTAAGTTTGACGAATCCCAAAAAATATTCGCTTATTAACACAGGCTCACAACAACCGTTTTCCGTATTTATGTGGACGAAAAGTATAATGAGCGTCATCTGTTAATTGTGGCTGATGCCTGGTGTGCAATCTAGGATAATTGCAAAACACTTTTATCTGGATCAAATAGTGCCAAATATTCAATAAATTTGAGGATATTTCCATTCCAGACTTAAACAATTTTTCTTTGCTTCCACGAAATGCAAGTTCTACCAAACGTTCTTATACTTGATGTCAGTACGTTTCTTCTTCTTTTATAAGACTTAAATTTTATTGATTAAATGTTTGATTTCTGGTCAATCGCAATTCAAGCTCTTTCCAGCGTTCAAAATTCATCAAATGTTCCTCACTTTTCTCATGTTCGGCTAGAATTATATGTATGTTTTCCAATCGCTTGATCCTTTATCGGTGAGATTTATTGGACGCTGGTCGTTACGAAAAAATTTGCAACAAAAACAGAATACTAAATCTGTTGTTTTAGAATACGGCAGCCATTGTCGTTGCTTTTCTTCTCTATTAGCAAGCCTCCTTTTATAAAAAATCTTTTATAATTTTCTTTGGTTGCTATTTGCAAATTGTTTAATTAACTCTGGCCCATTTTCAGCCAAAATTTGTCAAAGACGATCAAACGATAAACTACGTGAATGTGACCACGTAGGCAAATTTCCTTCTCCAAACTTTTCTAAATTATCACTGTAAACTTTATTTAAAGTATCTTAAATATTTTGCTCTTCCGCAATAGCTTGTAAAAATTGAATAACAGCAGTCCCCGGTTCTTTCTCGTTTGTAGTTGTCACACATTCAACTATAATATTGTCAGATTACAATCCTGTTCTTTTGGAATTCCTTCATTTCGATTATCATCTTGAGGTGATTGCTGCCGACAAAGATAGTTTCGAAATGCTCCTGCTTGCCGTTTTTGTTGAGTTTGCTTTTCAGCCTGCCTTTTTCTATTTTGTGCCCCAGACAATGTTTTTCTATCCGCCACTAGCCTTCCTCAAAGGAGCATTTTTTTAAAATAAATATAAAGTATAATTATTGCTTTAGGATAAAAATAACTTGCTGTAGATATTTTATAAAAAATGTACAGGAAATTCAAAATATGCGAAAATTTTCCTTTTTATATATATTTTGCAACAATTTTTAATTTAATGATTCTTTTGAAATAAAATTAGATTTTACTCTAACGGTCAAACAAATTTGTTAAAGTACGTTTGGTAAATTATGACAAGCACTATGTTTAGTTGTGGGAACCACACATGGCTTCATTACTAAAAATGTACACAAAAATAAGTAGCTATATGAATGTTTATTGTTTTAGGTTGAAACCACCTTTAGAGATAAATTTCAATTTATATATATATATATATATATATATATATATATATATATATATATATATATATATATATATATATATATATATATATATATATATATACTGGAGAAACAAAAAGAGAAAATAATATAAAATTACATTAGAAAGACAAGGACAGTCATTTTTATAGCAAACTATTATGGTCAAGTTTTCAAGTTTTGACAGATCGATCATTAAAATAAAAGAAATATAAATATTTTTTTTGCAAGAAGTGATTTTTATTTGTGAACTTCTAAATTTAAAGCTACGATCGGTGATGACGATGAACATAACTATGATCCCCTGTTGGAGTGCAGAATCCATGGGCCGAACCATCGTCCATGTCAGTACAGGCTGGCTAGAGCAATGCAATGTGCAGACGGATATACAACCTGCGAACCTGAATTTGTCCGTCCTCAATTTGGCTGGCAACAGCGTAAAGGAAGACGGTAAATAACCGCGAAACAGTTGGGTGAGCTTCAGTCCCAGAAAAGATTACATGGATTAAAATAAAAATGTAAAGTTTAAATGACGAAGAATTTAGATAATTTCAAATCAATGACGGATTTGAAGTCGATGACTGCCTTTGTCATTGAAGATTTAGTACTAATGAATATAATATTTTCAAGTAGTAATCAAGATAATTGGAATATTCCGTCAAAAAAAAAATATATTGCTTACGTCCAAATTATTTGAACCGAAATAAAACTGGCGTTTTAAATTATATATTTAATGAGCGACGATAAGACCCACACCTCTCTTACACGTACACGCGGCCTATTATAATCACAGCCCAATATATCACTACTAATTAAAAATCACTGGCACTAAATCACTGACTATAAAACCTTAGAAATTAATATTTACAGATCAACAAATTAGAACAGAAGAATTGGCCTTTTTTCTTTTTAAAAATAACATATGAATAACTTTGGCTCTCACTACACTATACGTCAATAGTTTAGTTCTTATTCTTTCAAATAAGAAACAAACAAAAAATCTCAAATATTTTTAAATGTACAGCCTACTCTTTGGGAATTTCTTCTAAATAACAAACAAAAAAGGAAATAATTTTTTGTTCATATTCATTTTTTTATTTAGTTTTTATTACGTACCATAATATCTTGTGAAATTTTGATTTAATTTGTTTTATACATATATGGCGATCCAATCTGTCAGTCGCCCCGAGCCATGGCTTTACTGGCTCGACCATAAAGGCCCGGCCCTATGTTAATTATATTTTAATGACTATATGCTGTTACTGTATATTTACCCATAAGGCAGAAAAAACACATTTTGAAAATATAAAAATAATAATTAATTAAATAAATAAATGTATAAAAAAGCGAAACTGTATTTGTTCGCCTCGGTGTGGCTTGAACGTCGTGAGGTTGCGACCCTAGAAAAGATTACATGGATAAAAACATTTACAAAAATAATAATAGATAGATAGCAATAAATAAAATAATATATAATAATAGAATGATACAGCATAATTATTAAAAAATTTTGAAAATGCAATTCCTTGAAATTTGCACATGACTTCTTGAAATTTGCACATCGAAGGTGTAATAAACAAAATTTGCATTGTTTTTTATAATTCACTAGTACAACGTGATCATACAAAATATAAAAACCTAGTATGAAACATATAGTTTGGTAAGAATTTGCTAAGAATCTTAACTAAAAAAATTTATGTAAATATTAACCAACTAAATATTTTAGGTATTAAAAAAAAATTTAGTTTGGTTGCTGCAGCCTGATAAGAGAACGAACTTTTTGATTTGTATATCAAATTTAATTCACATGAGCTCGATCGAAACCGAACTGTTACAGTGAAACGAAGCAAATTTCGTCTCTTTTCATTGTAAACAATGTTTATATTTCTTTTTTAGTCAATTAGGCAACACCGCAACTCACCAAATTTATTGATGGAGGTGGAATACTGAAATGATAGGGCTGTTCAACAAAAACCAATACTGATCATATCAGGAAATTACAAACTTTTTATTTTAAATAAAAAAAAAACTTTTTAAAACTTTTTTTATTTGATTTCAACTAACGAGTTTATATTTTAAACCAACTATTTTACACATTTTTGGTTTAAAATTGAAACGTTTATAACTGCAGACAGTGCAGAATAAAACTTTTTGAGCATTATCAGTGATTTTTGTAAATGGCACTTTAACAAATTATAACATTCATATTACCAGCTCGATTTATCCCACCGAAATTCGTGTTACAATTATTGCCCGAAAAAGCGATTAACTTTGGCTCAAGTTGGAATTTAGTAAAATATTTTAGAATATAATTATAGATTGTTTCAGCTGTTTCATAAAAGGATTGTTCTCAACCGAGTCAAGTATATTCTGAATGCAAAATGGTCCAAAAACTTTTTTAATAATGGCACGGGTTTTGATTTTAACTGATGAAAAATTTTTTAGAGCAACTTTGTTGTACAGTCTGTCGATCGAAAACTGAAATGATGTTTTGCAGTGTGAAAAGTTCCTTCTGTACTCGCAACTTTATCGCTTAATGCCAAAAATTTTGAAATAGTTTAAGAAGTAATAGATTTTGAGCACAGGCTCTCTTTTATTGCAGCTTTATGAGTTCGGGCTTCTAAATGCTGCTCTAAGTCATATCGCCTCTTATTTAAAATTGTTATTTTTCTCTGACAAACTGTGCAGTGCGCTTCATATTTCGAATTTTTACCCGCAGAAAAAACGGTATACTTTTAATCAATTCCTCGCTAAAAATACACCTTCTGTTGCTCATTTTTTTGCACAGCATTAGAAGTATACTAATAATTAACAAATTTTGTTTTTTAAATATTTATAAAACAATTTAATGTTGACTTTTAACTTTTACACTAATTTTAATATATTTACCACAAAACTACAATGAGTACATTGACGGTTGTATTGTATCTCTTTTTATTTACAATTTCGTTTAACAGTTTCGGTTTAAATCATATTTACAATATTGCCAGTTTTATTTAGTACACTTATACAATTGGAATTGCCCGTTTTATTTAGAACCTTTTATGAAAAATAAACCCAAAATTGTTTTATGTAACTATAATAGATAACTATAACTATATTATGTAACTATAACATCTAGTGACAGTAGTATATTATGTAAAATGTGTACTAAAAGCCAAGAATTAAACCCAATAAATGTACTTACTATTGAATATTTTGATGTTTTTTCGCAAATAATACAGGTCACAATGACACAAATCTTTAAAAAAGATGTTCTGGCCACATATATGTATATATATATATATATATATATATATATATATATATATATATATATATATATATATATATATATATATATATATAAACCTTCAAACTTTTAACTTTACAATTAAATTTCTGCAAATCATTTATCTTTTGTTTTACAATAACCTTCATAGCATTATATACATATTCCAATTGATACATCAAAACAATGTTAGTATTCATTAAGCCTTCGTTTTATAATATTAGTAACAATCTATGTTCTGCGAAGAGATAATGTATGAAATATAAATTTTCCAGAACTTGCACGTAAAATCTTATTTCGATAGAAAACATAGATAGCTTAATAACAAAAACAAAACAAAAAAAAATGTAAGCAATAACGCACCGTCGATAAAAGTTGTGTAGACGACCTGTCTGTTTTATTTTATTCAATTATTATTTAACTTAAATTAAAGATACGATTAATATAGTGCTATTTTGTTTTGTTTTTTCTATACCATACGTATTTTCAGACGTTTATGCAAAATTAGCCAAGTGAAACAATTTTATGCTTCACCGAACATAATACAACTATTACTTTTGATTTTTCACAAAAATCACAAACAATTCGAAATTTATATTTACAGACATTTTAACGTTATTTGTAAATAAAAAAAAAACGACTTAGTAAGACGTGGAATGTAAACATTGCAAATAATTTAAATAGTTTACACTTTAATAACTGAACACTTTGCTTATAAATATTTGTATTAATTGTTTTGATTGAAATTTGATTATAACTTGAGGTTGAGACATTATGATTAAATTTAAATTATTTCTGGTTTCTAATGTCGATGAAACAAATTCAGTAAACTCTCATCCAGACTGTTACTTAATAAATGTTTATACCTATGAGATTATTTTTACATTGACACTTAAAATCGTTAGTTTAAGTATATTAATAACTTTCTAAGGCTGCGTCCGTAACTAGGTGTAACTATTTTATTATCGTAATTTTTGACATTTTTATAATAAAATTTTCCTCTCTTTTATACAGTAGAAATCAAAATACCATGGGCCTACTCGATTATAAAGTTCGATTATAAAGAAGAACAAAAACTGTAACTAAGGAGAATATTTTATATTTAAATGTCAAAAATTACGATATAAAAATAATAACTACTAGTTTCGGACACAGTCTTAATAAGTTGTAACCTTTTTAATGGTAAAAATATATGGGCTCTATCATACTTTTGTACCGAACAAGTGTCAAGTATGGATATCGTGAATTTTTGCCATCGTTAGAAAGTCTTTCGATAACGAAAAAAGTACCGATAGTAAATGGCAAGCGGCCAATTTTCCGATTTGTTTCGCTTGACAATTGTGTATTTGCTATCGAAGTTTCGAAATAAAAAATAACAAAATAAATCTGTTCTGGTATATACTACCAGAAAGCGACCCAGTTAAGCTTAATTAAAAAGATAAATGGGTCCCTTATTGAAATTTTATCAAAAAATAATTGAAAAAGCTAAAGATTAAATTAAAGACTTAAACGTCAATGCTCAAACTAAAACTAATCGTAAACTCACTTATATACGAAGGCAGTTCACTTAGTTCCTGATAAATGAAAGAAAGCAGTTGGTCTTTTGAACAAAACTCATATAACTTTTCAACATAGTTACTTTTAGCTTCATATACATGTGGTCCGTCGGTTTTCCAATTTACGGATCCATTTCTAAAAAAATAGGATTTCAGTAACTTTTTCAAATATGCTTCTGTTACAGCATTCTAAAACCCAAGACATTTTGTCATATTCGGAAATAGTGAATAATCGGTTGGACGAAATCTGGTGAAAATGGTGGATGCTAAATCATGAAATATTGCCATATCGACTACAAATTTAATATGCAAATAATTTTTTACTTCACCAAAAGTGGTTCTATTGCCGTTAATCTATTGTGAATTAGGTGCATTTAATCTGCACAATATTTTTCGTGGATCCTACAAAGCTGTTGCCATTATCTTGTTCAATGCCAACCCTATTTATGACAAAGATGTTCTGTACTTTACTGCAATTGAAATTGTCACGCCATTCTCAGCGATCTCCCTATTTCTGGTGTGGTGAGTTCAAATGGACTTCCCGAACGTTCTGCTTTTTATTATAATATTTTACAAATATACTTGTACTATATTAATTATGAGTTTAATCTACTGTCTTTGTGTTTTGATCAATTTGGTTCAGTTCGAAGAAGCGATACAGGAGTATTTTAACTATTTTTTAAGACTAAAATAAATGGAATGGATCTGTGGTACTAAAAGAACATTGCGTGACTTAGTTTAATTTTTTTTACTTGTTTAAAGCAGTATTGTGATTGATTAAGTCAACTCCCTTCTAATCCAAAGTAAATTATTAAAAATGGCAAAAAAAGCTCAAGACTCAAGTCTTGCAATTTTTAAAAACCACTGTATTCATGATGAAGCATTTCTGACAAATCCGTGTAGTAAAAAATTATTCCCATAAATACTATAATAACAACGATATATGTTTTATATTGTCAAATCTGGGAGACTAATGAGGATTACAAATAGCACTGAAACTGATAGTTAAATAATCAAAAAAACAGAATCGAATTCCCAGCGTTTAGTCGCCGGTCTAAGGTGTGCCGCAGTGACACCGCATAAAGGTTCTGGCCCAATAAATTGAGAACCAGAACTCGCCCGGGCAAAGCCATCTGTAAAACCCCGTTTCTCTCGATTTCAGTATGTCCTGGCACCCTCACAAGTGTTACTTTATTTGTGGTCGCCAGATTTGTAACTGCGTTAAGACAATCCAACACCAGTTTTGATTCAATGATGTGGGACCTATGAGCCTTTAAGGTCGCTTGACTGTCCAATACAATAAAGATCTTAGTGGTACTCAGACTTCTTTCTAAGCCTTTTCTGGCACAAATTTCTATGGCGTGCATTTCTGACTTAGAAAGGGCATTTTCACTCCCCAATATTCCTATTCACTCCCCAAATTTTCTGCTCCATCTACTGTTTTGGAGCCGTCTGTGTACCATACAATGGACCCTCTTCCAAAAGATGTCCCCCTGTCCTCATACTGTCGGTAGGCATCCTAATGGAATGGTTTACCTGAAACTCCCGAAGGATTTCCAAATGGCCAATTATATTGCCTGATTGAAAATTTAATTGCTTTCTTTTTCACATACAGGTATAATGGAGCCAATCATAGGAGCATCTCCATTGCAGTACTCGAGCATGTTCTCATTGCTCCCATAATACTGAGGCAAGCCAACGTTGAACCTTACTTAGTAATGTTTGAGTTGCCTTCTCATCAGTTTTAGGTCATCACACTATTGAAGACACGACTTTGGTAGGCTCAGAGTGCCTTAGTGGATCTACTATGAACCTTGAGTTTGTATTGTTTACAGTTTAGTATTTGAACCAGATTGACTCCTAGATATTTAGTCTCACTGGAAAAATTAACAGTTACGCCATTTAACGAGAAAGCTATAAGCGCAAGCTTTCTCCTCTTGGTAAATGGCACAATAACCGTTTTATTCGGATTCCCTTTAACTATTACAGTCAAGTCATCTGCGTATCCCTGGACATAAGTCCATGGTTACTCAGAATGATCCGCAGTCCATCAACAACCATTGACCATAGTAGTGGAAACCATACCCCTCTATTGGGACATCCCATTACATCCTTGATAGCAAAGATTCACTACCTAATTGAGCTGTAATAATTCTATTTGTCAGCATCGAACCAATTCACTTAATTGTGGCAAGCTCAGTTCCCTTTTTGCATGCTGGTCTCTCTATTGTCTCATAGAAGATATTGTCAAAACCACCTGTAATGTTAAAAAGGAGCAAAGGGTGATTTCTTTAACATCAAAAAAGCTTTCAATTTTAATGATCAGACTACTAAGAGCCGTCACCGTAGTTTGCCAGCCTGATAAGCAATCTGATTTCGATGAAGTGGTTTTCTTTTTCCTCACTTCTTATATGGTATTTCAAAACTTTTTCCATAGTTTTGAATATAGAAACGACGTGAGGATAATTGGACGATATGCTTTGGGCTCGGTATCTGGACGACCCCCTTCTTTTGGTATAAATACAGTTTTGGAATGTAGTTAAAAGCATAGCTCAAATGATCTGAACCATGTTAGGTCATCCTATCTCTTTAATACCCCTCTGCAGGAGAGCTGGACAAATACCTCCAGTGGATTTGATGGGTTTATCACCTTCAGCGGATTTGATGGGTGAGCTAATAGCCCATGAAATGAGCTAATAGCCCATCCAACCTTGCTGGGCGTGTATATCCTGCTTGAGAGACGCTATGTCATGCTAGGCGTATTCAAGTGGTTCCACCACAATTAAGTCCGGAAAGTGGGTTTCTAAAAACAAGCTTAAAGTTTCCCTCCGGTTCTCAGTAAAACTTGCATCGGCCTTTTGAACAAAGCCTATGACATTTGAGTGGTCCTTTGCAAGGACCTCCTGGAGCCGAGTTGTAGAGGGTACTTCGTTTATTCCCTCGCAAAAACTTTTCCAAGGGGCCCTCTTTGACCTCCTTAACTCGAGATTGTAAAATAAACATCTCGTTTTTTTCTGAGTTTTCCCAGTCCCACCAAGGGATGGTTTTAATAACCTCCCTTTGCTTCACATAACAACTGTTTTCAAAGACTGAGTGTATGAAGTTGTGCAGTTGATTTGAACTGAACTCCAGCCCTTCTGGGGACTTTATTTTTCCCAATACTTCAGGCATTTCTGATCCAAATAGTGCTTTGTATAAGCCCCAGTTGGTTAGTTTTGGAACTATAATTTCTTTTTCGATACATTGGGCTTTGAGCCGGTTTGCTTTCGATCCAAACACCGCCCAAAACCCAAATACCCCAAACACTTCCGATTTAACCACTACGCTAATGAACGTTGATTGGGTATTTTTACTATATATATTAAGTAAGTTTTTCCTGTTTTACAATTCTGTATGAGCATATAAACCAATTACATAACTGCCAAATCATTTTTCAAAATTATTTTAGCTCTAACTGTAGACAATTTTTTGTAACTGCCAAAAAAATATTTTCCTGACGAAAAAATAATTGAAATGTTTCGAAAACTCCGTGAAATCCATTATCTAACGAGATCTCCAGTACAACTTTGGAGTAAAATTCGTAAAAAGTAATGACCAGACTTTCCCCATTAAACATTTGAAATAAAATGTAAAAATTGTCCCACTCGTTTTTTTTCCGTAAATTTTGAGAACAAACGAGAACTTCTATACCTTTTTTGAGGTTGAAACATCGATATGTTTGGGAAAGCACTATAATAAAGAATTTGAATTTTGCTCTACCCGACATCTAGGGGTCGATAGAATATCGTCAACATTTAGTATAAATATACGACATTTAGGCGATTATACATATAAAAATATTTTGATTATTTTAAAACGACATCTAGCACATAAATAGGCTAACATAACATGGTAGTACTATGTGTATTTGTATTATGCTTTGTGGGTACAATTTCGTAAGGATATTATTATGATGATTCGATAAACGTTAAAATTACTGTATGGGTGGTATTATTAATAAAATCATCAGCCAGTAGTTATTTTTGTTACTACTGCTTTCAAATATCGATACAGATTTAGTACTACAATTAATAAGTACATATTTTGCTAACAGTACATATTTTGCTTTTAGTACTCTTTTCGTGTCAAAATGTCAACATAAATATATTTTGCTATGTTGTAAAAAAAAAGCCGAAATACATTTGTGTTAACGTTTTTAATAGTCGAAAGCAATATTATAAAAAAATAGGTTGTGATCAATTAATGAAAACGTTCGAAAGGAATAGTATGCCCTCTGAAATCATTGAAACTTCCTAGTAGCTCAATAAGCCATACGCGCGTGCTCATAAAATTCAAGATAACAGGCAAAAGATTTAGGCGTCTGATGGTAAAGTGTATTAGCTGACTTGCCGTATTTCTAAAATTAACATCTCACGTTTTTTATAGCTTAAAAACTGGTATAGTATAAATACACATACTACCACCATCATAAGAAAAAAACAGTTTATCCATTGATGTACCAGATGTCGGGTCGATAGAATATCGTCAACATTTAGTATAAATATATGACATTTAGGCAATTATACGTATACAAATATTTTGATTATTTTAAAATGATACCAGTAGCGACATCTAGCACGACAATGGGCTAACATACAATGGTAGTACTATGTGTATTTATATTATGAATTTGGTTAGATGTGGTAATCATATTTTTCAAGTTGTTCACCGATACTTATTAGTGACAGTGTTGATTTGGACGTCGAGACAATCGAGTTTGTATACTGTAAATTAATAGTGTATTTATATTCTTACATAAAACTTTAAACAAATATTAAGTAATTTGACACCTTTCACGATGATTTTTTATAAATAAAAAATAAATTCTTCATAAATTGTTTGCAAATCTTAAATCGCATACATACTTGTAATGCCACGATTCTCGTTTAACCTCATTTTCTAAAACTATTTTGTTGTGAAAGATACATAAATGAAATATGTTTTGTTTACAAAAGAGTTTTGATCTTTGTAAGAGGGCGTATACATAATATATAAAATGTCTTAGTGCATATACTACTTATATATTACGGAAATATGTGATCAAGAAACGAAAGGTGTTAATTTATTTAAATTTCGTTCAACATAAATATTCAAAATCTTTAGTTTTGTTTCTTATATATAAACAATTTCCCAAATCACATCCCATTTAAAGTCGTTAGCATCGTTAACTAATTGTTATATAAAACAAAATCACCAAAAACACAAAAAATCAATATGGGTGGTCGTATATTAAATGAAGATTTGTGTGGGTTGTTTGTATTCTTGTCACTTTAATACTAAATACGTATGTTCTTTATACTTTAGAGAGGTAAAATAACTATAATTAGCCAATTTAAATTCATCAACTTAATTCACTTAAAAAAAAAAACAAAAATTTATAATCCCTGATTGTAAAAAAAATAGAAGCGCGCAGAGACCAAAATAAAAAACATAAGAAAATGATTTTTATTTACAGGTTACCTTCGTAAAATACGGTAGATAATATTTTGTGGACTGAAATTATCTTCAAAGCCGCATGTTTAGCTTTTGTTTGATTCTCAATCGATAAAGTTAATATCGTGTTCTCGCGTTTTAACATATTGTCTATCAATATGTTTGCGAATTTTGTATTTAGTTTTGCAGTATTCAATTTGTATTTCAACCATTCTCCTTAGAAATCCGTAATTGTTAGTTGTTTTAACTGAAAAACATTTCTTGCTCGAGCTGCTGGTTCTAAAGCGTTTTTAATCTCTTTTATCTTGTCCTAGTCGATTGGTGGAAGGTGAAATTCATTATTTTTATTTGCGACGTCAGTATAAGAGTCTTTGTATTTGATTTAAGTCGTCGACCATCTGGTTACACAGTCCAATGGGGGAATCACCATATTGTTATCTTTAAGAACACAAATAGTTATTGGGTCTCTTAATTTTTTACCTAGCGATCTCACTTTAGTTCAACTAGTATCGATTATTTTGATTTGCTACTTCATGAAGAAGGCGAGTAGCTTTTAAGACATTTACGTCATTATCTGTTGTTACAGAGTAAATTTGGTATGGTCTAGTATTGTATTTATGCAAAGCAGCTAAAGGTCTACCATTTACAGTCACAATTTCCATACAATCATAGCGGATGTCGGTTGATGAAAGTTTTACCTTAACAAATATCTTGGTGTCATGCAGTTTAAAATTGATTATCTTTTTAGTTTTGGTTCACCAGGATCACAGTTCGTCTTGCAATCCTCAGTATTCATACGTTTTTTAGCTATTAATATTTTCTTGAATACGTTGGCATGGTAAATTTTAAGGTGTTCAGCAAATTATCAGCATGGTTTCCTTTCATACATTATTTACAATCGGATCCAGTAATATTACAAACGTTTTTATCGTCGATCGCATTGTAAGTAAAACTTTGGTCACTAACTATAAAATTATAAGTATAAATACTGAAATTTTTAAATGACAATTGATGATTACCAAAATAATTAAAAAGTAAGAAATTTTTTGCGACTTTAGAGAAAGTCAAAAAACAAAAGAATGCCAAAATTATTCTCGATGAGACGTACACACAATCAATCGAATGTGGCCAAGCGAAAGTTTATTTCGACACAGTTTCGAAATTCATGTATTTCGTTATATAATTCATTTCAAAAATTATAATAAAGATGTCACCACTCACCTTGCAATCTATTAATTCTTTTTATGGTAACATATAGATATCGCTACTATAAATTTTTATGAAACGGTATTGTATTTGCTATCGGGTACAATAACGTTATGTAGCGATACAAAATTAAAGTTACGTTATTAAGAAAAAAACTTAATTTTAATCGTTATTATAACGTTATCGGGTATTGTTACCGGGTTCCGGTGATATATATATATATATATATATATATATATATATATATATATATATATATATATATAAATCAGAGACCAATCGTCCATGGAAGCAAGGGTTTGCTTCCCTTAACCAATAAATCTGTTCAAAAAATTCTTTATTAAAACCAAAACCAACCTAAAATTGACTTATCATTTTAAAATCATTCAATTCAATTTATCACTTATATTTTAAGTTCAGATTTATATCACTAAAATTTCATTCTACCACTAAAATTACCATCAAAATTAAATCTAACATAACATTCTAATTGGAAAAAGCAGAAATCAAATATGTTTATTTGGTGCCAAAGGTTTCATACAAAATATTGGGTATATGCATTAAAACCCGGATTTTTTTTATGAAATTTGAGCCTTTATTGTAAAAAAATGTTACAAAATTTTTAATCAAAAAATATTGCCCATTTCTACCCACTACTTTTTCCCATCTTTCTGACAATTTATGGATTCCATCGCAGAAAAACTGCGCAAGCTTGGCGGCCAAAAACGAATCGAGCCAATTTTCGAAACCTTAAACTGAAGTGAAGCGTATTCCTGATAGGGCATTCTTCATGGATCGAAATAGGTGGTAGTCGGAAGGAGCAAGGTCTGGGCTATAAGGAGGGTGAGGCAGAAATTCTCGTTTGTTATTCTTTAGATAATTTTTGACCGGCGCCGCAATATATGGCCGAGCATTATCGTGGGGGAAAATGATTGACTCGTGTCTGGTCGCATACGTTGGCCGCTCTGCCTGGATTTTCTGCTTCAATCGGATCAATTGTTGACGATAGTGTTGGGCATTGATGGTTTGGATACTTGGCAACAGCTCATAGTGGATCACACCTAGCTGGTCCCGCCAAATGCACAGCATGACCTTATGGCCCCGTGAATATTCGGCTTTGGTGTCGAAGGGCCGGCTTCGCCTTTCTTGACATATGCTTTTTCCGCTGGGATTATCATTATGGATCAATTTTACAACGCCAGTGACAATACGATGCAAAAACGATTTTTTTTTGTGGCACTCGAACAGCATTTCGGACATGCAAAATCGTCTTTCCATGTCTCTTGGCTTCAACTCGTAAGGCACCAATTTCCCATCTTTTGGATGAATCCCAAGGCTTTTAAACGTCTGGAAATTGTTGCTTAATCAACTCACAATGATTCTGCAAGTTCTTTTTGCATTTGACATGAATCTTAATCGAGTAATACCTCCAACTCTTCATCCTCAAACTTTTTCGGCTGACCAGGACGCTCTTTGACCTTGATGTCAAAATCACCACTTTTGAAGCGACTAAACCACTCAAAGCACTGTGTTTTTCTCATCATAGAAATTCACGAGCAAACGATGACTTTCAGCTGCAGTTTTGTTTGCGAAAAAGTGACTCAAGAAAACTTCCCGCAAATGCTGTTTTTTTTTTGCAAATTTGATAAATTTTCCATCGTTGAAATCGGTTGAATGTGCACAATCAAAACAAAAAATTTTAGCTGATTTTGCAGGTATTGAATAGGGCTTTCAAATGACATATATGTCCATGATGTACTATAACGCATAAACAAGTAATGACATCTAGTATCAAGTTCCGGTTTTTAATGCATACACTTTATATTCCAAGTTTTTCCCCTAATTTTTTATTGCGTTGGTTTTATTTCATACGTTTTCCCCTTTAAAAGAAGCACTGATTATTAATGGGGCATGCTATATGATTTTATTTTGTGTTAGTTCAATTCTCATTCAAAGATGGCTATAGCGTAGGATGGGTATTCATACTTTGTCGTTAAGCATTTTAGGCAGTAATACGAGTATTTGCAAACATAAAATGTTTGCCTTAAATATAAAATAGGTTTGCTTATTCATAATATACGTTAAATGGTAAGATCTTGTGTTTTGTCGAGTTGTCGGAAAAAATATTCATAAAATTCGATATTAAATTCCACTTCATAGAACTTGTAACAACGTGTGTTGTGTTACAAGGTTTGATATCCCTGATTAATTTTTTTTTATTTACAACCGCAAGTTCCAAACTTGTTTAGAGATGGGAAGAGAGGGAGAGAAAATAACATACAGAAATTGTATCATGCTTAATTGTTATAAGCATTGCGATTTCCCGTTAATTATGCGGGTATGATATAAAAGACCGAAATTTTGCAAAACACGGGTCAGTAGTTTTTCTGAATTTGGATGTTAAATAACAATTAAACAAAAAAAAAAGAAAACAAACAAACAAACAAGCAAAAACAAAAAAAAAAAAAAAAAAAGAAATATTGAAAATTTGAAATAGTTTAACTAAATACGAAAGTAGTGAATTTATATTTAAACATAGTTTAAATATTTAAAAATAGTTTAAATAAATTTAAATACGTACATTTTATGAAAGTAGTGAATTTATATTTAGTAGTGAAAATAATTATGAGGCTATTTTTTTTAAACTTTATAAATAGTAAAAATTAAAACTTAAAAATTGATGATACAGTAGTATCAATAAATGGTGATATATAGTATCAGTGAATTGTGATATATAGTATTTATAAACTGTGATCGAATTTTAAAACTATTAGAAATTATATACCACGTGTTTTCTTTTCAACGGGTGGGTTATCCGTAACCTGTTCAGTTAGATTAAACGGACGATCTAAATAATAGCAATAGTTCCAGTAAATAATAATAATAATAATAATAATAATAATAATAATAGTAATAATAACAAAAATAGTAATAATAATATTGCTAATGGTGATAATAACCGAAATACGCATAATAATAATTCTGGAAGCTTCCACACAAAAAAAAAAAAAATTTGTATACGATAATAAAAATAACAGTATACCAACATAACCAGAACAACATTGCAAAACAACAACAACCGCGTACAATATTAAAGCGCATGCTGGGTGGAGGGTACACGTAAGCTTTGTTTGTTTTATATAAATTTATAAAATTTTTTGTTGTTTATTTCTGTAAGTTTAATTAAGTTAGTTAAGTTTAGTTAAGTTTTAATTAAGTTTTTTTTTGTTCTTTTGTAGTAATTAGTTCTGTTGTTAAGATACAAATTCACAAATTATATCATTTTTATATTTAAACTTTTCAAAAAAAAAAAAGTTTGAGATTGTTTAGTTAATTAAAATTTTTTTTTGTTTTGGTGAAATACAACATACGAAATATATCATACAACGTTATTTTCTCTTCTTTCTCTTTCTTCGCTTTCTCTTCTTGGGTTTTTCTTCTCTTGTGGGAGTGGATGTGCTATTCCTTCACTTGTATATGTAATATGTATGTAATGTGTGGTTAAATACAATAAGGAAAGAGGGGGTAAGTATCCGACACAGTTCATCATGGTAAGTTGATCCATGCCTTAATTCTTTCCTTTCTACTCCTTTCCCCGATTCTCCATGTTTTTCCTTCCCGCGGTCTAGCAAGGTTTCCTTATGTTTCGGTAAAGCCCACCATTACGCTCCTGAGTCCTAGCTGGCTAAAATATGACCGCATCGAAACCTATGAGGAAACAAAACAATTCAGTAGCGGCTCTACCACTGGTTGAACCGTTACAAACTTTAAAAAGAAGTTGCATTTTAAAATAAAAATATTTTTTACTTCCCATGATCGTTAAAAACCTAAAATAACCTAATAACCTTTTATTTAAGTAGTTTTCGGCAATATATTGCCGGGGAAGAACACCCGAAATTAATAATAAAATTAAGGAAATCATCAGTTCTTAATCAAGTGTGTCTTGTGCAAACATTATGTCATCAATCGATATTTCTTCTAAATTTCTACCATCTTTAGGATGGTGCCAACCTTATAACGTGTCAGTACAGGGTTTGTTTAATTTGACTTCCTCAATCATTTCATAAATTTAGATGGCATATAAGTTAGTGCTTTTATGTATGAATTCAGATTTTTTTCCTTTCTTAGCCGGACGAGCGCATTTGGTTTTGATAATTGATAGACATAATTATAAAGCCAATAAAGCATTTTTCTAGCCTGTTGGTCACTTTTTTAAGCTCTAGCTGCTTAACAAAAACACGTATTTTATTGGAGATTAACTGTTCGACTTGTAACCGTTCTAGCTTTCCAGTGCATGGTACGGTCCGTTATAAACAAAAAACCTAGCTGACAATCTGACGGTTTATCGTCTATTATACAATTATCCTACAATTTCCAAATTCTGCCATCAGCCTTACCTAAAGCAGATTAATTTAATTTTATTTTGTAGCTCTGATTTATTTCTCATAGTTGTATAATGTATGTTCAAAAATTACATGAAAATTTTTGAACTGGTCCGACAGAACTTTGAAATTCCTTGGGATTTATGAATTGTTATTACCAGTATAAAATCAAAAATTTTAAGTAAATTTTAAGTTACAATACATATAGTTTTAACATATTAAATACTATGTATTTATAAAGGTTTTTATTCATTGTATTTTACTACACAAAATTATATATATATATATATATATATATATATATATATATATATATATATATATATATATATATATATATATATATATTAATTTTTTTTTCAAATTTGTACACAAACAATAACATTAATGTTTGGCAATACCCAAACGCGGCGGTGCTGCTACGAAAATAGCGGAAAGGATTGAACTATAAGCAAGCCCCATTAAAACATACAAAACAAACACAAAACCGACTGATTTTCTGTCTTTTAAAGGGCGTTTAATAATAAAACATTATCCAAAATATTTTTAACTGAAATTGCTTTTGTTTTGTTTTCCTTTTTTTAATCATGTTGTTGAATAGATAAAGCCAACTAGTAATTTTTTAAGTAGCTTCCTTTTTTAAATATTTTAAAACAAACGTTGCATGATACAATTTGTCCATACTCATGGACATGTTTTTATCTGTGACATGAAAACATTGTTTTAATTTGATTATAGTGGAATTAAAATAATAATATTAGGATGAATGTTGATCCTATTGATACGCAGTTTTGATGAAAAGTTGGCAATAATAAATCAATTAAGGCTAACCATAGATTTACACGTCGATTTTTAAATGCTTATTACCTTATTCTCATAAATTAACGATGCTTCCAGAATGCGGCTTACTAATCGCAGTTTTTTTGTGGCCGTTTCTTAACTTTGTTCCAGACTTTGGGCTGTTTTGCGGTCAAAGTAGAAGTCTTTCGTTATTTTTTTATTAATTTAACATTTACTCGGAAATTTCGAACATACTGTTTATTAACATAATCCTCTTTGAGTATGTTTAACACCTTTACATTTATTGCGTTCCCTCGAATCTTCATTCAAAACGTTAAAAACTGTTCATTTTCACAATAAATATTTTAGTAATATTGTGAAAACAGAACTACTCATCGAAAAGAAGGTGAATGTGAATGTGAAGTCAAATTAGAAATAAAATCCTCATATTCAGCAACATTTAAGAACGTTGATGTTATTCGACTTGCCCAAAATAATAAACTACACAACACTAATACTACACTGCAGAACATTGTAACAACTGGCAAAATATATAAAACTATGAAGAAAAATTAGGTTTATAGTAGTGTGCGGTATTTATTATCGTTTATTATAATTGTCATAGCAACGAAAAAATTCAAATTTTTACTATATGAAATTGGTCCATTGCAATACTACGTTTCTTTACTGCGAAAATTTAAATATTAAAAAAAAAAATTTTAAATTTTAGTATAATAAATTTAACTAATAAAATTAATCCTTTAAACAAAAACCATTAAAAAATTAATTTTTGTATGCTTATAAATTTTCAATTTGCTTGAAATTTAAATTCCAAAAAAAATCTAAACCTATTTTATTTGAATCCAATTCCAATTCCTTTCATTTTAAATTTGAATACCACTTAAAAATAAAAAAACTATATTTTGACAGCTACAACTTTACTTGACATGACGTTTGATACAATATGGAAATAGTAATGTAAGTTTAAGTCTTATATAGAACAATTGAAAATTGCCATTGTTAACAATAACTGCATTCCAATGGACAAATTTGAGACTCACAAGTATTTTCAAGTATAGATGACCAATGGGACAATAGTACATAAAAAATTATGCCAGAAGTAAAACATAACCTATAATTTAGTGTACATATTTTTTGTTTATTTTAATTTGAATATATTTATTCAATTATAAAATCACACTATAAGAAACAATGAACAGCAATTCTTTTTTCTAATAAAATAACCAATTATTTTGAGTCATCAATTTGACATTCAAAAACAAAAACAAAAAAATTATGAATATAAATAAATCTCGAAAAATCGCCAAAGCCATCTATTGTAAGTTGTATTCGTAAGTGCTTTTGTTTTATACACCATCGTATAATCATAAGTAAATACCCATTGAAGTTCCAGATGTGGGGTCGATAGAATATCGTCAAAATATATGATAAATATATGGCATTTAGGCATCTATACATATGAACATTTTTTAAATTATTTGATAACGATACCAGTAGCGACATCTAACACTTCAATGGCTAATATACCATGGTATTACTATGTGTATTTATACTATGAGATGTGTCAGTTTTAAATTTTATTGCGTGGAACTTTATGACCGCGATGATCAGTCAAATGTGGCCTGTATTTTTGCAACAATATGAGTATACCGTTATCGTTTATCTGATGGCTTTATACATCCTTAAAATCCTCCTATTTTCTTTTTTATTCCAATTAATCTTTTACACTTTGTAATATTTAGAACCCATTAAAACCTAGATAAAAGATTCACATGAATTTATTGATCATCCCAAGGAAATCTTCCAAGCACTACCCAAACAAACTGCCAACGAAATAATATTTGAATTTTTTCAACCTCATAGTAAAAGTACCAAGTTGTAAAAAATTGACAAAAATTCAAACAAACCCGTATATGTATTAGATATACCGTGTTATAAGGGGGTCACCTGTACTAATCTTCTAGCCAATTTATTTCGATCGTTTTATAGTAAACAGTGAATTGTTTTGCTTAAGCACACAATTGTTTTTTTTTTTTTTTTTTTTAAATAAGACAGAAATTAAGAAAACCCCAGAACTATATACAAAAAACAAAAAATTTGTCAAATTAAATTGTTTGTCAGATTTTATGTTAACAATAGATATATTTCGTTAATTTGTTACTCCTACGCTCGCGCCAGTTTTTTTTTATTTTTTTTTTATTTTTTATTTCGTATCTTGGTAATTTATGATGATTTCGTTAAAATTTATTTGTTATTTTGAGTAGTTTGAATGATTTGTTTTTAGAAAATAATTTGCATATTTTATCAATGATATTATAGTTCTTTTTCGCTGAAAAGTTAAGTTTTTTAATGGAATTTTTAATGAATTAGTCATATATTTGAGAGATTTAATTAAAAATGTCTAAATAGGAAGTTAGCAATACATTCTATTAATAATCAATTTATTGTAATTTTATGTGAGAAAATTAGTATTCTGTAGCCTGCAAATTTTGATCGTAGGCGAAAATTAAATTTGAATGTAAATTTAATATGAGAATTTTTAAAAATTATTTTTTATCTGTCGTAAAATTTGACAAAGTAAGAAAAGTTTTCTCATAAGTTTTTTTTTTATATTTTAAATGAAGTAGCAATCACGTTAGGCTTATAGGGTCATAAATCGGCATTTATGTGTTATTAAAATTATATTGTAATATATCTTGATTATAAAGATTAGGAATTGATTTTTGAAACATGGGATGGTCACCAGTAAGTCATTTCACTATCAACGATGCCAAATATATCGAGGCGTACCAAAAATTAAGCAAGAGGTATGATAAGAAGCGATACATCTTAGGTTCGTTTATCCAAACCTATTTTTTTCCAAAAAATGGATGCTGATTCAAGACAAATTTGGAAACTGGTAAAGTCAGAGCAAAATATCCAACGTTGGACACACTATTAGCAGTTTTAAACAAGCGAATAGACTCATTGCAAGGCGTCAAACTAGAAAGCTCCAGACGTATGCAATATAAAATGGAAGGACTTCAAATAAGGTCAATGCTCACTGCACTAGCAGTAAATTGTGCATTTTGTGGTAAGGACCACAAGTTATATGAATGTATTGGATTTCTGCACTTAAAGTCTTCTTCCGCAGTTCTCCAGATATAACTACCTGTGCTAACGCCAGTTTGTTGGCAGCTACAATTCTACCAACAGCATACATTTTGATAGAACGGTATAATGGTGAGTGGCAAATTTGTACAGCTCTGCTTGATTCCGGGCCGAAAACGTTTTTCGTGACAGAAGAGAATTTCCAGTGACTCGGAATGAAAAAAACGAAGAGCAGAGTATGGATACAGAGACTCAACGATGTAAATTCATGAGTTTTCTAAAGAGGTAACTACATTGCGAATCAAATCCAGATTTCCAAATGATGTTTACGAAAGAAAGGCAGAGGTCTTGATGGTTCCTAAAATCTTGTCGTATAACCCTCAAGTTATTAATTCAACCTACCGAAATTCAAGTTAGCTGACCCTGCCTTTTATGCGAATACCAGAATTGACGTGCTTTTAAGTAGTGACTTGTTTTTCGTCATAATAGGTGATGCTAAACAATGCACTCCGCAGGTGGCACACAATACAGTGGTAGAATAGGATGGGTGGTTGCAGGTAGGCCAATTGAGTTTAATGATTTCAACAAACAAATTTCGGTTAATCTACATACCGACGTTGACTTTACCCTTAAAAGGTTTTGGAAAATTGAGGAGGTTGAAGAAGTTGTTCCTTATAACGGAAATGAGAAATTTTGTATGGACATCAAAGAACCATAAGAAGATCGACAGATGGAAAGTATGTCGTAAGACTTCCATTTAAAACAGAGTTACCGCAGCTAGAAAATACCAAACTGATGGCAGTCAAAATATTTGGCAATTTAGAATAAAGATTTGTAAGAGATGGTTCATTTAAAAGGAAGTATGCTGAGTTCCTAGGGGAATATTTAGACCTGAAACATATGGAGATGTCGAGTGATACTGCGATATGTTGTATTTGATGAATCAGTCAGAACTATACTCAAGGAAAGTTCATTAAATGAGCAGTCGTGCAATCTAGTTTGGAGGAACTAATCCTCAGATTTCGCAACCATAAAATAATATTTACCGCAAACGTTAAAAAAATGTTTAGACAAACCGGCGGGTCAATTCAGACTGTGGTTACCAAAGGATTGTATAGAGAAAGAAATCACATGAAGAGCTGAAATCTTACAAGCTGCTAATTGTTACATATGGCACAATGTCAGCTCCATTAGTGGCCACACAAATATTAAATCAACCAGCATTAGATTACAAAGTGAAATATCCCGAAGCGGCAGCACTAGAAAAGAAATGAATTTCACGTGGATTATGTTTGGGACAAATAATCTAGAGGATGCTAAAAGAATCGTAAAATATTTGATTGTAATGCTGAGAAAAAGGACGATTCAATCTTCGTAACTGGACTACCAATTGTCCTGAAATGTTTCAAAGTATACCGGATATTAATAGAGATGCTTCCAACTGATGTATTGTTAAGCCTAAAGCTAGTGAAAACGAGAATTACGATGATTACACGATGATTACGATGATGTAGTCAACATTGTGTTGAAAATCCTATTCACTCGAAGCCCCAGGCGACTAAAATTGTTTAACTCTAACACGAGAGCAAATCGCCATTGAAAGAGGGGATTCTGAGACCGAGCGTGTCTCAATATCTCATGAGTCGACTAACCGCGGTAATAGTTCGTGATTGATATCCATTACCGCTGGTCGAAGGCCAAATTCATCGGCAGCATGGAGCCAAATATTTCCGTACCTTAGACCTTCGCACTGTACAAAGGAGCCGTTTAAGTTTACATTATTCGGAACCCTTTTGAACATTACGAGTTTTTAAGCGGTTTTTCTGTTTGTGCAACTCCCTGGCAGTTTTTCAGAGCGTCAGAAACTTTTTCGAAGAGTTAGTAAGGAGAGACATCATTTGCATTTATGTGGACTATGTGATAATGCCCGCCATTTTGAATGATGGTATACATTGGTGGTTTTGAGTTAGGCGCAAACGATTGGTCTATAAACTAAATGGTGAAAATGTAAGCTGCTAGTGAGAAAGTTTGAGTATCTCGGATATCCAATCGAAAATGGTAAAATTTGACCGTATGAAGAGATACAGAAAGCTATTGCTAAGTAACCAGCGTCAGCCAGTACCCGACAATTGCAACATTTCCTTAGCTTGAGGGGTATTTTAGAAAATTTGTCAAACCCCATACCATAGTTACCAAACCTGTATCGGACTTGCGGATTTAAGTTTAGTTCTAGTTGCATTGTGGCATTGAACATCTAAAAAGGACTCTAACCTCTGATCAGTTTTAACTTTGTACTCGGTGACGTCGAAGAAAGAATCACAGGTAATGTTGCATACAATTTTGAATTGGGAGCGTTATTGGCACAGGTTAGTAACGGTTGTGACTCGTTCTATCGCTATTTTATATTAGAGCCGTAAACCTGTGAGAAATGGTGTAGCAGTTACGATTTACTGGTTGAATGCATCGTCACGGCACTAAAAAATTCCGACTATACTAACTCGGTATACAATTTAAGATTGCTATAGATTTTGCAGCGTTCAAAAGCACAATGAGGAAAAACGAGATTCGATCGAGAATTGCAAGATGGGGGCTCTATCTTACGGAGTTCAACGGCGAGTTGCAGCACAGACCAAGCCACCAAATCCATCATGTCGACGATCTTTCGATAAACCCTGTGGTGTTGATTCATAAAGACAATTTTAAATCTTCTGGTTAAAGGTCCGTACGAACAAATCATAAGTTTGCAAATCGAGATAGTAAAAAAATATCATGACCAAAAAAATATCAAGAGCACTTCGGCCTAAAGAAGACGGATGAACTTGTAGAGTGAGTTTTGTATGATGAATTTGGTCAAAAAAAGAGTAGATAGGATGATTAATAATTGTGTCTAGTCAGTGCATTTTCGTGAACAGAAAGGAGAAGATACAGGTTGGACGATAAACCCTTTTCCTAAAGAAGACCTAACTTTTACTATATGTATATGAGGAATGAAATGAGCAAGGAAGTTAGTGATTCCCGAGAAATGGCGAGGTGATTAAAGCTGCGGTGGTTGCGGGTAGGGAGATACCGGGTTCGAATCCCAACGGGAGGGTTGAAAGGTGATTTTTCATCATTTGAATTCGATCGGTGATGACGATGCACACAACTATGATCCCCTGTTGGAGTGCAGAATCCATGGGCGGATCCATGTCAGTACAGGCTGGCAAAGCAATGTGTAGATGGATTTAAATCGAACATGTATTCGTGAGTCTTCGATTTGGCTGGTGACGGCATAAAGTAGGACTTTAAAAATTAACCGCGAAAGAATTGGGAGAGCTCCGGCCCCTGAAAAAAATTGCACAAAAAAAAGTTAGTAATTTCATAGCGAAAATCCAATATGAGGATAAACGAGGATTTGACCATAAAAGGAGAAATGCAACAAAGTTCAAAGTTGGAGACTAGGTGGTCATCAAAAAGACGCACTTTGGAGGCGGGAAGAAGCTTTTACCGAAATATATAGGACCAAATGAGAAGAATTCAATGAAGGAAAACGATCGCTTTGATGTACAGGATACAAACACATCCATTGAGGATCCCAATAAAACTTCAATTAGTGCAGAATATGTATGAAGTTATTCACCGTCGGAATGTCAAGCGAAGAAGACTTCGATGCTTTGTTTTATGAAATATATATATATATATATATATATATATATATATAAAACAGTGGCGCAGCATCATAGTAAGCAACGGAAGCATTCTTGGTATGCTAGACGTCCCCATTTGAGGGGTCTGGCCCCGTCAAGGTCAGGTTTCTCCCGCCCCTCATTCATACTAATTCGTCCCTCGTTCCAGGATTTATGTGTAAAAAATTATATTCAATTTTTTTTCCGAAAAGAATCTAAAAGACAAACCCTACAAACATTTTAAATATCGACAACACCAATGAAAATAAACAAACGAGTTGTAGGTGGCCGTTAGCAGACTGAAGTGACGAATCAGTTTAGATGAATCGGAACGATATAATATTTTTTGATATTTTGTGTCTTTTGGATGCACAAGACCTGGCGGTACATCTTTTCCACGTCTGCGAAAAAGGCGATCTGATGTTCTCTGAATCGTAAAATTATTGCTTATAAATTCGATTGGACAGTTGATCCAACCGCGAGATAATCATTCAGGGAAATGCCGGAATTGGATTTTGTGGATCCATCAAATACGACTATCAACTTACTAGTTATGCTAGAGGTTTTCAGCACTCCGTGGTGTGGTAAGTAAAACCCGCTATCAGTTGCTATTGGTGGAGATATTTCAACCATGTGGTTGAGGTATTCATATTCGGTCATGAATTCATGGTATAGCTTTGCAAACATGGGATCACGAATGATGGAACGCCATGCCTAGACACCTTTGTATTGCGGTGGATAATGAGTTGCTTAATTGATTTGGTGATTTCTTAAATGGGAGTTTTACGATGAATCAACCACATGGACTCCTTTGTAAGTGTTCCGAGAAATGTTTTACGCAAAAAGTTTCTTCCGGTGATAACATATTTGTTTCTCATGTGATAACATATTTGTTATCAGAATCTTCTTAGGCTTTGATTAATGTTTACGTTATCATTTTCTAAATTTTGTTGAGCTGTCAATGTAACTAGATGCTGGTCTGTACGTGAACTAGACTGCCCCAAAATTACCCAGCCAAACACGGTTTCTTGTAAAATAGGTGAGTCTGAACTAATTTTGATTTGGCGGTTTTGCTAATAGTGAAGAAATGATCAGCTCCAATTAGAATATCAATGCTGCTTTTCATATTGAATCGAGGATCAGCCAATTTGATTTCTGTGAAAGATTCCATATTAATTTTTAAATTCTGTGGTGGTAATTGGCTTGTGATTTTAGATAACACAAGTGCCTCGATGGAGAGTTCCGGGTCAAGATCAGTTCTGATATTTAATGTTACTGATCTCTTTGATATACCACAGCCAGTGATCATAGCTTGACCTAAGCCGCTGATTGATATTCGCGCATTTTTCTTTTTTAATTGAAGCCGTTTGGCACAGGATTCTGTTATAATACTGACTTGGGATCCCGAATCTAACAGAGCTCTGCAGGGTATTATTCTTCCTGAGTTGTCGATAACATTTACTATTGCAGTTGGAAGAATTGTAATAGCACTTGAACTTTGTGAGTGAAGAGTATTTACTTCATCTGCTGACGTAGGCATTGTATGTGGTAGCACTTCAGTCGATGTTTCTTCCTGATGTAATAGAGTATTGTGTTTTTCACCGACGTCTCGATATACACTTGAATATTGGATGATTACTTCCAAGACAGTTGAACCATCTGTTATTTCTTTTTATGAACTCTTTACGTGCTTCTATATCTAATGAAAGAAAGTCATTGCAGTAGAATATGTAATGTTCTTTGTTCTGGCACATTGCACATTGAAACTTAGGGAATGATTTAATGGCTGCGTTGCAATCTGTTACTGCCTGTGTTTTTTCTGAAGCGATGTGACTTTTTACTTCGATTCTGGAGTTTACTCGTTTGGATGTTGTAATCAATGACTCTATACGTCGACCCAAGAATTTAAGAAATTCAGCAAAATCTGGATTAGCGAGGTCATCTAATTTCTGCAATAATGTTAATACAACTTTAAGTATGGAGTATCTGTGTCGCAATGACCAAGCTAAAATTTTAATACTATAATATCTCAAAGGAACAAATATGACGTCTAGCCTACTATAATATAAAGTGGTACTACAGATAAGATAGTGCGACATCTAAGTTCTTATGTTCAAATTATAAACTAATTACATTTACATTATTTGCCTAAATGATGGATAAAATCAAAGTATAGATTACACTTGTTATAACATACAAGTATAGAGATAAGTATAATTCATTTATATAGTATTTAGTAAACTTAATTATTATTGGCGTTTCGTTTTGCTGCATAGGAATCCAACATATTCTGCTATTCAACAGGTTTTGTGTCAACGAAAATTACAATTCGGCTTGTAATAAAGAGGGTTTTGTATACAATCATTAATCTCTACAAATCCAATAAGAAAAACGATCAATATATATCATACTCAAATAAGAAATCCAAAACTGGAATACGCTTCCATATGAAATACCATTATATTCAACATTGTAAATGTTACACTATCACCATAGAGAACTAATCATTCTCTTTGCTATCATAGAAAAAAAATGTATTTTTATATAGAGAGAATAAGCAATTTATAGATTGATCACCACTTACCATAATATAAATACACATAGTACTACCATGGTATGATAGCCCACTGACGTGCTAGATGTCGCTACTGGTATCGTCTGAAAATAATCAAAATATTTTTATATGCATAATCGCCTAAATGTCATCATATATGTATTCTAAATGTTGACGATATTCTTTCGACCTGACATCTGGAACATCAATGGGTAAACTGTTTTTTTCTTATGATGGTAGTACTATATGTATTTATACTATGCATTTACCAAACATCAATATCATATTGGATTTTGTCCAGACGAGAATAATATTCTCGCATATTCAATTCACAAATTTAACGCAGTAAAAAGATAGATTTTTGTAAATTATTTGGTTATGTCTTAAGTTATGGCAAAAGTAATTTTTTTATAATTTTTATTTTATATTAATGAAAAAATTTTAATAAAATATTTAAAAAAATATTAATCGATCTTAAATTAATTATTGATATGTTGCATCGGCTACCCTGTTTTCTTTTTTTTTGTTTTCCGTTTTGGTGTGTAGCACGAGTAGTGCATATTATGTTTCAGTTGAAGTTGCGCTCTTGAGAAAGTAAAAACAAAAATAGAATTTAATGTCCTTTTGTTTTGCAATAAAAATTATTTGTTTGGTTTATTTTATTTTTTTTTTTTAATAAATAACCGCTACAATGTTTAATTATGAACTGCATAAACGTACTTATTTTACAAAATCAGTGATAAATTTTTTCAATAAGCAACTAGAAAATTAAATCTAATAATCTTTTACCATGTAACATACACAAAAATGTTGTTGTTGTGTTGTTTTTTAAGAATTTAAAATCATTTATGCATTGCAAATACACAATAGAAAGCTTTTCAATACAAAATGTTTGTATTGGGTCTAGGCTTGCCACCCATCCACCTTTGTGGAGGACAGTCCTCCTTTCGTAAGAAATTTCCTCCATCCTCCACAAACACAAAAATGTCCTCCACCACAAAAATAAACATCAGATTTTGTATAGTGCGACCCTGGAATGTAAATAACAAAGAGAAGGACTGGAAAAGAACCACAGTACGGTGGTGAACGTGAACGAGTAAAAATGGTCGAATAGTTATGTAAAAAAAGCTAATTGGCCATGGTCTGTTGCTTAACCTCGAAAATAGCAATTTTTTCAAACGAAAATTAGAGTGTTAAGGATATGAAGTGTCAGGATCGCGAGGTGGACCCGGAAGATGAAAAACAGATGCCGATATAAATTTTCTACAGCCGAAGAACAGAACTTAAATACGACTACAGTTTATGGGATTGATGGGATTATTTCGAAAGTTCATGAAAAATTTTAATATTGTTGCAAAACTTTGGAAGCGCGGTACCGCGGTACCACGTTTATATGCTAAATAAGTGAATCGCAAAACGTTGGCAATATATGACCCTAATTTAGAACATGAAGTGGTAACCGATGCTTGATCGAAAATGTTAGATGGAGTTTTGTTGCAAATCAATCAGTATGAAAAAAAAACGACCTGTGGCCAATTTAAACAGACAGACCACCCAATGTGAACAAAAGTACCATTCATACGAATTGCAAGCCTTAGCCTTCGTCGCGATGATAACCGATTGTGCGTCATTACAAAGTTGTTCACCAAAAAAAAAAAAAATTTAATACCAAGAATTTCAATATGGAGGCTAAAATTTGCAGATTACGATTTTGTCATGGAATATCGGGCAGGAGTACAAATGAAGCATGTGCTGGTGCTGAGTTGGACTACAAACGGTACGGAAGAACTGATGCATCCGACCAGTTTACTTGTTTATAAAATGACTAATGGGTAACATGATGAGCTTGATGGTATGTATCTATTGTACGAGGTCTTAGGGAAATATTTACTACGTTGAAACGACCACCTCAGATTGCAGAATAACGTCAGATACACCTCGATTATTTAGTGGGAAAATGCCAACTTATTTATAAGACTTACGCAGGGCGCATAAATGAGTCATTCCTAGAATGATCAAATGGAGATTCGCCTAACAAAATCACGACTATTTGGGATATGTAAAGTTTAGAAGGTAATAAAGATGCGCCAGAGACATTTTTAGCATGGACCATTTCCTTATACGTGTAACTTGTTCCAATGCTTTTGTGAAGACAATGATATAAAGCATGAGCGAAAGGCCAATTGAAAGAAGATATAACCGCACAATACTATCTATGCTGAGGGCTACTATATGCGATGAAGACAAATGGGATTTCGAAATTATTCAATTGCAATAGGCATTAAACAACATAAGAAATTCAACTACTGGAAATTCACCACAATATTTAGTTTTGACCTATAACCCGATGAATATATTGAAAAACCAAATTATTGCTCGCGCTGCGGTTAAAGAGACGTTCGATTGTAAACACCGGAAACTATTACGAGGGACCGATTATAGATTTTTAATGAAAAATTATTTTTATGAAACGTTTTGAATGCCCCTACCACGATTTTAACGTCGACAAAACTAGATGGTTTTGTCACTAGTAGTGTTTAAAGCAAAAGTTTAACTGTCCTCCTCTGGCATTTTCCATAGGTGGCAAGCCTAATTGGGTCATTTTATGAATAATACGAAATTATTAATAAACGGTCAGAATTTCGGGATATCTTCGAATTAAAAACGTTAGTTTTTAAATATTAATCGTCAGTGTTGACATCTGAATGTAATATTTCTTCAATAAAATGAAACAAACATACTAAAATTGTTAATTAAACCATTCTTCTGAAGCTCAAAATTCGACGCGCCGCCTCTGATATATATATATATATATATATATATATATATATATATATATATATATATATATATATATATATATATATATACTGGGTGGCTGAGACCAAATGTTACTGACTTCACTCTACTGTCATTTGTGTAGTTGTCATTTTCGCGCGTCAATTTTTTGACAGATTGAAGTTTGGTTAGTTGTTTACATGTGGTCAACAAATAATTGTTTTAAATTAATATCTTAATAAAAAAATCGTAATGGAATTCAAATATTGAAAAATGAACTACACTTGAAGCCCTACAAGATACGAAAAGTCCAAGATCTTACGGAGGCACAAAAAAAAGTTAGGCTTGAAAGAACACGAGCATTGAAGGCCTTGGCCGAACGTGATGAGATTCCAAAAATTGTCTTTTCTGATGAGAAAATTTTCAACATTCAACAGTTTGTGAATAAACAAAATGATCGTGTTTGGTTAGAGCACAAGTCCAACGATAATTTGGACACGAGAGTTGCCATGCGCAAGCAATCACCAGCTTATGTTATGGTTTGGGCTGCAGTTACTGCAGATGGACGCACTCTTCTGGTTTTCATCGAACATGGAGTCAAGGTAAACCAAGAGGTGTACCGCCAAAAGATCCTAAACGATGCTTTGCTACCTTGGGCACGTAAACACTTTGGTACGAATCGTTGGATATTCCAAACAGGACTCGGCACCGTCACACAAAGCTCGAGCGACACAGCAATTTTTACAAATTTGCGTTACGCGACTGATTTCGTCGAAAAAATGGCCACCATATTCACCAGACTTGAATCCCATGGATTTCTCCAAATGGTCCATTTTGGAGAGTAAGGTGTCCACTAAAAAATACGAAAGTGTTGATGCATTGAAGTCAGCTCTTGTTCGAGAATGGAATAAAATTCCGCAAGCCCACGTTCGGTCAGCATGCAATGCTTTCTATGGAAGACTGAATCAAATAATTAGAGCCAAAGGAGGTCATATCGAGCAGTAACATATTTTTCATAAAATGTAATATGTTTTCAACATATTCCACAAAATTTCAATAAAAAATAATCAAAATTAAAAAAATTACAGCGTTTTCATTTGGTAACACTTGGTCTCAGCCACCCTGTATATAATCACCCTAGACAACACAAATTTTAACTATTCAATTTTTTCTTAAACCGGTTGGAATGAATCTGCAGAGCTATCAAAAAATCTCAAGACAAAAACAAAACAAAAAACTTTACATGAATCAATTGCAGTGCACACATTAGAAAACAAAATTAAAAAGTCGAAAGTCCGTAGTATATCAATATACCATCAGCAAAAAAACTATACGCAACAATTAATTTATGTCTTCTCTAACCCATCAATCACTTAATAACATTTAATAGTTTTCCTATATTTGGTCGCGGTGCAGCCGCGCAAATCATACGAGCAACAGAATAAAAACAAAAATAATTTTCGCAAAGTGGTACATATTCTATCTTGTGTGCCTGTGTGTGTGTGTGCGTGTGTGTGTGCATGTGCACTAAACAAGAAAACCAGCATATCGATACGATATACTTAAATAAATAAATATATTTTATTCAATTAAAGTACAAAAAAATAAATAATTTCTTCTCAATTTTAAAACGTCGTTACGAAAAAAAAAAATGAACAAACTGCATCATACAAGGTGAGCAACTATTGCATATTTTTTTAAAAGTATTTTCAGTTTCATTTAAAATTAAATTGACATGAAAATTATTGAAATGAAAATTATGAATTCAATTTGATATATCAACAATATACACAGTCAACCAGCCAGATGTAATAATGCCTACTTGTTTGCTTTTGTTTTTGTTGTGCCCCGTGCGTTTAATGTACGCTTTTTGGTTAGGTTAACATCGCGTACCTCATATAATGAGGGAAAAGATGGTAAAAAAGTATTTATTAAAATTAAATTGTTAATAATATGTGCATATTATATTATTGTAAATTGCAATAATATTGCTATATTAATTCTAATTTAATTTAATTTACAGAATAAAATATTAATTTATTTTGGAAGTGTTGGTTTTCTTAGTAGTTTTTGGACATAACCGGTATAGTTTATGTACATCTTCTGCAACGAGTAAGTTATCCTTTTTATTCGAAAAATCGACAGATGCAAAGATGTTTTAGTTGGAATTTATCTAGAATAATGGAATATGAACAATTTGTGGGAAAATGTTGATTTGCTGCTGAAATTATTTAAACATAACCGACGGATTTTTTAAATAAATAAAAACTTCGATCACATCGACAACATAGCCGAATACATTATATGAACTCAATCTTTAAAACTATTCGATAGACAAAAACTACTGTACAAGTTAAACATTAAAGACTGGCTTCGTAAACGAACAACTTAATCTAGAAAAAAATTAGGAAAGTCTTATAGTTTCTTAAGATTAACGAAAATACCAAATAAACCAAAACGGAACTTGAACAAGATCCGACAATATTCCAGGTTTAGTTCCAGAGTGCGGAACATTGGCTGATCCCACTCGAGTTTCCTCCGAGTACCGGACTTAGTTCCGGAAACAAATGGAGTGCAAAATGGAATTGAAACTAGATCCAAAAATGTTTCGGATTCAGATAAGAATTGTGCAACTCCAAAAAGAGATCTTCAAACGTAACCGTGTTCGAAATCAAACCGAAACTGATACAAAATCGAGAAGTGTTCTGAAAGCTGATCCGGAATATAATATTATCAAGATATGATTGGGCAGTAACGAAATAATAACCACCCTGATATAAACGCCCTAAGCTAGTATTTCGGAGTCGAATACGCTTCCGAATCTGGTTCTGGGACCAGAGCAACTATTGAATAGAGCAACTATTGCATATTTTTTTAAAAGTATTTTCAGTTTCATTTAAAATTAAATTGACATGAAAATTATTGAAATGAAAATTATGAATTCAATTTGATATATCAACAATATACACAGTCAACCAGCCAGATGTAATAATGCCTACTTGTTTGCTTTTGTTTTTGTTGTGCCCCGTGCGTTTAATGTACGCTTTTTGGTTAGGTTAACATCGCGTACCTCATATAATGAGGGAAAAGATGGTAAAAAAGTATTTATTAAAATTAAATTGTTAATAATATGTGCATATTATATTATTGTAAATTGCAATAATATTGCTATATTAATTCTAATTTAATTTAATTTACAGAATAAAATATTAATTTATTTTGGAAGTGTTGGTTTTCTTAGTAGTTTTTGGACATAACCGGTATAGTTTATGTACATCTTCTGCAACGAGTAAGTTATCCTTTTTATTCGAAAAATCGACAGATGCAAAGATGTTTTAGTTGGAATTTATCTAGAATAATGGAATATGAACAATTTGTGGGAAAATGTTGATTTGCTGCTGAAATTATTTAAACATAACCGACGGATTTTTTAAATAAATAAAAACTTCGATCACATCGACAACATAGCCGAATACATTATATGAACTCAATCTTTAAAACTATTCGATAGACAAAAACTACTGTACAAGTTAAACATTAAAGACTGGCTTCGTAAACGAACAACTTAATCTAGAAAAAAATTAGGAAAGTCTTATAGTTTCTTAAGATTAACGAAAATACCAAATAAACCAAAACGGAACTTGAACAAGATCCGACAATATTCCAGGTTTAGTTCCAGAGTGCGGAACATTGGCTGATCCCACTCGAGTTTCCTCCGAGTACCGGACTTAGTTCCGGAAACAAATGGAGTGCAAAATGGAATTGAAACTAGATCCAAAAATGTTTCGGATTCAGATAAGAATTGTGCAACTCCAAAAAGAGATCTTCAAACGTAACCGTGTTCGAAATCAAACCGAAACTGATACAAAATCGAGAAGTGTTCTGAAAGCTGATCCGGAATATAATATTATCAAGATATGATTGGGCAGTAACGAAATAATAACCACCCTGATATAAACGCCCTAAGCTAGTATTTCGGAGTCGAATACGCTTCCGAATCTGGTTCTGGGACGGGCTATTTCATTCATTCTGTCATGTGTTTGTGTGAAACGATCCAATCTATTTTGCTGAGCCCCAATAATTTCCAAATCTAATACCAGTTTCTGGACAGTTCTGGATCTGTTTCCAGTTTCATTTTTTTCTCGTCGCCAGAAATGTTCCGGAATCAGTACAGTAACCGTATCCAATTACGAAATTAAAACTGAATCTAAAAACGAAATTAGAACCAAGTCCGAAATGCGAACCTAATACGAAACTCAAAACGGAACTCGACAAGATCCGTGAATGTTCCGGATTAAGTTCCGGAAACGGATCCGCTTCTAGAACCATATCTGGAAATCAAAACGAAACTCAAACAAGATCCGTCAATGCTCCGGAATTGATTCCGGAAACGGCACCAAGCGCGGAACTCAAAACATAACTATAACAAGATCAGTTAAAGTTCCGAAATTCAAAACGGACCTCAAACAAGATCCGCCAATGTTCCGGATTTACTTCCGGAAACGAATCTGGTTACGGAACTAAATCTGAAACTGATTTCTGAAATCTGGAACTGATCCGTTTTTAAATCTAAACCGGGAATGATACAAAATCAGGAAATATTCCGGGATCTTATCCGGAATATATCACGACAATATCGATAGTATTGCGGTACCGGATACATTTTCGAATATAGTTCTGAGCCTTTTATGAATAGAATTAAAGGTCCCTTTTAACGATCATTAACTTGAAGTGCTTAAACCAAGGCGTTCGATTGTTCTAACTTCATTCGTATGCCACAGGAGCTTGTGGATTTCAAAGATACAGGTTCCTGTGTTTCCTATAAATCTGGGTGAACGACTGGAATTGACCACAAATGGTCTATTACAATCGATAATCAAATATCGATTATGATGCTGTTAAATTAAACGCCCTAACCGAATCTGCAAAAGATTATAACTCTTGCAAAAACCACTATAACAAAAAAACAATGACGTCACAGTATTACGAGAAAATGTCAACGCTTAAATTGAAAAAAATAATAAATTGTAGCTGTAACCTTCAAACAGTCATGGATAAAAATGCTTTGGATTATTTATGTGCAAAGAGCATGTTAAAAAAAGCGACAAAAAAGTAAAACGCGAGCTTTCTAGTGAATAAGAAATTCCACATTCAAATTTACCAGCATACCACATATAAAGTAACCTCCAGGATTGTTTAGTATTAACAATTGGTGAAGTGCAGCTAAAGACATAGAAATGATGTTTCAAAGAAGGTCAGCTCAACAAAAATAAACTATTTGGATTACCAATTGGTACTGTAAATGTAAGCTCTAACACGTATGTAATCACACCGATGCACCTCAACGTAAGTAAAAAAAGAAAACCAGTGGAATGAAAGTAGACATTTAGATGAGCATCTAATATGCTACTTGAATTTTGGAAACCTATACTGTCCTGTCACGAAAGATCAAAATACGGAGGTACAAATTGTGTATGAAATCGGTACTAATACATGTGTGTGAGACGTAGAAGCTCTACGTTTCTATAGATAAAACTCTCTATAGATTGTCTTGCTTGATTTTAGGACCCTCGAAAAACTCCTGATGTTATTCTTTGTTTGGAATAAGATTCGTTTAGCTTGTATTATTTTGAGAATCAATGCTTTTTTCCTTTATATTCAATTTAGGAGCATGTGGCTACTAAATCCAACCTGTTTTACTTTATTAAGATATGTATAGCTGTTATTTCCACCTATGATTTATCAAGATGTTTCTCTTTTGCAAGCAGAGTTCTTCTCCTATAATCATTGCTGGCCTTCCGACTTATCTTCCACCGACAATTGGAGACTAGAACATAACTAGTATATGCAATTGTTTCTTATGCTAATGACATGCAGTATTGTCTACCATCTGTTAATTGAATTGGATAGTTAATTAGTAGGAGCCTGGTTTGAAATATCTTGGTTGTCAACCTTGCCTTGGTTATTGATTTTTGTCCAGCTTCGACTGTTTATTTCATTTTTTAACTTATTTGGACAGTATTGATTAAAAACAACTTGTGAGTCTTGTATAATTTCCTTCACTGTACGGTATACAGAGTGTCTCATTTAATTTGATTCTCTTTAATATATCAATTATTTAGTAGTTAATAGTAAAAAGCCAAACTATATGAATCGACAAAGGGACACGTGCTAAAATTATGTTCGATGACCTTGAAATTTTCGGTCAAAGTTAAGTTATATTTTATCAACTGGTTTTAATATACGGACACATATTTAAATAAATCTGAAATGCATGTCTGGTATGTTGTTCGGAAAAATTTTTAAAATATTCGGCTAGGTCAAGTTAAATGTGGCACCTTGTATATGTTATTTAAACTTGCGGTATTTGCACAAATAATTGTCTGGGGAATAAAATATATAGAGAAATTCCTTAACCAAATAGTGTAAAATATATGTAGACATAACTTTAAACTATTTTCACGGTTTTCACCTCTAAAGATTATATTTTCATAAAACAAAATCAAAAAGAAAAGCATTTCGAATAATTTTACGTCTAATTAAATTATAAATTTTTTACATTTTGAAATTTTCTATTTTCAAAAATGAACGAATGCAAAAAATGAT
Source organism: Tipula confusa (assembly GCA_963556175.1). Classification (NCBI taxonomy): domain Eukaryota; kingdom Metazoa; phylum Arthropoda; class Insecta; order Diptera; family Tipulidae; genus Tipula; species Tipula confusa. The sequence continues at coordinate 122,960,856 of OY744475.1, forward strand.
CATTATGGTATTTTAGGTTTTTGGCATGCTGCAATGATCAATTACGCGATATGCGCACACATCGCGAAACCGAAATTAATTAACATAAGTTTAAATGTTTTAGATCAGAGCAAAAATATTTGATTTGTTTATTTAAAAAAAAAAGAGATAGAACGATATTTATAAAAATGGCCGAAATTTAATTAATGTAATTTTTTTTTTAATTACAGGTGAAAATAATGCACAATGAAAAATGATTTTAAATTATAATGTGCGAATGTGAATATAGTAAAATTATATTAATTAAGTTTTAATTATACATAATTAAGTGAAAAATTAAAGATTAAAGTGCGGTAAAAGAATTACGCGTGAAGGAAAAACAAACGAACTTGTAGTTCAAAATTTTACTTTCGGTGCGTTTTTCACAATATGGCAGTATCGTGTCCAGAAGTTATGTACGGTGCTTATTATCCATATTTATACGGTAGAGCTGGACCTAGTCGACCATTTTATCAATATGAAAGGGTAAGTTATATTTTTTTCTAATTATTTATAATAAATTTTAATTTGTAATTAAGTATGTTCAAATATACCGCTTGGAATAGTCGTCAAAACGAGTATGCGATTCTTTGAATTTGAATATAGTACTACTTGCTTGTATAAACTTCACTGTTTGAATAGACTATACACATGAAGTATATATTTGCTAAATTTAAAAAATTTTAATTTGTGGCATTAGTACATGCAGTATATGCAGTAGCCATCTTGTACTTGAGTGATATTGTTTCCATCTCCTCATTTGAAACCGGTACCTTTCGATCCAAACAAAGCAGCTTTAATCACTGCACTAATTGCTCGGTTATATCACGATAAAGATATTTAATATCGATTATAGGGATAGTTAATTAATATTTAACTTTTTTAGACAGCTTACCGTACAATAAAAGTAATGGTGGTGTTGCGGATGTATATTTCAGGACTAATATTTCAGGATAAGCAAAACGAATGATGTCCTTTTCCTTCCAAATTAACTTATTGAATTTTTAATATAAATGATTTATTTTATAATCGCTAAATGTTCTCTGATTGCTTGGTAAAATTGAAGTGATCGAGAAATAATAATTATTTTCCCAAAAGATAGAAAAAAAGGCGGTAAAACTAGTATTCTTAATTGCTAAAAAATAACAGTGTAGTATATAATAATATTAGTTATTCATGCCCGAACATAGATGGCAATGGTATTCAAAAAAAAAGAATAACAAAGTTTTAAAACCAGAGATCATCTGTCAATTAGTATGTCTCTTGTTAGTCTAATTTGTTATTGTTATTGTTTGTAATTCTATTTTATTTTATAATATAAGATAAGTATAAATGATAATAAAATATAACTAATATTGTTATTGAGATTATTATTTTTTCTTTTGGTTTAATATGATCCTGAACATTTCGCGCCCGTTGGCTCAACAGAGCCAGAAGATAATAAAATGCAAATTTTTGCTATTAAACTAGTTCTCCTAGTTTGGTCTTGATGGCCACTACACGGACAAGTCCATCTGATCCTGGAATTGCTTGAAGTATACGTCCCATAAGCCATTTCGTTGATGATGTATCTTTATCCATTATTACTATAAGATCATTCGGCTTTGGATTGTTAGTAACAGATTTCCATTTGTGACGTTGTTGAAGTGTTAGCCAGTATTCATTGTGCCATCTTTGCCAAAAATGCTGCACCATTCTTTGAATATGTTGCCAGCGCGATAAACGATTATTCTTGACATCTAGCAGATTTGGTTCAGGTAGCAAAGTAAGTGCATGTCCAATTAAAAAATGGCCAGGTGTTAACGGATCCAGCTCGTCTAACGATATTTCGCACAACGGTTGCGAATTAAGAATGGCTTCGATTTGTGTGAGTAACGGAGAGAACAAAAAAGTAATTATGTAGCTTTGATTAACACAGAAATGAAAAGCGACTGGATGTTCAGTCTCATCGAACGCTGTTCAAAATTTTCGAAGTTACTATATGTAATCGCCGAATTTTGATAGTTCTTCGCAATAAATCGTTTCGAAGGGGCACCATGGATTTCTCTTCTCTTCAAGGGGCACCATGGAGTTCTCTTCAATTCTCGTCATCTCTTCAAAGTTCAGCAGTGTATCGCCGAGTACTCGTTTTAAATAAAATTTGCATTACTTTATTCCGGCTTCCCATAAGCCTCCAAAATTGGGAGCACTAGGTGGAATAAAGTGCTATTCCACATTATTATCGTTGCTATATCTGATTAGTGCAGCATCCCTAGAGACCATCGAGATATTTCGTTGAAGATCTCGTTCTGCGCCTACGAAATTGGAACCGTTGCCACTATAGATATGACCACATATACCACGCTGCGCGTGGAACCTTCGCAAAGTTGATAAAAATGCCTCTGTAGTCATATCGCCGACTAACTCGAAATGTACGGTCTTGGTTGCCATACACACAAACAGAGCTGTCTTAACTAGAAATGGCCCCGCATAATCCACCCCAGTGGTGAAGAAAGGCCGATGAAATGACACCCTCGTTCGCGGCAGTTGACCCATCAGCTGCTGTTGCTGCTGCGCTTTTAACTGGATGCACTTGACACATCGCCCAATGACTCCTCTTACTTCGTCTTTACATCTCATTATGTTGCCTAAGATGTTCGTCTCTTATTATTAGACTGGTCACATAATTCCTTGCCGGAAGTATAATTGGATGATTCATCTTATAAGTCAGCTCAGTATTACCCAGTCTTCCTCCTACTCGTAACAAACCATATTTATCTATGAATGGAAAGCGAGAAATTAATTTGGAGTTTTTATTGATCGGTTTATTATTAGTGAAAGCGTTGATTTCTGCAGCGAAGTTGATCCATTGGATTCGTTTAATGACCATATTAAACGCCTCATGTTTAGCCGCATTAAAATATCTCGAGGATTCTAAATCCATGGTGCCCCTTCGAAACGATTTATTGCGAAGAACTATCAAAATTCGAGCGATTACTTATAGTAACTTCGAAAATTTTGAACAGCGTTCGATGAGACTGAACATCCCGTCGCTTTTCATTTCTGTGTTAATCAAAGCTACAGAATTATTTTTTTGTTCTCTCCATGCCTGCTCTGCTAACTTTGCTGGTAAATTAATTTGACATGGTCAATCGACCTCAGTTTTACTTAACCAATGTGGGCCATGCCACCATAAATGGTGGTTTAATAATTCCTCTGGCAGCAGTCCTCGTGAAGCGCGGTCAGCTGGATTTTCGTTAGTTGGTACGTGACGCCATTGATTGCGGTTTGTAAATTGCAACACAAATGACACTCTGTTAGCTACATATGTCTGATATCTCTTGGGACATGATGACAACCAGTTTAGTACAATTGTTGAGTCAGTCCACAAATGGTAATTTATAGTCATTGTACCCTTAAACATTTCAATAGTGGATACAATCAGTTTGGTCAATAATACGGCTGTGCAAAGTTCCAATCTCAGAATGCTTATTGACTTGATTGGTGCTATCTTCGTTTTTGGCAGTTATCAAATTTGATTTGTAGCCATTGGTCGTTTTAACTCTACTATAGATAACCGCAGCTTAGCCCAGTTCGGAAGCATCGGCAAACCCATGCAGTTCGATCTCTTGTTCTTCGGTGAACAGCCTTCTGTTTATTCGAACTTCTTCTAATCTCGGCAAGTTGCATCTTATTGTTTCATACTCCTGAGCAATTGAGTCGAGTAGTAAATCATCCCAATTTACGCCTAATAACCATAATTTCTGGAATATAATTTTTATGTTTACTATCGTTGGAGACGGCCATCCTATTGGATCAAACAATTTCAAGGCTTCTGATATCATATTTCGTTTCGTTAATCTTTGACTTATCAAAGTGACTTTAAATTGGAACGTATCAGTTACCGAAGAATACCTCATACCAAGAACTGACACTGCAGCTTCGTCTTCAAAATCGATTATTGAAGTGTTTCTGTTGGCTTCAGGAAAGCTGTTAAGCAGTTCGGAATTATTCGATGTCCATTTGAGTAGATTGAAACCACCTTTATTCAATAAACAAACCAAGTCTTTCACGATTCGTTGGCATTTAATAAATTATTACTGCCGGACATCAAATATTCCGCAGGAAATTATGTCAAATATTTGCAGGGTATTCGTTTTGATAATCCAGTTGATTTATGGTTTGTGATGCCTAGAATGGTGCACTCGTTGTACTGTACGTGACTGTTAACAGCTTGTAGACTTCTAGATTATCAAGTGACTTCTTTCTCCATACAATCTTTTGGTAATTACAGTCATTTTTGTTTACCCAAATTTGCCTGAACATCTTCTTGATGTCGGCCCTAAATATTATTTTGTGTCTGCGCAATCTGAGTAGTAGCTCTATCAAACTAGACTGCACCACTGGTCCTACTGCTAATTCCTCATGCAAAGAATTCCCATATGAAGTTTTAGATGACCCGTCAAAAACACTTCTCAGTTTCGTGGTTGTGCTGCTCTTTTTAATCATTCCATGATGTGGCAAAAAATATTCATTAATACTGTAATCGTTCGATCTCTGCAAATGTCCTAGCTTTTGATATCCGTCTAGGAATTCCACTTACCGCCCTTTGAATGAATTATTACATGCAAAACGTTTTTCCAAGTTATTCATTCTTGTTATGGCAACTAACTTGGAGCTTCCCAGCTTCGGTAATCCCTTCTTAAACGGTAGACTTACGATGTATTTACCATCTTCCGACCTTTGAACGGTTCTCTGGTAATGCTCCAAATAAAATCTATCTTCATCAGTGTAGGGAACAGTAGTCGCAATCTCTTCGATTTCCCAAAATTTTCTAAGCGTTTGGTCGAAATCCAGATGAAGATTGATTGCTATTTCTTTCTTAACACTTTTCCGAGTAGTAGGCATTCCAGCAATCACCCATTGTTAATTTCCAAACCACTTTACTTGGTTTTTAAACTAATGTTTTTTGGGACTTGATTATTTGTCACTGCCAAATAATCGAAGTACCAGAAAGAGAACTAACTTGCTTGTTGGTTTAATTAATTCTATTCTATTTGAACAATATTCACCGTATTTATATGTTTTGCTTTAGCTTAAACTGTTAACTCAGCCAGATTAGGTGTCAAAATATAAAATGTGTTTTGCTTAACATGCAAAACAAAATTCTTACTTTAAATCATCTAATTACATAATTGAAATTTAATTTAATTTTTAAACTTATTTCGCATTATATGCAAATTAGTTTAATGCGATATTAGAAACCGGAAATGTTCAATCATGAGTTGAACATACTCACAGGCAGCATAGAAATCGTTGGTTGTGCTGCAGTTGAATCCTATGGGTATCCTTTACGATCCATCTGCTCGAGGAAGTGGCGGCACTGGTTGAGGTTTAAACTTGAAGTAACAAATGATGACACAAATGATCAAAATTCCTATGATTGAGTAAAAAACCGTGTAGTGGTGAATATCATGGTTATTCACTCTTGCTGGCAGTTGTTGATTTCCTCTTATTGTTTCCAGCTCCTTCTCTAAATTTGTTACGTCTAATGCCGTTATAAAATTTGGATTATCATTTACAGTTGGTTTTGGTTTTATTTGCGAACCGAATTTCTTCAGATTAATGGCTTCGTTTATACGTTTAGATGATCTGTGAAATTCGTTGTTGGTGACGATGAACGCAGCCAGCGTTCATCGTCACCAAGCCAGATCCTTAAAATTTAAATGAGTGCACTTTGGATCCACATACGACGTCTACCGTTGTTTCATTGGGAATAACGTATATCCAATGATTGGGAGCGTTGAGTTTTATCCAATGTTTTGTTGACTTTATTGACCCTTGCATAATATGTCAAGCGTCGATTTTCGCTGTAAGAGTGCTATCTCGCACTGGTTGTCGTTGCTCATTGCGTTAAAAATTGGTGATATGTCGCACAAAAATTGCGAAGGTTCAAACCTTTGGCAACGTTTCACCTGTTCCGTTGTTAGGGAAGCGAAATGTTCTCGATGATTATCTACTGCTAGGTATTTCGTTGATGTGATGATATGCGATTGTGTGTTGTTATGGTTAATGTTAGGAACTGGTATTATGGCTAATAGATTATAATCGGCTGCAAAGGACAGCGGTATGATAATTTCAATTATCACATTTCGTTGTGTTATCCTGGTGCGAACATTCATTGTTTGATATATGTGCAGGAGATTATGAATGTCGTGGCCTGGAATGGTTATTGAAGCTGGTATGAGTAGTCGAATCCTTTGTAGTTGATCTTCTAATTGTGCTGGCACAAGTATTGTTGGATGCAAAATGTTATGATGCGCATAGTAGGCGACGTCAAGAAGACCTTGTTGAGTATCCTCTAGCTTCTTTAATATTAAGGTTAATTCGTTCAAGGTCATTAATATTAAGCGCGCCCTATCTTCGTATGTTCGATACTCGTTAAGCAGTTCCTTCTCCAATCTTAGTCTCTGTTGTTCTTTAATTAGATTGTTCAACGACGTCACTGTTAGGTTAGAATTGTGCTTTATCAACTTGATTGTGTTGTCAATTATTGATGTTTGGTTTCTGATCAACGCCATTAAATGCTTCTCGTTGTTGTTAACATTTTCAAATTGAACTTCATATTGGTCAGCTTCACGTTGGGTGAGAAGCCCAAACATGTCACCAAGTACAAGCCTTACTGTATCTCCAAAACCCCGTCTTCCTCGCCGCCGTTCCTTGTTGATTGTCAGTAAAAGCTCATTGTCTGCGATTAAGTTTTTAAATTGCCACTGTAGTTGTTCTAGGATTATATCGCATTTTAAGTTAGAGAGCTCCTTGCAAGCTGCTCCTAGGTCGGCTTGAGCTTCTTTGAATACTTTCATCTCCTTCCAGTAACTCGTCATATTGTAGTAAACTACTAACGTCCACTTCATGGCTACCACTTCAAGTCTGCCTATATCCTCGAAATATATTCCTGTCGAGTGGTTGAATGGGATAACATTGATCTGGGCATGTGCAAAACCTAGTACGCAGCAAACTGAAAGTACTGCTAAGGCTAGATAATTTGCTTTGGTTCCACTCCTCGCATGTCTATCTGAAATACCTCCTTCCAAACCTTTTTTTGTTTGCTGCTGTGTTTTGTTTCCATCCATCGTTGTCGGTGCATGGACACAGTTCTTAGCTTGGTGGATAATATTCATGTGATCCTCTGGGTTGTTAGTTACTGGTAGGCGACATACCTTTGTAATATTTCGTTTAAAGGTGTTATCTTTGTATCTTAGTGATACTACTCTGACAAGTCCATCTTGTCCAGGGTGTAGTTCGACGACCCTTGCCAGCGGCCAGTGTGTGTGGGGGGTAAATATTCGTCTTTGAGTATCACCAATTCTCCCACTCCAAGGTTAGGTTGTTCGAGTAACCATTTCGACCTATGTTGTAATCGTGAAAAGTACTCCGTGTGCGACTTCTTCCAAAATCCTTGACTGAGTTTGATTAGTAAATTCCATCACGTTGTGACGTAGATATCATCGATGTCAGGCTGTGGCATTGCTATCATAGGTCTCCCTATTAGGAAATGAGCTAGACTTAGAAATCCATCATCTTCTAGGTCGTCTGAGAGAGGAGCTAGTGGCCTATAGTTCAAGTATGCCCCTGTTTGTGTTAGAACAGTTGAAAGTTCCTCAAATGTTAAAGTGTGAGTTCCGATTATTTTGCGGACGTTGTAGTACCCATTTGTGCTGTTTTGATTTTAATTTCGGCTTCTTGTTGTTAAGCTCGTCTTTTTAGTTCTTTATCAGCTCCTACGAAGTTTGTGCCACAGGCACTAAATATATTCGAACAAATTCCTCGTCAATGTTGGTTGTTGGGTAACACAAACCCTTTAGCCATGCTGGCCCTTCCACCAAATCTCGTGACTTAATAATTGAACTGGGTTTAATCATCTAGATGCACAGTCCGCAGGATTCTCGTTGGACACTACGTGATACAATTGGCTGAGATTGGTTATGGATTGAATTTCTGTTATTCTGTTTGCCACAAAGGTTTTATGATTTTGTGGTTTATTTTATCCAACCTAGTACTACTGTGGAATCACTCCAGCAAAATGTGGTTATGTTGTTGTTTATGTCCAACGCTTGTGAGACATTTTGAAGCAGCCTTGATAGTAGCCTTGATAGTAGCGTTCAGTTCTAATCTTGGTAGCGATATTGTCTGGTTTAACGGTGCAACCCTCGTTTTGGCAGCAATTAGCGTTATTTTATTGTTTATATTATTATATACAACTGCAGCATATGCTTGATTACTTGCGTCGCAGAAGCCATGTAATTCAATTCGTTTTGTGTCCTATCTTCGTGTTGTGAGGAACTAGTTTTGAATTGGCAATATATTGTTTGCCATTACTAATTAAATCAAAAAACAGGTCACTGCCCAGAAGAACGTCAATCTTGCTCTTCTTCTGAAATTCTAGGCTAATATTACATTACATTTTTGCATATTGTGTACTTTGGACTAACGCAACCATAGCCCACATGAAAAAATCTAATTTATTTTATAATTATATTGGTTAAAATTTCTTAATTATATACTTGTTCGTAAAAAGTGCAAGACGATGTAATTTGTAATTTAAAAAAAAATGAATTATTAATTAAATCTAACTCCTATATATCAAACTTGTATCATTATCTAAGTTACATGTTATGTCTTACGTATTTTATATAGACCTACCGCTAATAAAATATCTAATACGTATCAAAACATGAAGTGAAAAACTTATCAATGAAATTCTGAAGAAAATTTCTATTATAAAAACAAAAAAAAATACAGGAAATTCATAATTTTCATTATGTGTTGTGTACTTGTAACTTTTTTTTCTTTTGTCTTTGTCTTTGCACAGTACATAAAACCGGTTAATTAAAATTCCATATTTAAGAAGTGCACAACAGTTTAAATTAAATTTATATACTTTTATTATATTCTTTTATATAATATGCGAGCATATTTTATATAGTTAATCGTCTTAAGACACTACTATATATACACTATATATAGTATAGACAAATATTTTGTGTGTGTGTGTGTATAGACAATTCAGAGAGCAAAAATAGTTTTGATCTGTGCGAATTTAAAAGTACAAAAAATAAAATAAAACGATCATCTTGTTTGTTATAAGAAAGTATCGGTTAAGCTCAAAGACATTCCGATTGTCTTAACGCCCAATTATACATGACCAGGCACAAGATTTCAATATATAAACGTAGTTATAAAAAATAAAATTATTTGTTGATTTTATTCTTCGATTTTGATCTTTTTATTTCGTTTTCGGTTGTTTTACTTTTTTTTTTTATTTTTTTTTTGTCTTAAAGAGATCCTCCACCAAAGAAATGAAAATGATAATACGCGAGTATATATAAAAAAAAAATTAAATTTTGTGTCATTATATGGTTTTGCATTTAACTTTTAACATTTTTATTTCATTTGGTTACTTGGGGTACATGTGAATTCATAAGCTAAGATGCTTATATACAAACCGTAATCTCTCTAGTGTAGTCTTCTATAATGTTGTATTGTTTCGAAGTTATTCGTCGTGAATCTTTGTATATAATTTTCTTATATTATATTATTACCTTATACCAGGTATTGTTGTTGGTTTTCTGTGTATTATATTATTCTACAAGAAAATACAGGAGAAAACCGCGGTTTTATTTTTATTTTATTTGGTGTTAAAATAATTTAAAGTTATTGTTTTAAAATGAATTTAACAACAAAAAAAAATTTTCCTGGGAAATATTGTTTGGTGGTGAATGTAGACTCATTGATTTATCAATTTATTTAATTATTTATCGGTAGGTCGAGATTTATATTGTGATTGTCTTATTTTGATATTTATATACACACACCATTTGGATTAGAAATGCTTTTGTTAAATTGAAAATATTTAGACGGGATTTCGATTATTCAATGTCTTTATATCGTTAGCTGAAAGTTAACTTACTTAACGCTTTATGTATATAGAGAGGAATCTCTTATATAAGTCTTAAATCTTAATACTGTAAGTTAAAAACTACTTGTTTTCGTTTTCTTCAATAAGATGGTAGCTTACGAATTGATTGACCAAGTTTAATTTACCGTTAACGGACACGTATCCAGGATCGGAACGTGATCAAGGTAATTTTTTTTTTTATAAATTATCAGAGCACTTAGGATATATGTATGTATATCCTTTATATGAAAGTTTTAGCAACAAACACACAGCACTACTGCAAAAGGTAAAAGGAAGGATTAGGAGGGAAACAGGTAAGAGAGGAATAAAAGAAATAAAGGTTTTCAGTCTTCTAGTTGTTTACTTTTGATATTAAGTTTGAATCTCTGTAAATTGTATTCCAAGGGAAACGTCTCGTCATTCAGTTTATTCCACATTCGCGTACTCCTAACAAAAAGTGAATTTTTAAATTTATTGGTCTTCGCGAATTTAATTTCCAGATTGTATCGGTGTACCAGGCGTCTTAAGTTACGTGCGGGCTTTGACAAACCAGGCATAAATTCATAAAGTTCCGATGAACAATGACCATGAAAGTACTTGTAAAACACGCATAAGGCTCCCATATTACGCTTATGGGAAAGAGAATCAAGATCAGATAATAATTTTACGTCTTCAATCATTCGAGATGCTCGGTTTTGGACCCGATCGAGTGCAGTTAAATGAGTTTTCGGTGCCCCAGCCCAAATATGAGAATTATACTCCAACCTGGGTCTTATGTAGGTCTTATATATTGTAAGTATTTCGGATGGATTAAAGTAAAACTTACATCGTCGTAGAAATCCAAGACATTTGGCTGCACCAATCGCTGCTTTGTTTATTTGTTCAGCCCAAAATATTCTCTTTGAAATAGTTAAACCGAGAAACTCAAATGTGTCAGACGTAGCCAAGCTGGATTCACCAGTCTGAAAAGACGGTGAATAACCATCAGTTCGGCCAGAAAAAACATAGGTTTGAAATTTGTTGGGATTAAATTCAACTCTGTTGGCTTCATCCCATTTAAGAATGAAATTGAGATCTCGCGTAAGGCGGTCATTCATAGCCATTCTTTCTGCGAGAACATCGTTTTGCGATGAAGAAGAAGGTAAACTGTAAGCTGGAAAGTGAGCTGTCATCAGCATAGGAGTATATTGGATTGAGAGTTGATGATAGAAGATCATTGATGAAAATTAGAAAAAGGGTTGGAGAAAGGACGGATCCCTGAGGAACACCAGCGTTTATAAGATGTTGATCGGAAGTCACACCATCCACCACCACTTGGATTTTGCGACAAAAAAGAAAATTCTCAATCCATAAAATTAACGAACCGTGAAGGCCAACTGCCCTCAATTTACACAGCAAACCCTTGTGCCACACGCGATCAAATGCTTTTGAGATATCGAGAGCAATGACTTGAGATTCACCAGATTGATGAATGCTTCTGTTCCATTGTTCAGTAACAACATTAATTAAATCACCTGCTGAACGCCCTCCGCGAAATCCATACTGACGATCAGAAATTAGATGATTAGCTTCCAAATATTTCATCAACTGGAAGTTGAATATGGTCTCAAGTACTTTAGAAAGCACCGATTTACTGCCCTTTTTTGGCACAGGATGTTTGTTAGCAGTCTTCCAGATGGAAGGGAAAATGCCAGAAGACATAGATCGGTGAAACAGATATGATAGTGGCTTAGACAAGGATTTACAGCAATATTTGAGGACAATTGGGGGAATACAATCCGGACCAGCTGACTTGTTGGTGTTAATGCTTGCAAGGACTTTAGCGACAACTCTAGATCTAAATATAATGCGGCGCATCGATGAACTGGCTAGAGAGATAATCGGGGGTATTAAGTTATTTTTTATAAGTTTCCTTACAGTGGAGATGGCCTTGCAAATCCTGATGTTGGGTTTTTTCTTGCGCCTCAGGTGAATAGGGCTGTTGTGATTTTAATCAGTCGATTATCGTATGTGTAAGCTACGAATGTGAATGCTATGAATGTGAATGGATACTTAGCTGCGTAGTAGTGATTTTCATTAGGCATTTGTTTGACTTGCCAACTTTATTTTTTTGACATTGAGCACATTTTTTAATAAAATTTCGGATGGACGTCATCATTTTCGGAAATTCATGATAATTTTTTAGTCTTTTATATAGGGTGTCCGCCGGGAAGGTATACTACTTTGTTTTGCCGCCATTTTGGTAAACGTTAGTATTGACAGTTCATATTTGGCAGTCGTGAAGTAGACACGTGGCAAATTTATAATGGAAAAATATTCGATAAACCAACGTGTTTTAATCGTCAAAAACATTTTATCAAAATCAATCATCGATTACTGTGACGATGAGAAAGTTACGTGAAATTTTTGGGAGAAACAACATCGTGTAGTGAATGATTTCGAAGAAAGAGGGTCTGTAAGTGATAGGTCCAAGCATGAGCCACAACGTACTGCAAGATAGGCTGAAAACATTACAGCTGCTCAAGAAAGTGTTCAAAACAATCCATCAACCTCAATTCGACGCCGTGCTCAGGAGCTTGGTCTTTAAAGAACTTTTGGCCACAATTTTGCACAAGGGTTTGCATTTGTTTCTATTTAAGATTCAGTTGACACAAGAGCTTCTTCCACAAGACCATTTACGCCGCCGTACATATGCCAATAGGATGTTTCAGCTCGCCCATGACAACCCCGATTTTCATTAAAAAATCATAATGAGTGACGAGGCACATCCATTAAAAGTGACAGTCTGGTGACTGGCAATTTGGTCAGGAGGAATCATTGGACTTTATTTCTTTGAAAATCAAAACGGCGTAACTGTAACTGTGAATGGGGAGCGATATCGTGATATGATTAAAAACATTTTAACGCCACAGCTACATGCTTCGAGCTTGATTAACATGTGGTATCAACAAGACGGTGCCACATCGCATACAGCCAGGATTACAATGGAATTACTGCGGGACCTCTTTCCACAACAAGTTATTTAAAAAAATGGTGATGTTGATTAGCCTCCAGGGTCACCTGATTTGACTGCTCCGGACTTCTTTTTGTAGGGATATCTAAAAAGCAAGGCTTATGCAAACAAACCAGAAACACTTGAGCAACTCAAACAAAATATTCGTGATGAAATTAATGAAATACCGCGTGAAATATGTGAGAATGTAATGAAAAATGTGTTTGAAAGGGCTCGCATTTGTGAGGCCAACAGAGGCGGACATTTATCTGATATGGTATTCCATACATAATTGCCGACATTAAATAAAACATTTATCAATATAAGATCCATTCTCTTTCATTTAATCAAAAATTATAAACAATCAAAGTAGTATACCTTCCCGGCGGACACCCTGTATGTCCGTAACACACCTTGATGACCATCAAGAGGATTAAAATGAAAATCACGAAGTAAATTTTCTATATCTTGTTGATTGTCGAGTTTAATAATATTTGGTTTCGAATTGATAGTAATGTAAGGTGGAAGTGAATTGGAAGTAGACGGAACATTGGGAAGAATATTTGGAGTATTGCTTGATGTTGCCAACTTAGCCTTTGATCTGGTTAATACATTAATTGAATGACTTTTTGCAAGAGAATTTAGTAATTCTAAAAACTGGATAAGATAAAATAGGAGGATTCATCAAAGCTTCTTTTAATTTTACAAAAGCGTCCTCACAGAAAGCTGACTATTCAAGCAAAATATTTTTTTTTGAAGTGCTGTGAGAGGTTCTGTAATATCTGAAAACTTATTTATGAAGCACCTATAATAACCGGATAGTCCTAAAAACGATTTTATATTTTTCACAGTTTTTGGTCTAGGATAATCTTTGATTGCAGAAATTTTTTAAGGGGCCGTATCCCCATATCCGTAAAAGTGTGTCCTAAATAGCTAATCTCTTTTCTCACACATTTACATTTTTTTGGCTGTAGTTTTAGGTTGTGCCTTCGCAAACAAGATAGAATTTCGACTAATTTGTAATTATGGTCTTTCAAATCATATCCATGTCCACAATGTCGTCAAGATAAACGAAGCGTTTGACAGTATTTAAGCCAGAGAGTACCGAATTCATCATCTGCTGGAAGGTAGCCGGGGCTCCTTTAAGTCCAAACGGCATGCGGTTGAAATGGCAATGACCCGTGGTTCGTGCTGAAAGCTGTTTTTTGTTTATCTTGATCACTCATTAGAACTTGATGGTAACCATCCGCTAAATCAAGAGTTGAGAAATAATTTGATCTTCCAAGTTGATTTAAGATATCGATAATGTTTGGTAAAGGAAATGTGTCCGCAATTGTAAGGTCGTTAAGCTTTCTATAATCCATCACAACTCTCCAACGTTTGAGGCCTTCTTCCGACTTTTTCGGAACACCAAGCAATGGTGAGTTCCATGGACTATTAGAATGCTCAATGATTTTACTGTTTAACATTGTCTGCAATTTTTTATTACAATTATGTTTAACGGCCAAAGACGAACTGAATGATCTCATTATGGTTTTATTAAAAAGAGTAAACCAAAACCATATTCTCGACAACTCTCCCTCTCATTTCTCAGTATAACAAAATAATTCATTCTACAGAAAGAATAGAAGGAATAAAATACCAATCACGTGATCAAAGAATATTTCAAATGTACCATAATAAAAGAACGTAACATACGGAATACTATTTTTGAAGTTTAAAATAAAACATAACCTCATTGTTTTAAATGTTACAATAAAATGGTATAGCAAATAAATAGCACTAATATATTTAATAAGTAATAATTTTTTCCTTCATTAGAAATATCTAAAAAAAGAATAGAATGTCAAGAATGAATTAAAGAACGTTTTATGTCAAATGTGGAATATTCCGAATATTTAGAATGAAATAAATGACCATTCTTTTCGTTGATGTTCTCCTTCTCCAATATTATTTCAATCGATTTATGATGAATATCGTTAATAACAAATGGCATTACTGATTCGTTTATCTTGAATACACCAATATATACCAGTAAATTTTATAGAAAAACAAATTCGATAAAGAACAATAATTGTTAAATGAACAATTGAATGCAACCAAAACTGCAATAAAATAATTTTGCGCATGATACCAACATGAAAAGAATTGTTATTAAGGTGGGGTCCGATTTTCGTTGTAATTATTTTAGTTTAGTAATTATGACGTTGTACTGTATGCAACCAAATTAGTATAGCAATTACATATAATAATTTTGACAGATCTGTAATTTTTTATATCAAACCAAATTTGCATGTGTAGTGAATGCCAAAACTGTTTACAATTATTGTTCTAGGTTCTAGCCCGTCGTACTTTACGATCAATATACAACAACATTTTATTGTGATTGGGCGAAGTTATTATAATGTGTTACCATATACGTTTTAATCGTGGTATTAAATTAAAAAATTCAACATTATGTGAATCAGTTCACAATAATATATACACATGAGTTACCGTAACAGCACCTAATCATACTTGAGCATTTAAAATATCAATATGCATTTTGGTTGCTGCATTGGTGGTCGATATAATGACTGGAATTTGTAATACCCTATAGAAAATTGAATGTTTCAATGTGTGGAGCTGAGAGATTAAAAAATCTATAAACCATTGCCGAGTGTAGTTTCGCGTTCTCTTATCAAACACATAACACCTAAGATTAGCACAAATAGCACCATATTTTGGTCATACCTTTATCATTTTCTTATTGCATATTAAACGAAAAACAATAAAATTGGCAATTAATCCAAAATTGATTAACTACCACAGAAAATTTTTTATTTTAAAATTTCAACATCAAAATGTTTCCGAAATTCGGACAGCAAACGAACTTAATAAAATTATGGAAGAGAAAAAGATTTTACTATTGTCATAATTACGAAACTATCGCGGAAATCGGACGCCACCTTATAGAGGAAATGTTTTAGTGGTTGGTTATGACGTACATATATATATATATATATATATATATATATATATATATATATATATATATATATATATATATATATATATATATATATATATATATATATTATATATATATATATATATATATATATATATATATATATATATATATATATATATATATATATATATATATATATATATATATACATAAATATATATATTAGGGATGCCACCTTTTGAAAATGCCTCGCGAGGACACTTAGATAAAAAATTAAAAATCGAAATAGAAAATAATTTTTAATTAACTTCAATTATAATTTTATTTCAAACATAAAAAAAACAAACAAAATTAAAATAATTTCTTATTAGCTTATTATTAAAATATACTATTAACTCTGATTTGGTCAGACCTGGAAGAGCCTTATTTCTCTCATCACGCCGTTTTATATTCATGACGTTAAATACCCTTTCAACATTAGCGGAACTACTTGGTATGCTCAAAAAGAAAGAAATAAAATTGAATAAGTTTGGAAAAGGTCTAGTTTTGAGCAGATTAGATCATTTTTCAATGTAAGAAAGTTTTTAAAAGCATCTGATAATTTTACGGTATCAAAAACATGTGTTGCTGAAGCAATTTCGTCAAACACTAAATTAATATTTACTTTTACTGTTTCATTTAAATGAAGTGTTTCAATTAATTCGATAGCACAATCAAAAGAAGGGAATTGTTTATTTAGAATAAAAACGTCCAATTTTTTTAACAAATCTATTGAAATATTGAGTTCTATTTTTTCTTTGACATAATTTAGTCCTATATGTATATAAAATCGTTAAACTCTGCTTCTAGCGCTTCTTTTAATTTTGTATCATTTATTTTAAGCAAACGCGTTCGAACTTCGTAGCCATAGAATTTTTTTTGTTTTTCTTTCTTCTAATTGCAAAATAAAATTTGACAAAATTTCGAATAAATTTAAAATCGTACTGTTTTCGGCTTCTAATTTATTTGTATAGCTTGTTTGAAAATATTGGTTATGTGCTGTATAAAATACATATATATTTCAAGTGAATCGTTAATTTTATTATTTTTAATATTTAAAATGTTGTAATACATATAGTTTTGGCAATTTATTTTTTATTGCGAGGTCTTCGAAATACATTTTTAAAGTCTGCCACGACTCTAGAATTCGATTTACTGCTGGAAATAAAGAAACCCGTCTGGTTGGGCAGTGTTTGATTAGCTCTCTAAACTCGAGATTACAATAATTATGAAAAGAAATTACATTTTCTCGTCGTTTTGCTTTTTGAATAAAATTATCGAAATCAAACAACAGCGTATTTAAACAACGTTTCAAACAATTATGGACAATATGGCAATAACAATTCGTTTTTGGAACAAACGGATTCAACGTTTTCAAGTTCTGATAGAGAGAATTATTGTGTCCGAAATTAGAATTTGTATTGTCCGCGCTGAAAGCTGAAATTTTCTCTAGAGGTAAACCTAAATAATTGAACGATTTTTGTAATGAATAACAAATGTTGTTAGCAATTATTTTAGATATAACCTCTTCCATTTATTTAAAAGCCAATACTTCTGTCACAATCGCCTCAGCTTTAGTTCGGCCGCAATTAATTTTATTTCCAATTTTGGAGTCAAAATGTGTAGCTTTAATTAATTTTAGGCGCAGCAATCCAACGAATTGTGTATTTGGTTGTGTTTGATACAATGATAAATATGGGTAAGTTCTCTTGCTGTGGTTAAATCTTCATCGGTTGAATCTTTAATATTGAAAAATGTAGTGATTTCAACACTGCAACCGGCAACCGTTAATTTTTACTGTTGATTTTTTGTTCTCTTGTGGTCTTTTGTGTCTCGAAATCCCTTATTAGAAACTGATATTTCCACACTACATAAATTGCAGTAACCCTTATCACTTGAAGCTTTTTTTAACTAACTTTTCAGTTGCACCCGGGAATCATTAAATTTAGTTCGTTTCATTGTTTTTTCAGGTTTATTTGAATTTAATGACATTGTACTTCCTAAAAATATTAAAAATTTTTAACAATATTCTAAAAATCAAATATTCATATTACTTACTGATAACTTTGAACGTCAATAAAACAATTAATTCCCAAATTATGACCTGATCCCTCATAAAACAAAACACAATAAAAAGAATTTACGAATTTACTTTTACGTTTAAATAAAATAAAATTGTTGCCTACTGCAAAACAAGATGAATTCGATATAATCCGTTAGTAAAACAATCGCTACCACTAGGAAAATTAATGTCAAATTTAAAGTCGCCAGTAAACGAAGATAACTAATCCGCAAATTTTATTTACAAAAACAAAAAAAATTAAAAAAATATGTAATCCCAAATATACAAATAAAAATGGATAATTGGACATAGTTTATTTAACTATTATAATTATATATTATAATTATATTACAACCAGAGATGAGAAATTTATATCTAAAAATCATTTTGTTCTAGCGTTTGTGTGATTCGATTAACTGAATTGTATATTTTCATCTGCCTGCGTGAAGGGAAGGCAGCATTTAAAAAAAAAATATGAAACAAAAAATACTGCAATGTTTGTGTTGTACAAAAACACGAATCTTTTGTTTTTTTTTGGTTGGTAATTGGTATTATTGTTTATTAGTTTTTTTTGTTGTTCTATTGGTTTTGTTTCTATTACTTTTCTTTTCATTCCAAAAAGAGAAAGGGAAACTACATAATTTGTTAATTTTTTCTTCCCAACTAGCAATATTGACGGAATTTGACTATTATAGACTGTTTATATCTATAATTTATTGCTAATTTTGGTTTTTATATTCAACGAGAAAACAATTTTTTATGACATTTATATTTTTAGACATTGAATCTCGCTATATCGTAAATTGGAATATATTCAGTAACCATTTGATGTTTTAAGATATGTTATTTGGAATTGATAACATCTAAAACAATCTTCCGGTATTGATTTAAAACAGATGAATTATTAGATTTGGCAGCAGTATTATAGTTATGAAGGAGCTGGAGGATGATTGATTTAAATGTAGGTTTTTAACTCGAATTTCAGTTTGAACTCCACAATTTATCAGCTTGTTAGTATGTATGCTCGAATCGCGAAAGATATAATCCGTGAAATTGGCAAAGAGAAATTCCCCATTGATCTTACACACCCCGTCTCTCACTAAAGTCTGGTTAATGTTGGAATTCAGTACAGTAGTAATAGTTAGTTCTGAAGGAGGAACTATGGTAGTAATTGCAAATGTAATGGTGGCCTGGCGTGCCAAAAATTTTTACGAGATGATTTCCACTCGAATTTTTTTACAAAGAGCCCATGTGGCCACATTGGGGATTTCAATGCCTCAGTAAATTGATTATGAGGTAGACTAACCCTGTATGAAACATAGTCATATATCTGGCCATTTTCTTCTTTAGGTGTGATATATATTAATGCACACCGCTTCAGTAAGATTCATTGTATGAATTTGCTTCTTATTAACAGATTTGGATATCGGGCTCCATCTTCGTGGAGTTACGGCTTGTGTATCCTGGAAAGATGACTGAAGCGTACCTGCACCTTCATTAGAGGCCACGGTTTTTGTTTTTACTAATGAATCAGTATCCCTAATGATTCAATCACATATCATCAAATGAATCACTATCACCAAACAAATATATGTTTGGAAATCATTCGGGAAAATGTATTATTGAACATTGGTGGTTAGTTTAATTGACTGATAAATTTGGTTATGTATAACGAAACAAGTATTGTGCTAAAATAGATTCTTAAGGAACCCAGATGTAACGAAAATATGTCATCACTTATATTAGCATTGCAATTGACTGACTGACGCCGTAAATGCATGAAAGAACTTAGAAGTTGGCAAGTTTTAGGTCAACTAGAATACCAACTTTATCATTTTCGATATTAATAATAATAACATCCAAAATTTTCAATAGTGGAGATGATTCACAATAAACCCTGATTGAAAATATTGATGTTTTAATGTTGGTAAAATAGGCCGAAAATCAGTTAATCTAGTTGGAGTCAATATTTTTGGAGCTAGCGAGATTATAACAAATAAGGCCGACATTATTATTTTTGAAATTAGTAGCAAAAGTAGACGTGTAAGACGAAAATCTTAAATATAAAAACCAAGAATACTTCAACGCACATATAGAAACTCCAACGAGAACAGTTATATTAAAGCAGTTAAACTCCAACCTTTGATGGAACAACATTATTTGGTATAATTAAGCTATAATTTGATACAGTAGCCACCAGAAATGGCTGTCAAAAACCTACTTTCTGATAGTGTGGAATTCTTCGATCCACTACATCTATTATTAATATATTACAACATATATTAATGATGTGGCAATTAGTTAAAGTTACCGTTATTAGCGGAAATTACCGAACCACGGTGATCCAAATATGAGCGCAATATTCCAACAGAACTGCTTGGAAGAAATTGCAACGCATCTGTAAAGGAATATGCGAGTTTTGCTTACATAAAAGAGGTGGTTGATAATATTCGAGAGAAGAGTTATGCGCCTTAAACGCCACAAAGGCGACACTGACCAAGTCTTCAACTACCTAGTTTAACGACAAACTAAGTTATGATCGAAACCGATGGACTCAGTCTGCTGATACGGTACGGGCCAAATGAGTCAGTGCTGAAGAGTCCTCAATAAGATGGTTATATAGTTCTGGAACCGCCAGTTACATGGCAAAATAGCGGACTACAACAAAGACACGCAAGCAGAAACGCAAGCAGCAACACTATTAAAATTGTTTATAATGTTTTAATCAAAGACACAGTAATCTATCCTCTGCAAATTGGCTCATATAGAAAAAGACATTGAATAACAAAAATAAATGTTCCACCTCCCGAGCCGGACGAACCATAAAACAAAGAAAATTAGAACAAACGAAGATTACGTATACCTATTTCATACCTATATGAAACAGATTCGCCGTCGCTTCAATTTATTTAAGTGTCAATCAAATTATACCAATCACCTACGCGCGTTTACTACAAATTATTTAAATGGCCTATTAATCGTTACACACCATATCAACCCAACAAGATTAATCTGTTGACATACGTTTGTATATATAATAATCATATTTTATAAATACATCACGAGATTACTACGGATCTACGACATTGTAATTAATATTCCAGTTCATTAATCCATAATGACAAGCACACATACGTATATACGCTTTTATTACACTCGTACAAAACGACGTTGTTAACATACCACAAAATAAAAACTAACCGCGACGACGATCACAAAATCGATAAGCGCACATGTTTATAGATATCAATGTCACAATGTAATTTGAAAGGGGCTTCTTCCAATATGTCTTACCAATAAATTATTCGTGTCGAAAGTGAAAGAAAATTGTCTTTTCTATTTACGAAAATAAAATGCGCGCGTTAATATGTATGTAACAATGTTTCAAACGTGTAATGTAATGTTTCAGTTTATATATAAAATATTCTATTTTTAAGATTGTTTTGATCTATTAAAAGCAATATGTGTATATATATTGTTAATTAAGTGGCTATATCTATTTACAATTTAGTCAGATGTGTCTAATTTGATGGACAAAAAAACAAATCTGAAGCATTACAATTTTGTTTTATTCAATTTTAAATGTTAATGTCACACGTATACCGTGAAATATAACTGAAGCAATCAAATGAGAATAGTTTTTCGAGCGGAAGATTAGACAGGACCATATTAAATATAAATTTTGAAAGACAGACGAAACAGTTAATAAAATTACGAAAATTGAAACTGTCTTTTGACCATTATTTATTATATAAATTATTTGTATCTTTAAATTATTTGTATTTGTGTAATATATAAGTTAAGCGAGCATACAATTCAATTATTCTGGAATTTTTTTTTTTTTTTAAAAGCTGGACTAATATGTACATAATAAACGGAACCATTTAGTGGGAGTGTTATTTTTTGATATAATTACCTATTCCGTAAGACACACACCGCCATTAAATTAATGCTGTAATCTAATCATATTTTTCATAAAAAAATTACTATATTTTTAATCGTCTCTGTTAATTTTTTAATTAAACTTTTAATTAAAATATATACTTGTAGTGAACAACAAATTTGTTGCATCTAACTTTAAATTTTTACATAAAATACATAAGTTTACACGGAGGCAAAGGCAAAGAATTTTGTATTGAAATAACAGTATATCAAAAACTTAAGTTTTAAAAGTCTTCTAAGGCACACAGCGTTAAAGTATATTCAAACTGTAAAACTTATGCCTCTAATCAAAAATTTCCAAAATCATGAAAATACACGAAAATTAACTACAAAAACTTATGCTACAAATCTAAAATTTCAGAACAGTAATGAAACCAAATATATTAGAGATTTCCAAAATGTCAGCAAGGATGTGTTACTAATGGCTGAAAAGTCGTTTAATTGGGCACGTTTATATCATTCATTGATAGAAATGAATAGCTTATAATTTTTAATTCTTATTTAATTTAACTTATTTATAGATGTGTACCAATGAAAATGGTATACCAAGGAAAATGTATTTGAACCAATGGGAATAATGCTTTCTATACCATGAATGTTTCTGCAAATGAAGTTGGTTTTCATTTAGAAGAAACATCAGAACCACAGAAACATCAAAAACAAATATTTGCTATTGGAGTGATCGGCACACCACTTCATTACTATTCTTCATTCCGTCATTTAACCTCACCTAACATTCATTCAACAATTATATGGCAGAACTTTTGTCGCAATAACATAATATCGCAAACAAAAACAATGTAGCATCAATATTTCGCTTACACACAAATTTTCGATGAACTATTTAGTCATATGTTTTCCAAATGCTACTCGACACAAAAATATCGCAAACAAATATATCGCTACAAAATTTAATTGTTTTTTTTATTAATTTTACTTTAAATCAATAAAAGGCCCTAAATTCCAGTCAATTTGAAGGTGTGACTAGACGTTGGACGATATTTGGTCATTCATATCGTTTACAGAAATCGCTCACATTGCGCGGTTAAAAACTGCGCGTTTTTATTTCATATTACGCAGTTATTTTTTTAAGAAATAAAAGAAAACAAACGCACATATTTCTCATTATTTAGGTATTTATGGCAAATAACTTATATTACTACATATAAAAGAAATCGTAAACATTTCCATAGTAAATGCGAACGAGCATGATTTCGATATATTTTGATTGGTAGAAAAATCATAGATGGCATAGGAAACGTTTTAAACAATAGATGGCGCGTCAAACAATTATTCTTATTTTTTTTCAGAAAATTTTATTACATGTTTTATTTATAGTTTTATTTATTTATTATTATATATGAATATAAGCCCATTTACTTCAATAATTTCCAATTCCGAATATAAAATTAAATTATTTTTTTTTAGATTTTAAATTTTTGTTTCGTTAATAATTCGTTGAATATAAAAAACTGTAGATAAAAAAATGTAAACATTTCGTCTACTACTAGTGCCATCTATGATTTTTCTACGAACTATATCATGTTGGCACATGAATTCGACGCGATTTCTCATATCAGAATATAAGTTATTTGATTTATGGAAAATGCCTATATAATAATGAATGTATAATTATTTCCCTGTTAAACAAATTTGTTTGTTTAAAGAATTTGACAGAAAAAGTCAACGTCGCTTTGCGAGGGAATACTGTATATCCTGAAGATAGAAAAAAAGGGATGCAACAAAAATTTAGTTTTTTCACAAGGAATAGATACGAAAGTAAAAACAAAAAGAAAAATCAAAATACAGGTACGAAATAAATTTACAAATAAAATATTGCACATGTCATCATAAATGTGCATTTTTGATGACATATGCAAAATTTTTATTTGTAAACTTAAAACGATATTTTTCTGCGATATTTGTGGTTTGCAATATTTTGGTTTCCATGTTTGAAATAGAGACCAAACCAGACTCTTTTTCTAGTATTTAAAACTACAGTTGACATTTTCAAATTATAAATAGTGTTTAATTTATAACCTTTGACTCTTTTACAATTTAACAAAGGTTTTATGAATCTGAAAATTATTCATAATAAAGAAAGTAATTTGAAATTAATTCTGAGAGAAATTCACTTAACTTACTATACCCTGATGAGTTAAGCCCGTTGTAAACATGGCACATTTCTACCTGTTTCTAAAGGGAAAGTAATACGAGCCGATTTATTTTTTTAAGATCCCGCTACCAACGACTCCATCTCAAGACACTATCGAATGTAAACATAAAATAACTTAGGCTGCTTTGAATACTTGAGTTGAACAGTTTCCACTTCAAACGATGTTAACGTGTAACATCAATAATTAACATAAAAGCGTAACAATTGGTGACAGCGGTGGAATTGTGAATATTTAAAAATGATTAAGGACAAGAACGAGAAGAGAAAAGAAGAGAGGAATTGACTAATTGAAATTTTTCAACCAGCGGTAATAATGTGAATTTAAAAAAACACTGCGGACTACTGATGGATGAAGGCTTGCGGTTCAGCCGGAATTCGACGATATCGAAATGAAAACAACTAAGATAAAGGAGGTTGATGCTGGTGAGCCGAATGATCAGAATGTATTCACAGAATAAACAGTCACTTCAATGAAAACTTTTGATATTTTTGATAGTTGATAACAACAATGCGATAGATGCTGACTGAACAAAGCAAACGACTAGGGAAAAGTCAAGACGAAATTTGAAAATCCCAAAAATTATTAGATAAAAGGATAGAACATTTTCTTGTTGAGAAATTTCGAAAAATGACTGGCTGTCTACCGTATTTTTAGAGTGTTATCTCCTATTATCCTTTCGAATGTTTTTAGTCCTGGTAGAATGTTAGGATCTTGTTGTTATTTGTTCGATGCTCTACGTAAGGTATCCTTGAGAGGCACTTATTGTAAAATTTACCTCGATATTCTCTTCCGTCTCTTCTTCTTTATCTTCGATGTTTCTGTATTAATAATCCTCGTATCCAGTTCACCATCCTGTTGTTCCATATGTGGAATATTCTTTGTTGTTTGTGTTGCTTTAATAGAGTATAGAGTATTAGGACTTCTTTCTCTTCTTGGTTTTATGTTCAGGTCACTTGGTCTATTCCTATAATTGATTTTCTTCGTGTTGCTCGAGTCATTAAGGCGGACATTGGTATCGGTTGAAATGTCCTTGCTAATGATGTTACAAAGTAATTTTGTTGTTGCGGGTATTGTTGTTGAGGTTACCGTTGCTAAAATGGTTTTTGCAGATATGATTGTTGAAGGAGCGTCGGCCTTCAATTATATTGTTGAAATCTATTGCCTATAACTGATATTCGAGTGTCCGCATATCATTTTTTGTCGGCATAATATTGTGATACACACCCGTTTTTCGTACTCCTATTTTCATCAGAAATGTTAAATGATACGAAAGCTGTATTCGCCTTTCCTTTAATTTTCTGGCACTAACATCCAAGACATAAAATGTAATGGATTTTCATCAAAAACTTAAAGCTCTTTAACGCAATCTGGTAGTCTGCCGATATCTTTTAGTTCTTCTTCCGTTGTGGGTGTCATGGGTGTCATATTATTTGGTATGCTGTTCACTGCACTATTTTCTAGCTGACCAATTTCATTTCTAATCTTTTGTTTAACTCAATTAATCAATCGGCATCTATCGAAAATTTGGCTGTTTTTTGGATTTTGTCTCTCAGTGTGGAATTATGGAGACAGTTGGAATTCAATAGAATTCAATGTATTTTCTTTCGAGACTTACAACTGACCATGAGAAAAACATGGAAATTCGAGATTTATTCCGCACACACCATCTATAGTACGAATCGATTTGAACAAATTATAGGACCACGAACATAAAACAAAAAACAAAGATAGAAGCATTCGTCTCGTCGTGGATGAACGGTGTACATACGCCCAAGCGTATCAGTCGAATACACATCGACGTATCCTGCAAGAAGTTGATCTTTCTTTCGTCGTTGAAACTTTTTCGGGGACTAGTATAATAGCGTGGCATTTCCTAGTAAAGCAAAGTTCGTGTTCCGTTTCATTCTTGACATATTTTGTATTCTTCACATATTTTGTATAGCAATGCAAGTACAATCGACAGCTCAATAACTAATCAGTCAGCGGATTGACCATTTTTATCTAGAAGTGGTAGCCATCCTCTTTGTTTCTGAACTCTGCAATCTGTTCTGGGGCCGAAGCTCTCCCAACTCTTTCGCAGTTAATTTTTAACGTCCTACCTTATGCCGTCACCAGCCAAATTGAGGACGCACGAATACAGGTTTGATTTTAAATCCATCTGCACATTGCATTGCTCCAGCCAGCCTACACAAGAGATTCTGCACTCCAAGAGATTCTGGCCAAGAGATTCTGCACTCCAACAGGGGGTCATAGTTATGTTCATCGTCATCACCGATCGAAATGAGGTGATGAAAAATCCCTTTTGCAACCCTCCCCCGTTGGGATTCGAACCAGGTACCTCCCGCCCCAAACATCGAAGCTTTAACCACTGCGTCAATTAGTCAATGGATACTGAAGTACATTGATATGCTCGATTTGTTTTGAACACACGCTGGACTCGCCCGTCATTACGCCGCTTAATCATAATATCACTGCGACTTCGTCGATAGTGGGAGCATTGTACTGACGTACATGGCCTCTGGTTGATCTTTCTAGCAAGTTTCTACTGGAATAGGATATCCCTGATAGCTTGATAAAGCTCCAGAAATTAAAAAAAAAATCAAGACAAAGTGTATCGATTCATTAGTTCCTCAAACTTTGACTTTACATCTAGTTTCTGGAAGAGCAATACGTTCGATACTATACTTTTTGTGACAAACTTAAGCAGCTTCTATATAGTGGTATCGAATATCACTTAATGTAAACTAATAGGCACATTTACAATAAGTTCAACTATAACGGTTTCACCAACTCGAATCGGTACTTTAAGTCAATCTTAGTTGAACAATTTAATTGGTACTAACTTTCCACGATTCTGGATGTAGCATTGATTTAAGTTGACGAGCGACTCGTACAGTATATTGATGGAACTGTATACTTAAAGTTCTACTGTTTACAAAAATCGTTAGAGTGAACCGCTGTTAATTCTTCCATATGGGTATTAAAACTATTTGGCCTTACGCAGTTCCAGTCAACACTTCCATTATGATCAAACGTGGCTCCAGAAATTTAACAACAAGCATTAACGCCATGTTTTTTTTAGCAAATTTACTCCAATATATTTTTTGCAACTAAATCTTCAGTCAGTCTTCCCGTACACTTTTCGACGATAAGTACTTATTTAACTTTTCCTTGTATTAGCACTTTACATGTGATTCGATTATAGATTTCATCCTGTTTTGATTGAGGTCAGCTAAAAGGATGGCGAGAAATAGTACAAGCGCTAAAGAAACCCTTTGAGTACATCAAGAGCAAAGTGCTCAAATAATTAAAGCCCACCCCATCTGGAATGGCCGTAATATCAGTAATTGTTTTCACCAATGGACTAGACTTTACTTTTTTATTTGGCTAACTGCCAATTCCTAAGTATTGCTGTAAGTGTAAGTACTAAATACCAAGATGGAACTGGAAACCAGTCTGATGGTGAAAGGGTTAGAATTCCATAAAGAGATATGTAGGACAGGTAGTCTTTACTAAAGCTAAAAAACTATAAGAAATCTCACGACTAGGACTCGTATAAGCAGGACCTGAGATTGTACAAGGGTAATTGAGGAGGGCTCAAAGGAATTCTTTGAGACAGAGGTTTCTCGTCTTAGGAAAATCCTTTCGACCAATCCAACTAGCGTATAAGTCATTTAATTTTTCCGATGAGGAATCTTTAGAAATACTTATTGAATTAACTCACTCCTCATGTACTTTTGATGATTCGGCGATGATTAAAATACAATCGGGATATCACATTCGCTGTACCCAGTAGATTTTGTAAGTAAAAAACGAATACTGTGGCAAATAAAAGTGTTAAAGTCGTTTAAATTGGATGGCCCGGATCGTATTACGCATCAACAGAAACTCAGAAGAAATTTTAGATTATCCACTTTTGGCTAGAGATGATCCTAGGTCAATGTAGTCTATATCCCAAAAGCAAGAAAAGGCTCTTATGGCTACCTAAAAGACCTATAAAATTCAGCAATTGGTCAGTTTCCCAACATGCATATTGTAAAGAGGAAATTTTTAAACACAGCTCTGCACATCCTGGTACGTACGACCAATAAGAGATCAATTCACTTACAAGAGTACTGTTTGGTAGCATTCTTCAATATCATTCACACAGGAAGAGTATTTCATAACCAAGTTTATTAGTCCTATGCTGGTAGGCATGAGGTATACTGGTAAGCAGGACTTTGTATTTTGAGCTGGAGAAATCCACTATAAGGAAGCCGCTGGTTAGATGTAACCTTGCAAGGAAGCTGTCTGTCTTTCTTAGCGGTACTAAGGCACACCTATGCATTCCTTAGAGGTTATGTTCCAATTTCTTCCGGTCGATATCCTCGATAAGCAGATGACGGCTAATACAGCCAACCAACTCAATGATATGTCTCTGTAGAAATTCGTTCGGGTAGGTCACTCGACAATAATCAGTTCACTAAAGAAAGAAACCGCAAACCTTTATTATACTACGCCAGTATTATGCTTTGAAAATGGGTTTCAAACCTTATTCTCTTCAAGAGAGTCTTTGGAGGATGGGTCAATATTGGAAACCGAAGCTATTCAGTACTTGACCTGCGGTTTCAAGGTAGACGGTTGGAACCGGAGCGTTATGTCATAAATTGAATATGAAAATGGCTGTTCGTTTACCTGAATACTGCAGCGTGTATGAAACTGAAGTGATAGCGATTGATGAAGTCTTCACTTGATTGAGGCATAATGTTATATCTGAATAGTATTGCAATCCATGCGGACAGGGTAGTTGTGAGAAGGCATATTAAGGCGTTTACGAAAAAGCAGAAATTTTCGTTTGGGAGAGATGAATTAACACCCTCACAACCGAGCAATTGGCGCAATGGTTAAAGCTACGGTGTTTGGGACGGGAGGTACCGGGTTTGAATCCCAACGGGGGAGGGTTGCAAAAGGGATTTTTCATCACCTGATTTCGATCAGTGATGACGATGAACAAAACTATGACCCCCTGTTGGAGTGCAGAATCCATGGGCCGAACCATCGTCCATGTCAGTACAGGCTGGCTGGAGCAATGCAATGTGCAGATGGATTTAAAATCGAACCTGTATTCGAGCGTCCTCAATTTGGCTGGTGACGGCGTAAGGTAGGACGTTAAAAATTAACTGAGAAAGAGTTGGGAGAGCTTCGGCCCCAGAACAGAATGCAGAGTTCAGAAACAAAAAAAAAACACCCTCACATGTGAGCAAGACAAGTGTTGCCAGCGCTGAACTTTTCATGCTTTACGGCGTCCAAAATCATCAAAACATAGAAAAAAATTCAATTTTCTTCGGGTTGTCCGGAAGTTTCCGAGATTTCCACTCAGATTTTCCAAATTTTCTCTTCCAAAATACTATCTGGATCGGATATGCCCGAAATCCCGTACAAAAACATCATTTTCCGATTTGCCGAATTTTTTAACTTCCGTTCAATTTTCCCAAAATTTTCTAAATCGGATTTGAGCCAATTCGGTTTTCAGCCGTTCTCAACTGATGCGCACTGATATATAAAGGGTGATTTTTTAATAGCTATAGGAAATTTTTCCAAAAAAAAGACACATAAAATTAAGAAAAATGCATGAAATCTTTATTTGAATCGATAGTACGGTCCATATAATTTAATGTTTGAAGATTATTTCATGCAAATGTCGACCGCGGCTGCGCCTCAAATGGTCCATCCACTTAGTCCAATTTTAGCATATACTTTCCAACATTTCGGCCGGTATCTCACGAATAAATGCTTCAATGCTGTCTTCCAATGCGTCAATCGAAGCGGGCTTGTCAGTATAGACATGAGCCTTAACATAGCCTCACAAAAAATAATCTAAAGGCGTTAAATCGCGTGCTGTGTGGCATGTGGCACCGTCTTGTTGAAACCACGTGTCATGCAAGTCAAGCTCTTCCATTTTGGGCAAAAAAAACTGGATATCATCTCACCATCTCACGGTAGCGCTCACCATTCACAGTTACGTTGCAATTCGCATCATCTTTAAAGAAGTACGGTCCAATGATGCCACCAGCTTATAATCCGCACCAAACAGTAACTCTTTCTGGTTGCATTGGGAGCTCTTGCAATGCTCCTGGCTGATCTTCACTCTAAAATCGACAATCCTGTTTATTTACGAATCCATTCAGTCTAAAATGAGCTTCGTCGCTAAACACAATTTTTCGATAAAAAAATGGATCTTCCGCCAACTTTTCAAGAGCCAATTCACAAAAAATTCTGCATTGTGGTAGGTCGTTCGACTTTAATTCTTGCACCAGCTGTATTTTGTAAGGCTTCACTCCTAAACCCTTCCACAAAATTTTCCACGTTGTTGAGTAACAGAGGCCCAATTGCTGCGAACGGCGTCGAATCGATAATTGATGGTCATCACTAACACTATGGCCGATACAGCTGCGATATTTTCTTCAGTTCGCACTGTACGTAAGCGTGTTGGTGAATTAATGTCCAACAATGTAAATTTGGTGCGAAATTTTTTTTTTATTATTTTTTTATTAAAATGGCTGGAACCCTCAAGGATTCCGCACTCAATGCCACAACGGGCCCATGGTGCAAACCTAGGATTCTATTAAATTTCACAAAGGCGAGTAGCTGCCTTAGCAAACTGAATCAGCTTGAACCAAGGCAGGGAAGACACTTGATCTAACCGAATAGACCTAGAGTTGAAGACCTGAAGCCTAACTCCTTCAAAGGCCGGACAACTACAGACAAAGTGAATGCAATCATCAACCTCTTCGAGACAGTCCTCACATACACCATCCTGAGCTACACCCATGCGATGAAGAAGATCTTTGAATCGGCCATGACCTGTAAGAATCCCAACCAGGATCCTCAACTGATCTTTCCTTAAAGACAAAGCAAACTTAGTCGACCTCAAATTGGGTTCAGTAATAAATTGTTTCGCCCAGCGGCAGCCAGACGAAACACGCCAATTTTGTTTTGCAAGAGACATAATGAATTTCTTTATAGCTTGCTTACCCAAACTAAAAGAAAGGGGAGTAGCTGGTTCAGTGCCGAAAATTTCCAAACGAGAACCAGCTTTAGCTAAGGAGTCCGCGAACTCATTGCCCTCGATGCCACAATGAGCCGGGACCCACATTAGTGAGACTTTATTTAATACGCAAAGACGATTAATGTAAAGTTTACAATCCTTGACTAGTTTGGAAACAGTCAAAGGGTTTATTAATGAATCGAGCACAGCTTTACTATCAGTACACATTATGATGTTTTCCTCAGCAAAGCTATACTTTAAAGCAGCAAACACACAATGCGAGAGCGCAATCAGTTCCGCCTGAAATGCTGTACAGTATGAACCCAGACAACCAGACGAACTCTGAACCAACGCGGGACAGTATGTTCCAAACCCTGCACAAAGTTCAGAGCGCGATCCATCCGAGAAGAATACTATAGATTCAGACAATCGTTTTTGAAAGACCTGCGAAGCCCACAGATCTTTAGACGGATATTCTACCGAAAATGAATTGGAAAAGTCAAACTCAGGTAGCAGTCTGTCATTAACCATATCAATTTCTGGTATAAGTGAATTGTACCGAGAAATAATGAGCCTATGACCCAAAATGGATCCGAAACTATTCCAAACCCCTAAGCACCTCAAACGGAACGCCGCAGAACACGCCGACCCAAGTATGAAAGAGTGCAACTGAGGCAAAGAAAGGATAGCTTCCATAGCAATAAGTGGTGTGGAGGACATAGCACCGGTAATAGCCCGACAAGCTGTGCCCTGTAAGCCACAAAGCTTCGCTATGGATGATTTCAGATTAATCACTGGTCACCAAACGACCGATGCATAAGAGAGCATTGGCAAGACCATAGATTTGTATATAAGAGCTAACGTTTTAGGAGTCAGTCCCCAAGAATTACCAAAAGCTCTTCTGCATTGCCAAAAAATGGCAGTAGCTTTTGACAGCTTACTATCAAGAAGCTTCTTCCAGGAAAGTTTACTATCAAGGAAAACACCAAGATGCTTGACATAATCCGATCTAGTAATAACTTTGCCAAAAAGAGATGGAACAGAGAAGTCACCAATATGCCTGCGCTTGGTGAAAACAACTAAGTCCGTTTTTAGAGGGTTAACATGTAAGCCCTTATCAAGACACCAGGCTTCAACAATTAACAAAGCATGCTGCGTTAGATCTAATAGGACATTCAAGTGCTTACTCGAAACTGTCAGAACAAGATCATCAGCATAACTCTGCATGACAAAGCCCGAGTGTTGCAGTATAACAAGTAACTCATCGATTACCAAGAGCCACAAGAGAGGTGACAGTACACCACCTTGTGGACAACCTTTGGCAACTTTGACGGAAACTGACTGATCATCCAGCTTTATCTCAACTGTTCGAGATTTAAGCATAGATTCAATCCAACATATACTGTCTTGATCGACACCAAAATTTTCGCATGCCTTCGTAATCGTTGAAAACAACGTACTGTCAAAAGCACCAGCAATATCCAAGAAAGTACCCACTAGAAACTCTTTATAATCTAGTGATCTTTCAATCCTAGTCACAAGTTCATGTAGGGCCGTTTCACATGACTTCCCGACTCTGTAAGCATGCTGCATGTTACTGAGTGGTTTAATAGATAGACAACCATCCCTGATAAATCTATCAATGATTCTTTCCAAAACTTTTAAAAAAGTCGAGGATAAGCTGATCGGCCGAAAAGCCTTCGGATCCGTGTAATCGGACTTACCAGCTTTAGGAATAAACACAACATGACTCCTGCTCCAAGATTGCGGAATGTACGCGAACGCAACTGATGCTTGGAACAGCATGGTTAGATGATCCTGAATAAGTGGAAAGCCCTGCTGTAATTCAGCCGGAAAAATTCCATCAGATCCACCTGTTTTAAAAGAATCAAAAGAGAAAATGCTCCAACGAAGGATATCAGAATTGATAATCCTTCGAGCAAGGTCCCAATTCGGGTTATCAACAATTGTATTTGAGGGTTCGACAGCAACATAATCAGAGTTGATTATGTCACAGTCGGGAAAATGAACAGAAAGAAGGAGTTCCCCAACTTCCCTGTACGACGAGGTTAGTTCGCCATCAGGACGCCTAAGGACACCAGGTCGACACACCTCGTTTTTAGCCAAAGCTTTATTAAGTCTGGCTACACCAGACAGACTATTTATTTCCTCGCAGAATTTTATCCACGAAGCTCTGTGGGCGGATCTTAGACTTTTTTTATAGTTCTTTTGTGCCACTAGAAAGTTGACCCAATCAGCCGCATGATTAGATCGTTTGGCTGTATTCTTCAGTTTTCTAGCGATTTTCCTTAATTTTTTCAGATTAGAACACCAAAAAGGTTTATTCCGACCCTTACGATTAGAAACAAGTGGGCACAATTTTTTAAAAGCGCCATTGATTGCATTGGTTAGCGAGGAGGCTAACAAATCAATGTCTAAAGCTGAGCTAATTAGCCCAGATTCAGGTAGTAATGGAACAATCTCACGCGAGTATAACTCCCAGTTAGTCAATTTCCTATTACGATACGGTTTTACTGTGGTCTTTTCAGATTAATACTAAAAGAGATACACCTATGATCAGAAGTGAGGATATCATCAGTCACCCTCCAACCGAGAATTAAATCAATGATAGACATAGAACACAAACTAATATCGATTACCTCATTTCTCATGGAGTTGACAAAAGTTGGTTCACAGCCTCTATTGAGAATTTCCAACTCGGACGAGCTTAGATAGTTAAACAGAGAAGCGCCTCTATTATTAATGTCTGTACTACCCCACAACGAATGATGAGCATTCGCATCACATCCCAATATTAGAGGAAAATTTTTCTTGTTGCTCCATAGAACAAGGTTAATAAATTCCACTGACGGTGGTGGTGAGACAGAATCATACGGCAAATAGACTGAAGCTAACACCAGATTTGTGCATCGATTAGTAGAGTCAAGAGTAATGAGTACTGCCACAAGATCGTTTGAGCAGCACTCAGGAATAAGAGAAGCATTTATATTATTAGAAATAAAAATGCAAGCTCTAGTTTTAACGTCAGAATTTTTGAAGAAAATTCTACCATTAGAAGTATTCAACCCAGAAACAGCTCCATCAAGAAGATACGGTTCCTGGATTAGACAAAAATCTGTATGCGATACAGTAAGCAGCTTTCTAAATTCATAGGAAGCGGACTTACTGTGGTGCAAGTTAATTTGTTTTAATTCAAGCATGGAAGACATAGAGGAAACCATGAGAAAAGAGAAAAAAAAAGTAAAATTTACGGCCCAGAGATGACCCTAAAAGAGATCAGCTCTAAAACGTACTGCAACATACGGTCAGAACCCAGAATGTGGTCAAAAGATTTCCGGTCCACCCGAAAAACAATTGATTGGCGATTAACCTCGAAATTTAGTCACAATAGCCCGAATAGCCGCTTCAATGGTTCGATTAAACTGACCATAAAATGGAAGAAGCGCGCGATGAACTTTCTTAACAGAGCACGCATTTGATAATAAAATTCAATGATTTGCAAGCGTTGTTCGTTTGTAAAACGATTCATGGTTAAATTATAGACCAAACTGAAGATGTTTGACAGTGACACAAAACACGAAACATACGTCCAAATACCTGTCCAAATCAGTGTTGCCAAACAGAAAATAGTTAAAAAAACACCCTTTATATATATATATATATATATATATATATATATATATATATATATATATATATATATATATATATATATATATATATATATATATATATATATATATATATATATATATATATATATATATATATATTTAACAAATGAAATGAGACCATTTAAAATCTAATTTGCGCATCTCGCGCTGTATTTAAAAACCAGTCAACATATCAAATTACTATAATCGCATTTATAAGAAGTGTGATAACTGATATCTTTATAGAAAGTAGCCTAATTGATATTTTATAATTGATTAAGACAATTTCTTAGAAAAGTATCATATACTCGTATGTGCGTGTACATTACAATCTTTAAGACAATTTTAATTAAAATTTAACACATTTAATAGTAATTAACAATAAATAATTTTCATTTCAGTTTAATCAAGATTTATATTCAACATCGGGTGTACCACTAACATCTGGTGGTTCAGTCTCAGGCAGTTCACATTCACCATGTAGTCCAATATTAACACCATCAACAATACCACCAAATGTTTCACAAACTGCAACAACAACTATACCTACAATACCATTAACAGCATTACAACGACATATAGCCAAAGAAGAAGATTTAGGTATAACACGAAGTGATACAGACGGTAAGAAATTTAAGTTTGAATTATGTTATGATATTTGTCAAAAACGCAGGCAAAAAAAAAAAAAAAAAAAATGACAAACCATAATAAATTCATCTTATATGTTCTGGAAGTAGTTCACAGTCAACTGTTAAGATTATAGATTTTAAATTTTTGAATCGTTTCAGTAGGACCATTATCTGGTGGACATAACGAGAGTTCATGTTCGTCGGGGCCAGAATCACCGCATCATATAGGTGGGAATCATTCAGACCAACATACACCCGCACGAGCACAGTATGTTTCAGCGACTTGTGTCGTATTTACCCATTATTCTGGTGACGCGTCCAGTGTTGTGGACGAACATTTTTCGCGAGCGCTTAATTTTAGTAATAAGGAAAGTAAAGGTAATTAAATTTAATTTTTATGTTATTATATAAATTAGAATCGACGTTCCTAAAAACTATATATACAATATATATTATGTAATTTAAATTTAGATATTCGATCTTTGTGTCGTCTTGTTCTTCTTCTTAGCGCACGATCTTATTTTTATAGATTTTGTAGATGTTAATTTTTTTTTTTCGTATTTTTCCAACAACACTATTATAGTTGCTTATAGCAATTCGAAAATTGTTTATACAGACACGGATATATTTTGTACTATCTGACATCTTTATTGCTTTGGTTAGCTTCTATTATAAAATGCGCATGCATTGCAACAGAAGTTAAATATCGAAAATCCCATAACAATAATAAATTAATTTACGGAAAATGATGATGATGGGTTCTTAAGGGTTTTAAAAACAACAACAAAAAAGCATGTTAGATGTATACACACACAAAATGGTAATTAATATTATATTATGTTGTAACTATGGGATATGTTGTGTGCGAGTGTGTGTGTCGTCGACGAAAGGGATATATTTTTAGAAATGATATATGTTTTTGGTTTTGTTTTATATCCTTTTATGTTTTTGGTTTAATTAAATTTAATTTATGGCGCTATTGTAGGGTTTATATTTTTTTTAATATATTAGGTAAATGCCGCACACAGTGCCGCATAAAACTTTCGATTTTATCACTCTTTTATCTGGAAAGTCATGAGAAATATTACGTGAAAAAATGTAAATTCGATTTTTTTTAATTCAACTTTTAAAAAATAATGAGGATTATACTGCTAGACTTTTATTGGTTTTGGAGACGTAAAGGCATTTTCACATTACAAGGTTTAAACCATAAAAAATTTCATACTCAAGTTCTTGGTAGTTTTTTAAGTTAATTTGCGTGTTTAATGATATTCAAGTTTTGTCCTAATTGCTCCTTAGTATAAAATTCCTAATAATTCTTTACAAATGTATTCTCTGATAAGTGAATATACATCTTGTATGTTGAAAATATTTGCAGCTCGATCTGCACTTTCACTTTATCAGTTTCGGTGCTTTAAACTTTAAATCCTGTTTCCTGTTTAATATGTGGCTGTTTCACCTTTCAGCAATCAGTAAATTATTTAAAAGACTTGCATAACGTGGTATTTATTATATGAGTCTTTTGTACTAAAGGCATTTTGATTTCGAATATAACCGTTTCCACAATTATTATGGTCTTGACATTTGCTATTTAATCAATGATCTTTGGTGATATTGTTGGCTGCATCTGTTTTGGTTTCCCTGGCAAACGATACCTTTCACCTTGCCCTCAAAAAATCCCGACATAAATACAATTAAAAAGTACGATGAGCCAATGAAAAATCATTAAAACTGGTCCGATGAATAAGTTTATTGGGTCAATGAACAAATGTGCATTACCTGATAAACAAAATTATTAATTAATTATTTTTTTATTAATTCTACGAACAACTTAATCAATTGTATTAATAATGGTGTTAATTGACCCAATGATTTTTAAATCAATGTGAATAAACGCATTAATTGATTTAATGAAACTTTTAATCAATAATAACAAACGCAGTAATTGATTTAATAAAAATATTAATAAAGTTTAATAAATATATTTAAGTGATTCAATGAAATTTTTTATGAGTTTTAATTAATTTATTTTATTGATCCAATGAATTTATTTAAACAATTAATTTTATTTTATTTTTTTTTATAATTTTTAGGTATGCAAATATTAAAAAAACTTACAAAAAATATTCCAGTAAAAAATAAATTTTAGCAATATCTATGATTTTATTATTAATATAATAAAACTTCACATATTGTTTGCACAGAAGTGCGACACATCCATTCTGGTCATCTTCCTATAATAAAAAAATAAATAAAAAAAATAAATAAAAAAAATAAAAATATGGAATAATTTGTATCTAAATGTAAACCTATCGCAATTACGAAATATATTAGGATTTCAAATATGGCCCTTTTGGAATGTCCTTTGTAGCAGTGGCGGCTCGTGAAAATAAATTCAGGGTGGGCTAAAAAAAAATCTTTAAAGTTATATAGACCATACGTACAAATTTGTGCTGCTTTCCACTTCACCTTATGAATATAGTACATTTTATTGAAGTTTCAATCTAAAGACTATATGCACTGAGGTACGGCACTCAAAGCGTTAACTGGATTTTAGTGACAGTTTCCCCCGTATACGTTTAAAAAAAGTAATTCAAGGCCTATATGCACTTACAAAAATTCATACATACAAAATCACAAATAAAATGTAAAAACCAACAAAACATAAAATTATAACGATAATTAAAATATAACAATTCATTTAAAATAAAAAATAATAATAAAAATATAAACAAACTTAATAAAATATCACAACAGTTACAATTGAACAAAATACCAAAAAAAGACAATAATATTATTTAAATAAATAATCAGCCCGCCGATTTTTCTGGGCGGCAAAGTCAAGAATTACCTTCTCATTAAAATTAGGAATATTCGAAATAAACTCTTTCTCGATTGACAAAACTGCTAAAGAATTCAAACGAGCTTGACCCATTGTACTAGATCTAAATGTCTTAATATTCTTAAGAGTACTAAAGCACCGTTCCGATTCAGTGCTTGTTACCGGAGTTGTCAGAACGATTTCTAACACTTTTTTGGTTTCAAAAAAATCTAAATTATTATCAACTAAAAATTTATAAAATTCAAGTACAGAAGTTAAATTTTGAAAAAACTCGTTATTATATATTATATTCAATTCAGTTTTTAATAGCGCATTATCAAGAAAATTATAATTATTACTTATAGTTTGACAATTTTCAGAAGGAAAATGTTTACTATAAATTTTAAATTTTCTAGGATCTACAATGTCAAATGCGTAAATAAGGTCATATTTAGAAAATCGCGTGACTATTTGATTGGTAATTATATTGCAAACTTCTACAGCAATAATGTCAAGCGAAAAGCGAGTAGTTCGAATTCGTTTCGCCGGATTTAAAGAAATATCGGATGTGGATACATTTATACTATTTCTAATCAAATTAATCGATTTAATGAATTTATTTACTTTATCTGTAACGTATGAGCCCGTACAATCCCTATTCGGTAATCTTTCCTTAAAATAGTTTGCACACCGCCTTCCGATCCGCTCATTACAGC
Source organism: Tipula confusa (assembly GCA_963556175.1). Lineage (NCBI taxonomy): Eukaryota > Metazoa > Arthropoda > Insecta > Diptera > Tipulidae > Tipula > Tipula confusa. The sequence goes on from OY744475.1 coordinate 122,999,846, forward strand.
AGCGCCATCATAGGTTTGGGCTATTAATTTGTCTTTTAATGTATATATTTCAATAGCACTACGGATCACCTCAGCCAAACCTCTTGCCGACAAATCATTAACATCAAAAAATCCCAGAAATCGCTCGACTGGTTTATTATTTATAATATATCTTAAAATTACAACTAATTGCGATTTGCATGAAATATCGGTGGTTTCATCTGCTTGAATGGCTACGAAATTTGTTTCAGCAATTTCATTTTTAATTAATTCTAAATACACGTTATTTATGCTATTTAAAAGTTCATTTTGAATTATTTTTGAAGTATTTTGCACAACCGTTGCATTTTTTAAAAATTCGTCAAAAACTGAGTCTATTTGTCTTGTATAGGAAACAAGACCTAGAAAAATACCGGGGTTGATAGATTCATTTCTTTCGTCATGACCTCGAAGGGCCAAATTATGACCTCCACAAAATTTTAAAATATCAATTATTCTACTGAGAGCCATGCGATTTTTAGTAACGATTTCGTTATGTCTACGAATTGATGCCGCGTAACCACTATCAATTGCACTCATAATATTTATTTTATTAAACATTTTAAAATCTAACGCGGATTGAATATGTTTGGTACTATTTTCATGTTTTTTAATGGCTTCGGATAAATCTTTTAAATCGCGATAACCTGTTTGTGTCCAAATACTATCACCTTTGAATAAAGTGCAATAAAAACAAAAAAGCGAATTTTTCAAAATGCTTACGGTGAGCCATGGTTTTTTCTCGAACCACTCTGTACTAAATTTTCGATTTTGTCTTTTATCTTTTATAATTAAATTGAAATCAGTTGGCTGGTGTGATCCGAGTCTTTTAATTTCAATTTTATCCTCTAGTGAAGCCATACTAAATGGATTCTCTAGAAGATAATCAACATAATTCATTTTGTAAATAAATTATGCTTTAATAATAATAAATTCTAATTTATTGATATAATATTGACTTACAACTTTTATGTCAACGTCTAATCACTTCTAATCAAATTTAAAAAATTAATCAATTTTAAGCTATCTAAATTCACTTTATTAAATTTCACATACGAGTACCATTTATATTTTATTTAAAATTTAAATTCGTATATGTACTCGCAAATTACTAGTATTAACACCACTCACCAATTATGTATATTAAATACTGATACATTATACATATTCTTGTATAAGGTGTAACAAAATAAAAAAATTACATTTACAAATTACAACAACAATATTGTCATAAACATCGGGAAGAGAAAAAAAAACAGAGAATAAGAAAATTATTTTTTACTATTACGGACTAATCTTAAATCAGTCCGAGAAGGTGTCATATTAAGCAAAATCAAACATTCACATGGAGACGATTTTTAACGAGGTATTGGTGTAGCAGCGTATATATTATACAATATTATATAATATTATACATGGACTGATTCCAAATCAGTCCGGAGAGTCGAATAATATTCGTTCATAATATTATCACGATTTTTTGTGTAGATAGAAATATCAAATAATTACTCTCTTTGCTGCGTGTAGAAGTGGAAAGGAAATATATTTTGTTAATGAAAATAGAACATAAGCATTAACCAGCGAGTCTGTAAGAATCTGTAACGAAACCTTACGGAATTGAACGAAGAGATTTTTTACAGAAAATTTGACAGTGCAACCACCGATCTGTAACGCAATACGCGAATTACAATAAACTTTAACCTACAAAAGTTCATATTTATTTGTGTCGTGTATGTACAAAGCGAAAATAAATTTTATTATTTTTCGGCAATGTAATATTTTATCACATTACACAACTAATAATATATTATATTATGTATTTAAAAAGTAAATATAATAATATATACACTATTAAAATTTAAATAATTAAATATTTACATACCAATAACCAATCTAAAACTATTAACTACACGCAACGTCTGTTTGACATTTCTTTCAGTTTGTGCGGTAATTTTCGCTCGTTACAGAATTGTTACGTGACAGTTCAAATTTAACGAAACTGAACGAAACTTTCTTAAAGAGCCGCTGGTCATTAACATAAATTTTCCTATTGTCGCATTCTTACGGAAATTTCTTACAGACTCGCTGGTTAATGCTATACATACACACGCACATACCTGTAAACAATTTAAAATTTGTTTTTTGTGTTGTGTGTTAGATTAGATGATGCCGCTTTGCTTACATAATGGACTGATTTGATATTAGTCCGAACTATTATATAACGATACAGCTAATGATTTTTGTCTGGATTTTTCAGGCTGGGCTTAGCCCACCTAGCCCATTACGTAGAACCGCCACTGCTTTGTAGTGCCACAACTAGATGCCAATATAACACCGTATAGTTGTAGAACAAAACATCTTAAATTTAGGCAGTATTTTCCATAATATCGGCGATTTTCACTTCAATCTAATAAATAAATCTAAAGACGGAAATTTTTTTTTGTGTGAATAAAAACTTCTTAAAAGCTTCTTAAATTTATAATATGACAAAAAAATACATTTACCAAACACGTATATGATCGTTAATAAAAATCCAAATATAATTAATCCAATATAATTTATATCTATAGATATATATATATATATATATATATATATATATATATATATATATATATATATATATATATATATATATATATATATATATATATATATATATATATATATATATATATATATATATATGTTTCGTTACCCCCAAACACAACAATTCATAGGTAACTATAGTCGTATTTTATTTGATTTTTTACAACAACAATCCCATATATCGAATTCTTTTTTGGAATTGGTTGAAATCTTTCTCTATTGATGGTATTGTAAATCCAATTCTTCTTTTTAGTTAGTATCTCGAATACCAGGTGCGCGACATCTCATATTTTGATTTCTATAAGTTGGTCATTGTTGTTATTTTATTATTTTGACATTCATTTTGAATTAACGATATTTTGTTAAATCTTGAATGTGATTATTTAATAAGTATTTTAGTACTTAAATTATTTAGTATTGGAAAGTGAAATCATTTAGATAATTTAAATGAATCAAGATGAACTTTTAATAGTACAGACCATTGCCTTCTTAAGGAACTGTAATTATCAAATTTGTATTTAACAAATTTTGATTGTACGTTATTAAACCTAAGCCGAAATTGACGATTTAAATAATTCTCACTATGGTTTTCTTATAACATTATTTATCTTTTCTCCGTTGCTTTAAATTATAATTAATTAAAATATTAATAGAAAATAATGTATTGGTAAAAATTTTAAATTTTTGATGATTACCAAAACAAACTATTTGAAAAATCAAATTTAAAAATACACAACGTACCAACCTTTAAAAATAATATCCAATTCCAAAAAAGAATTAAAACCTATTTTATTTGAATTCCAAATCCAATTCCAATACCAAAATCAAATAAAATACGACTTATGTTTAATTTTCACAATGACAGTAATTTACGATACCAAACTATAGACGAGCAGAAGAAAATAAATGAAGTGCGATTCACATGCAATAAAACAAAAAAAACAAATTCAATTAAAAAATGTATTAAATAATGTAAAACATTATTAAAATTTTTGTTGATACTGTTATTAACCGTTATTAACCGTTTGTTACCACTATAGACTCCATAAATTTTTCTGAGTCGCTAATTTCCAGGAGGCAGATCTTCATATTTAATGACTACCTGTAACACTAGTTACACTTATAGCACTTAGTTGTATTATATTTTATAACTTATGTTGCACGGCAAACATCAATGCTACTAGAAAATTGATCAATGCACCAATATGTTCCATCTAAAATTATAATCATATTGAAATTCACATTTCCTAATTTTGATTCATATTTTCAAATCTTACCTTTGTTGACAACACAATAATTTGTTTACATTAAATTATTTTGACATCTTTGGAAACGAAAACTGTGTGTACTAGAACAGCCACACAAACCATGAATACATGTCGTACTAAATAGTACAAATTACAAATAAACCAGTTGAAATATCAAAAGTTAGATGTCACCGTAGTAATTAAAAATTGGACAATTAAAACACAATAAAATATTTTAGCAGTCTTCTCGATTCTTCCGTCAAAGTCAGTCAAAGCATAAACATTAAATACAATAAAATAAAAAGTTTTAAGTGTTGCATTTCTCCGTTTAATTAAAGGTCGTGTATATTATTACGAGTAACGAAAGTGCATTTTTCTTTACGTTCCTTGAAACAATCGTTTGTTCAATTTTTGCTATTGATCCCACTCAAAACAACTTAAAATATACATATTTTTAATGTACATATTTAAAATTTAATATAAGCTTAATCATGAATTTAAGAACACTGTTCTTTTTGAATAAATGTTGCTGGCAATTGCGGGCCTCTCCATATATTTAAGGATCAAATACACAAAATGACGTCATTGCATTTCCATCCATGACACATGCTTGTATTTAATTATCTAATAACAGATGGAGTTGTAATTTTTTAAACTCAATTATTGATAAATGGAATAAAAAATATAATGAACGACAGTTTGTATACTTTTATGGGTTTGTTGTTTTATTTGTTCGAATTATTGAAGAAAATATTAAAATGTGCTCAACATTTCTTTATTATCATCTTGATTATAAATTACAAGTTGTCAATACATTGAATTTAAACTTTAAATTGTATTAGAAAATCACCAAATTTATTATATGCTGGTTTTGGTAATGAAGGAGTTATTGCTAGATTGTATGTTATTTTCTATTTTATATTATATATATTGGAGTTTAGAAAAAACGGGCCTAAGACAACTTTTGCCTTTTTAATTATAGAGTCTAGAATCATTATTATTTTTAAATTCGCTCTAATGTAGTGATTTTAAAATTTATCAGATTGTGTTTAAAAAAAATAATGTAATATAATTGTTTGACTATTTTTAAAATTTTTACATATTCTACCAACAACAACTTTATAATCAAAATTATGTTCTATATTTTGAAGGGCAAATTTGGCAAAATTTTGAAGGATAAGAATCACCGTGATGAACTAATTACGAATTGTCTGTTACTTTAAGTTCCGTGTTACTTTCGTAAATATTCGTCAAAATGTTTAATTAAAAACGTTACTAAAATCCGTTTCTGAATTGCCTGGAAATTGGCAATACGTCTTTGACGACAACCAACTATATCATAAACGCTTCTGCAGCATGTTTTGATTGAGTAATTCTACATTTCGGAGTGTGTGTATATTTATAAATCCTTTTGGCATCCAAACGATAAAAAAGCAGTAATCTCGATCTGTTATTTCTAACTGCCATGGTATCTGATAGTATTTTGTTAGATTCCTGATAGCTTTTGTTTAATTATCAACTTTTGCCGGTGCATTTGTCATGCAGAAGAAATTTAATTAACTTTGATTTCACTTGCATCAGTGGATATAAATATTTTGAATTATGAGATCCTTTCACTTCGATTATTCCATCGTTTCCCATCAATCCAACCGCCGTTTATTTTCTCGGAATGATAATTTTTTGAAAGTTCCTTTTTTTTAATTGCGCAGAGCACGTCTTTGGTCCAACTTTTAATTGTATTTTCTAATAGTTTTCTTTGTGTGATATGCGTAATTGGGTACGGTTTAACCTCTAAAGTTTGTATATATAAACTAGCATCTCCGTTTGCAACTATTTTATGGTATTGAATGCCATAAAATTCCCCGCTTTTTCTATAAACTTCTTCTAAATCATCTCGTCCTATTCGAGTTGATGAGCCAGCATTGTTCAAAGTACATTCATGATCTTTGGGTCTAGTTTCTTTTAGTTCTGCAATTCGACAAGCATATTTATTTCGAACAGCACTCCACATTTTTTTTGTTTCTATGGCAGCATCATACCTTTTTTTATTACATCCACTTTGAATGTTACATTAAGCTTCTTTTTGTGATTTATTAAAAGTATTTGGTGCCATAATGGGATATGTCAATGACAGTTGAATTACCCGATACCAATTGAAAACCCAGCTAAAATACTTAGGGTAGTTAGGCTTGCTTTTTGTTCGGTCAAAACTTGAGATGAAATTAAATTGCACATTTTGCATTAAATTTTTTTTTAGAATTTAGTTCAATTCTGTGTTTACTTATTAGAAATTGTAAATTTTGTAAAGAGCATCCAAAAGCCATATTGTATAGCCGCCAATTTTTACGTGTTGGTTTAAAAAGAGATTTATGCTTAAATTGCGGTTACCATTGTTTGATTTAAATTTACTATCTTGAAAACGGTTTCACTGTTTTAGATTTAAATTGTTGGTTGTTTTGAGGAAGATGTGATGTTGAATTTACATTTGATAAATTATAAGAACTTTTAGCAGACCTGCACGAAATAAATAACCCTCATGTCTCGTAAAAGACTTCTAAACGAGCATGTTAACCTTAGAATTTCACCACATACTTCTGGGCTTGTTGTATGAGGTGTCTAAACAAAGGATGGATCGTTGGGCTAACTACCCGCATCCTTAAAAAACTTTATTATTAACAAATGAACAAAAGAAAAGATGGATACCGCCAAAATTTAATCCGATTCTCGCTTATGTAAACGGACATGCAGTTTAGGATCGGTACATGGCGCGTGCAGATGCTAAGAAAACCAGGCGCATTTGGTGGTACTATATCAGCATTGAAAGAGTATCGCTTGGAACTCGCTGTGCTCTCCAAGAAACTCGATGTCCCTAAAGTGGAGACCACGATTTCCAAGGTTCCTCCCATATCCGTCAGTCTCTGAACAATTTCCACCCACATCCGTCAGTCTCTGAACAAACATTGGCGATGATTATTTCTAAATATTACGAAAAATCTCGTGATATACATCGGGTGTTATTGAATTTCCCACAAGCCTTTGACTCAATCCATCGAGCTAGCTGGTTTGCATTGCGATGTCTGGGAATACCTGACAAATATGTGCGTTTATGTAAAATGACAGTAACAAAGTAACAATGGTGTGTCAAAGTTGAGAACAAGCTGTCAGCGAGTTTTACAAGCAGCTCAATTAAAGAGGTGCTCTGTCTCCGATACCATTTAATATCATAATAGCACTTATCTTTCGTATATGTGAACCTTCAGGATAACATCGTGTACCGTCAGTTCAACTAGATTCTGGCATATTTTAATGATATCTATATGCAATTGGATTGAATGGAAATTGTGTCAGAGAACTTTTGGAGCCCCTTGTAAAATTCTCATCTTCCGTTAGTCTCAAAATCAATGAGTCCAAAACAAAATATATAATCACTGGTTTTGGAGACTAATACGCAATCGTTAATGGCATTGGAGAGAAAAATCATGCGCACGATATATGGCCTCAAACGCGACAAAGGCGACACTTACAGAGTTTTATTCAATATCGAGATCAGGAATTTAATGAAAAAAAAATGCCTCACTCATAATTAAGGCGCAGCAATCTCTGATAGGTGATCCGGAATCGCATAATTCGCTGTCGGCGGCGATAGCATTTTGAGGTAGATAACGACTTGGCCCCTTCGAGTTGTCTAGCCCCTTCGAAATGTCTCAAACGTGTGATTTGATTGGTGAAGCTAGTCACATGGTTTATATGTGTTTATTTGATTAGTAGGTATGCGATTGTGTTTTACATTTTACATCCGCATACGTACTTGCGCCTTTATAAAGAGGATGACCAAGAACAGTAAAATAATAGTTTCTTTAACGGGAAATAAATACGATGTGCATATTTGAGATGTGCATATTTGAGATGATTATGGTTTATAATTTAAAGTGCCATCTATTAATTGGTTGTAAGAACTAAATAATGAAAGATTTAAGAAAATCTTGGCTTAATATTATCACATATGTCAAATCAATTATTTAATTAATTTAATTACTTTTTTGCAAATTTTTCGATTAATACTAAAAAATTTCTAAAAAACGTGAATAAATCCAGATTTTTATCCTACACATTTATATGTATTATAGTCATAGTTTATTCGGCTAATATTTGAGAAAAGCTACATTTACTTTTCATAATTTAGTGAAAATGTATCATAATTACAATCAAATAACAAAAAAACTAAGCGGAAAATTTGGAAAATCAACCGTGATTATTTAAGTTAAATCTGAAAGAATATTTTAAAATTTAGTTGGGGCTGAAACAATCACTAGTTTAACCAAAAAGCTACACTAACTTCGAACATTTTTTCATTTTTCGTGTATTTGGCTCTTAAATAAAAAAAAATACTTTCAAACTCGCAGGAAAATGTTTGAAAAATAAAAGGCTTGATAGCTTGTTGAATGTTCGCTTTTAAATAATTCATTACTTGCAATTTTATATACAAAAAAGTGTGGCTTAACTGGTTTTAGGCCCCCAAATTGTATTACAATATAATTCTTATCAACTATAATGACATCTTTTAAATGCTAGATGAACAAATTTGATCGTACAAATGTACTAAACTAATTTCTTAACTAATTAAGCTAACTTGATTAATTTGATATTGACATTAGACGTCAAAAATATAAACATAAACAATTCGTGAAACAAGATAAGTTACATAAATATTATAATTCAATGGATTTTAGTTATTTACTTTATTTTTAGGTTGTTAACATTCCGCCGGCCATTGATCGTTTGATTCACATGACTGTACTGGTAGCTTACACAATTTGTGTATTGGATGCTGTATAATTTTACTGTTGTTGGCCAGACGTATATATACGACTCGTATCTTGCTGTCCTTCCCTGGATGTGTCTCCGTAATCCTTTCTAATGTTTAACATGTCGATGCTAGTCCTGCCTCGGCAATTAGGACTATATCACCAACTGTGAGATTGTCTGATTCTCTGGTCCATTTAGTTCTTTTTTTGCTGGTCTTGAATTTAATATGGCCGCTATTTTCGTCAGCCACGTTGAAGATTCTTCAATGCTTAGTATAGTTTCGCCAACGACTCTACTTAAATATATATTTTGCCTGCTTTACTGTTGCTTCCCATGACTCTCCCATGGGAGAGCGGTGAACCTGGTGGAAAAAACTTCCACTCAATTGTGTATACTAAGAGCGCTGAAATAGTTGTTTTAGCTGTATATAGTGAGGCATACTCCTCTGAGCGATATAAAACGGTTTAGTGCCCCAATGCAGCTCTCGGTCGTGAGATTGTCCACTGCTTCAATATGCACTGCCTTTGTGCTTAAACATATGATAAGATACAGACAAACATTTTTATGGGTATCTGACCTCTCCTTCGTACCGGATTGATTTTAAATGGTCCACAATAGTCTACACCTACTTTATGGAATGGATGAGTATATTGAACTCTCGTTGACTTCCAATGCTTGGATTCTGCTTGACGCACTTAATGCAATTGCATACTACTGCTTTGAATAATACCTGGCCTCTGATTATCCAAAACTTTCGCCTAATTATACTGGTAAGCAGGCTCGTTCCAGGATGATTATTTAATATGTGTGCATCCCTTATTATGCATTTGACCGCATGATGCTTCGTCTGTAAAATGATGGGATGCTTCACGTTGAAAGTGGCCATCGAATTTTGTATACGCCCACCAACGCGGACCTTCGTCGATAAATGGATTTAAGGTTAATAGCTTACTGGTTCGCGGTAAGCCGCATTTATTTTGTAATGCATCAACTTCACTGGGAAACTCGGTGTGTTGAATGTGCTGTAATTGAATCTACTCTGCAGCTTCTATTTCTTTTCTGGTTAAGTTTCGCCCTTTCTGCTTATACTTCAGATTGTTGATGAATCGCCTTATCATTGCTAAAACCTTAGCCATCTTGATAAAGCTGGAATTTTCTAGTAAGTTCAAGAAGTAGTTCTTCGGTTGTGATTTGTCCTACTCGCTGGTCTCTTGGCTGAATAGCTCTTATATGTTTTGCGTTCTCTAACCAATTGGGTCCGTGCCACCGCAACCTGCTTTTATTTAAATCACAGGTCATCATGCCACTCGAACCGATGTCGGCAGGATTTTCCTTGGACACAACATGGAACCATTTGTGTCATCCGTACATTTTGGACATTTCGCTGACTCTATTTACAACAAATGTCGTCCAATGGTGTGCCGACATCCAGTCCAATACTATTTGGGAATCTGTGAACAATGACACGTTGGTTACCTTTATAGTTCACTCCTCTAACAGCAAAGCACCCATCAATTCCAATTGCGGTAGACTGATTTGTTTGACAGGTGATATACGGGATTTGACTGTAATTATGTTTGTGCTTAGACTATCGGTCGTTTCCACCACAGCATATACAACTGCGGCATAAGCCCGTTCACTGTCATCACTGAAACCGATTAAACTTATTTCACTGTTCGATTGCAACCATCTTGGAATCTGCATACTGATAGTTTCGCAAAGAACCCTTCTAATATCTAAAAAGGTTAGATATTAGTTTTGTGTGAGATCATCCCAAACTAAATTCTGCATCCAGAGGCATTGAAAGAGAAGCTTAACTCGAATTATGATCGGTGACAACCAACCCAGTGGATCAAACGTAAGACTGGCATCCGATAATATCGTTCTTTTATTGTAGAGAGCTCGCTCTGGTAACTTCACTGATTTGTGTTTTTGACTGAATGGCTCTAGTCAGAGGTTTATGGCCGGTGTATATTAAAAAAATTCGACCTTCGACAACATGAAGTGTTTTATGCTTAGATATATTGCGAGTGATTCCCTCCCGAATGCGGAGTATTTCTTTTGCACATCTGACAGTTTCTTTGAAAAATATCCTAATGGCTCCCAACTATTATTATAATATTGTTGTAGTATAGCCCCGACTGCGATGCTTCATGCATCCGTCGTGATACTAAGTTTGGATTCACTTAGTGGTAGCATAACAATGTCGTTTTCGCCAATTCGGCTTTAAGCAAGGTGAATGCTGATTGACATTCGTCGTGCCAAGAAAAATTCTTGGTCGTTTTTGGCTTAAGTAATAAACTTAACAAATAGCCGTGAATTGGGGCGAGTATTTCAGCTAGTTTCGGAATAAAGCGGTGGCAATAATTTACCATACCTACGAAACGCTGTATGCTTTTGATATAAGTTGGAGCTGGAAAATCCATAATAGCACTGATCCGTTCTTGCGAAGGCAGGATTCCATCGGTTATAATTTTATAACTTCAGAAATCAAGAGTTTGTGCTCCAAATGTGCATTTGGCGGTTTTAATATGAACATCAAACTTGACTAACCTTTGGAATCTCTGTTCCAAGTGCAGTTTGTGTTCTTCTTCTGTCTTCGAAGAAACGAGAATGTCATCGATGGAGACGAAGACATAGTTTAAATCTCAAACGATCACGTTCATGAAATGCTGGAATGATTGTGCTGCATTCCGAAACCGAATGGGGTCGTAATTACAGTTTTATGTACGTCTTCCGGAGCTACAGTTACTAGATGGTATGCTCTGACTAGATCAATCTTGGAGAATATTGTACAACCATGCAGTTGCATGGAGAAATTGAATATGGGGTATGGGATACCCCATATGGGCTACCCACGACCGCAATAGCGTTGACTGACAGCAAAGTTACTGAATGAACTAACCGTTTTTCTTTAAGATCGACAAGTAAGCCAAATTTACTTAGAAAGTCGGCGCCTAGAATTGGCTAGAATTTAACTGCCGATAAAACTAGATCATGAGATTTTTGCAAAATACCTATAGTGATTTTTTATATTTTAAATATGGGATGACTGATAAGTCAGCGCCCGAGTCGATTTAAAAGGTCAGGTGGTTATTCTTATCGAATATAAAAAATTGATGCGACCACAATTGCTTGTTGATCGCCGATCCCACCTGTAGGTGTATTGGTTTTTTGTATTGGAATTTGTGTTATCCGTAGTGGAATTTGTGTTATCCGTAGTTTGCTGAACCAATTTCGGGCGTCTCTAGGGAAAAATTTGTCCTGTAATTGCTTCCTGATTTCTTCGTAGACGTATTCCATCTGTAAGTTCCTATCGAGATGGTCATTTCTAACGTACCATGGTGCATTTGTAAATATCACGTAAAATTTTGTTTTGGAAGGTTTGTATTATTATCACATTGGTCTTCATGGTGCATCCTCAAAGCTGAATACCGTATGTCCATATTGGTTAATAGAATTTGCCTATATAGCAGCAATTTATAATGTTATGATAACTCGGAATTCCTACCTATAAGCCAGTACATTTTTCTGTATTTGATGTTAAGCTCTTCTTTTGTCTTTTTGACATGCTCTTTCCACTTAAGCTTAGCTCAAATAAGATATTTGACTATATTTGCAAGTGGAACTGTCTGTGAGTTGATATCCACTATGGTATCCAGTTAAGTTTATTGTTGGGGAAGTTAACATGAATTGATTTTGTTTCATTTAGCTGAATTCGCCATCTCTTTGTAAAGTTACTCAATATGCTTTTGGCAAATCTTACTATAGTTTTGTCAATGAAGAGCATTCATCTTCATATTTTACCTTAAAATGTCGGTCAGCTAAGTAGGATTTTAGAATCTGATAAAACTGCTTTGGTAGATTTTGATGCAGTTTATATTCTAATCCTCTATGGGCGCCTCGGCTAACGATCGAAACAGACGTGTGTTTCGAGCGCTACCGAAAAATAAATAATTTTAATAGTTTTAGTGAAACTTGAACATGGTAGATTGTGTAATTGCTTATCGGAATATATATATATATATATATATATATATATATATATATATATATATATATATATATATATATATATATATATATATATATAAATATATATTTGATTTTCAATTTAGTGATAAAGTTTTAATGAGTGAAATTTTAGTAAAGTGATGATTTATATCCGGATTTACAATTTTTATGGTTCAGTGGTGAGAAAATAAACTAAAACATCAATGTCAAAATTCAATGTGGTAAAGATGCAAACCAAAATTGATGTATTTGGTATATTTTATTCACCAAATAAAACGACAGTTTTTTAATTTTCTATAATAATTTCTTTTCGAAAATCCTTTGATATTAAATTACGCTAATCTAATTAAACAAACAAATTAATAATTTCACTTATTATTTAAAAAAAACTATATTTGTACTTATTATGTAATAATAAATATTTTGTTTTTTATAAACACCAGAAACAAAATGGAGGACTATAATATGTTTTAATAGGATATATACAGAAATTTATATGTGTTAAACTGTTTCTAAACGTTATAACTTTTCCTCAGTAATCACTAAAATAATTAAATTTTAATATATATGTATATGTATATATAATTTTGATTATATTACCGTAAATAATTATATATTATAACAACGCAGTATTGAAACAATAAAAAACAAATTCTCAACGCAACGCAAACTAGATACTAGATTCATATAAGACAAGTCATCAATTAGTCTATTAGTCAACATGCTATCAATCTACGAAATATGAATATAATGTTCCTCTTTCTTATGCATTGGAGAAATTAAGAAACAAACGAAAACGTATTTCTTTCCCAAAAATTGAACTCATATGCATATTGACAAATTTGCTACTGGGTGTGTTTTTTATTTTTTAAATTATTAGCTATGTTTTGTTGGGAATTCTACAACAATTCATTTAATTATTGTTGGATTTTTTTGTTTGTTTTATATTTAAATAAGGTAAAATTTTAAATTTAATTCTTACTCCAGTGCTCAACAGCTTGTGGTTATATAAAGTCTAATTTATATAAATTTTAAAGTTTTGTGTCAAATAAAGTGTATATAAATTAGATTTTCGGCGATTATATGACGTATTTGTTGTAAAGCGGTTAATTCAATTGGTTTGTAATGTTTAATCAATTTTTTAAAATCTAATTTATATTATTTTATAATTTTTATAATTTCATATTTTTAGAAATGTAATAAATTAATTAAATGTTGATTTCAGGTAAAAACCAATAGTGCAATTTATTTTAGCCTGTGGCTTGCAGAAATTATATTATTATATTAAGAATTAATTAATTTGTAATTTCAGATTAAAAATTAATTCAATTTATTACAGCCAACGGCTAAGAGCAATTAGTTAATTGATAGATTCTGTTTTCTGGGATCCTTTACAGATAACAGATGAATGGTGGCACACTAGAGTTGCTGACAAGAGATGCCCGAATGCAGAGCAGTTCAGTAAAATTGTGATTTCTTATGCTAACAGTAGTTCAAATATTGGCTAACGGGAAACCGGACCAATTCTGTCATTACTGACATACCTTTCCTTTCCCTACCCCAACAACAATTTACTAACTATTGGCCGCCATGGTGTCTGTAACCGGGTCGATCTCAATAATTTAACTAATATACTGCCTTATCCTTCCAAGTTTATGTAAAACTTCCAGCCCATCTTCAATTATGTCTGTGATTCTGAGGACCTGTTCTATAGTCGAAGGCTTTTCTCTGAAACCGAATTAGTCTGCAGGAATAAGATCTTTTTGTTCTATGATTGATTTGATTCTCTTAAGCATCAGTTTTTCGAATAATTTAAAAAAAATTAGAAGCAAAGAAATCGGCCTATTCGATGGTGTTAGGTGGTTTTCTTTGTTTTGGTATCACTTCTGCCACTTTCCATTAGTGTGGAACATAGTTGAGTTTAAACAGTGCATTAACTATTTGAAGTAGTTTTTGTAATCCTTTTTCGGGGAATGCTTTAACTATTTTTCCTGTAATTAGGTCATAGCCAGGAGATTTTTTTGATCTTGAATTATGGCCGATTTAAACTTTTAACTTGCGGATACAAGTTTTATCCTTTGGCTATCGAATTTGTTAATTATAGTGTTTTGTTTTTATCTGCAGTTTGTCAGCTACTAGGTTAAAAATGTATGAATATGTTACGGCAGTATTTACACTGGTGCCACAACCTTGATAAAAGTATCACTCATCAAAATCCACTACCAAAATGATGAAACAAGTGAAAGGTGATTTTTCGATGAAAACCATTTTCCCGGTTGAGGCGCATTTCAGACTTATTATCTATGTAAACAGAATTGTCACATTTGGGAAGCTAAAAACTCAAGAGTGATTTTTCAACGACCCGCTTTCATCCCCCCGAGCCATTGTTTTATGCGCATTTTGCACTGTTGGAGTTCGTGCCATCGATGAAATTTTAAAGTGCATATTATTCATGGTTAACAAATACAAAAGTTACATTCCAAAACCCCCTTAAAAATTGTTCAGACCACATAACGAAGTAAATTTTCCTTACAATGCACTAGCTAAATTACGATACTACATAAATCCACAGTAGCAGTTCTTGGGTATTCTTCAAAGAAAAATTATTAAGTTAAACAAAAAAAAATATTTTGAGGTTTTCATTTCGAATAATTTTTCTTGAAACTTCAAAGACAACATTTTAAAATTTCCATTGATTAAGAAACTTAGTATGAAGAGCACATAGTACACTAGTAGTAGTAGAAGTAGAAAAAGGATTCACCATTTTAAAATATTTTACAGAAATTAAATATAGATAGTACAAAGAGAATACGCGACTTTTTAAGATTTTCCTATTATTTGTTGTTGTGCTGCTTTGTGTAATACTTCAATATAATATAAGGAAAAAACTTTTTTTATTTTTTGTTGGTTGTTAAGCTGAATACAAATTTACTTCTTTTGTATTTGAACCAACCATAACCCAACAACAATGGTAAAATAATTTTCCACAGCAAAGTAAGATGTTTAGAGTTTAAGAGTAGAAAAAAATCTTTTATTTTTTTGTGCCGCATGAAAAGAATTATAATACAATACACAAATGAAAATGTATATGTACCATGATGATGATGTTGTGTGATTATGGTGAAAATGGTTGACAAACGCGAATAAATTTTACTGATGGTGTTGTTGTATTACGCTGTGTTGCTTTCATCTTAGAAAAATTGAATATATAAAAAGGTGGATATACCTCTTAATTTAGTCAATAAATTTTAATTGTAATTTGTTTTCTATATATACATAAATGAAAGCTCTTATTGCATGATTATGATAATGATGAGGCTGGTGTATAGTAGGATTGTACTTATTTAGGCAAATAATGTATATATCTTAAACGATAATTTACTGCGTTAATCCGATAACACCAAATTACATTAAGGGCATGATTTTCTTATAATTTGATATCACCACGACATATTGGTATTTAGTTATGTTTGCAATGTGTCCAAATACAGAATCTACAATATATCGAATAAAGCGCATATTTTGACGTAAGACACAAAGATTTCACTTAAACATTAGAGGAATTCCAATATATAAAAAAAACGAAGAAATTCTATTTGACTTATGCAAAAATGTTTTAGGATTTTTTATAGCATTTTAAGTATGTACTCAATTTTTGTTAAAAATTTACTATACATACTACTACTACTACTACTAGTTAGTCTCGATGACAAATTATAAAAAAAAAAAAATAACAAATTTTCGCGTAATATACCATTTATTTTGTAAAATAATTTGAAATTTGTTGGAATTTCACGGAATTTCACAAATTTTTGTGTAAGAATTTTTATTTTTATTTATTTGAAACAAATCAAAAAATTTAAAATACTAAAAAATAAAAAAAAATTTAAATTATTGAAATTGAAAACATTTAAAAAATTTTACAATTTATTTAATTGTTTGATAAGATACTTCAAACAAGTGTTTTATTAAGCAGGATTCTCTATGTATTTAAGCTTTGATGTTTAAAGAATTTGTTGTTAATACAATGTGGGATTCATCGCGGTCATGCGGTTAAAATATTTAAAAAATTTTATGTTTTGGTTGTTTCTGCAACTAGAGGACATAGTTTCAAAGTTATGTCTCCAGTTCAAAGTTATGCCATTTATATATTAAATTCAATTTTTTTTGTTTTACTTTATTTTACAATCTTTATCTGCGTAAGAGTAACTCAGTAAATTTTTTGTTTTTTACATTGTCATTTGTCATGATTGGAGTATATTTATCCATTGATAAAATCTCACTTACATATAATTAGTATAAATTGATACCACCAAAACCTTCTGTAATAAAAGCCGAATTCATCCAATACGTAGGCTGTACAAATTCTAGATTTGTTATTAGTGGGAATGAAAACCAAAGCTATCTATATTACAAGCTGATATATTGACTGTCAATCAAAATATACATTTTTGAGTAGCATGAGTATATGCAAACAATACAGCTTGTAATATAGATGGCTTTGGTTTTCATTCTCACTAATAACAAATCTAGAATTTGTACAGCTTACGTATTGGATGAATTCGGATTTTCGTAGTAAATTTTTTTTTGATAAACAGCAAATTTCATAAATGATAGGTTTTTTTGGGGTTAGAATTTTGTTATATATTTTTTAATATTCTTGAAGTTCTAAAGACAAAAATTACATAATTTGGCTTGTAAAAAAATTGGTGTAATTGCTAAAAACCGGTGAATTCGATCGAATTCAATTGTTTAATTATTTTAATAAAATTCGATTTGTAGTGTTTTTGGTTTTAAAGTAAATATAAAGTGGATTTTGATGCAAGTTTTTTGTGTAATTGCTATTATGTATTTATATATTTATGTATTTATATATTTCTAAATTTATGTATTTATGTATTTAGGTATTTATATATCTATATTACATTAATAAATTATTAGTATGAGACAAATTAATTTATTTGTATTTTCAGGGAAAACTAATTCAATTTATTACAGCCTACGGCTAAGAGCGGTTATTTCATTAATAGATTTTTCTTTTAGGAAACATTTTCTGATACACCCGAATGGGGGCACACTGCAGTTGATGATAAAAAATGAAATAATGCAGAGCAGCTCGTCAAAATTGTGATTGTCTTGTGCTAACATTAGTTGAATATTGGCTTCCGGAAAACCGGGTCAAATCTTTCATTACTAACATGCCCTTCCTTTCCTTACACCACAAAAAACACTAACTATCGATCGCTTAGGTGTCAACCGGGTCGAGTCTGTCACAACTAACATTCCTTCCATTCCTTCGGTTTTGTTATATGTAACACGGGTGTACGGTGGTGCCCGGCATTCCGGGAGTTCCTGGTTCGTCCTTGGCCGTACACTCTAATCAATCAATCAATCAATCAATCAATCAATCAATCAATCAATAATTTGGCTTGTAAAAAAATTATTATTTACGTTGTAATTCAATTTTTAAAAATCAAAATGGAGAGTTTTGGAAAAATAATATTTTTGGATTGTTTTGGAACAGCTAAAAGTATTTAAAGAAAGTTGTGGAACAATAAATTAGTATAAAATTGTGTTGCAGGCTATTTATTTATTGGAAATTCAGTCTTAATTTTTTTTCAGTTTGAAATTTCAGTCTTTGTAATAAAATAAACTAAAATGCATACATCAAGATGTAATTACGTAAAAATAATTTTAAAAAAATAATTTAAATAATAAAAAAAGCAATAAAATAAAAAATGTTAAAAAAAATCACAATAAATTCAATCACAATAACATAAAATAATTTAAAAAATTAACTTAGTTATTTTAAACGTGCATGGCATCCTGCTCAGTAATATTCGTATGCATTTCATCTTCGTCTAGAACATTAGCTTCACAAGCTTCACAAGCACCAATGTTATCTATCTACATCCTTATAATAGTATAGCAATTGATTTTCTCTTTAGTCCAATCCGTAATGTTTGGTCAACAGTTTTTCAACATCATCTAATTTCGCTTTTTTCACTTTTGCTCCTAAGGGCACTTCGGTTGTAGTTATATGGTTTGTAGTTTTAAGCCGTTTAAAAATTGATTGAGGGTTTCCTATCTCAACCCTATAATTGGCTTCCCCTTGAATATGAATATTTTCTTTTTTTCTGTGAAAAATAAATTTTTTGCTATGCGCAAATTTAAAATGCCAGCTATTGAGTGGTTTAAATGAGATTCCAGCTGAAGATTTCCAATCGTAAACTAGAATATTCCCTAAATTATAAACATTCCCATGCGTTTTGAATATTTCAATGTATTCTTCGGGCTGTACAATTGTTTCGATTTTCCTAACAATTTTTTCAATTCGTCCAAAAACTCGATCCGGTGGGATAAAAGAATGTTCTGGTACTGGAATAAATATGGTTACTTGCTTAATTTGGGTTGGAGCATTGTTCAGCCATTTAGATATCATCAGGATCATTGAGCGATTTTTATTTTGCCCACCACATCCATCACAAAATTT
Source organism: Tipula confusa (assembly GCA_963556175.1). Classification (NCBI taxonomy): domain Eukaryota; kingdom Metazoa; phylum Arthropoda; class Insecta; order Diptera; family Tipulidae; genus Tipula; species Tipula confusa. The sequence goes on from OY744475.1 coordinate 123,019,013, forward strand.
TTTTATTGAAGTGACTCCTTCATTAAACTCAGTTAGGTTCAACCGGTGATAAACAGCAGAAACAATTTCATTTGAACCTTTGGTTCTCCTTGCCTCATTCCATGTGTAACACGAAATATTTTCCGATGATTGGTTCGATTTTGATGAGCCTTTACAAATTGTAAAATTGTACTGGTATAGTTGCCTGGAAAAATACGTCGACTGGTCTGGTAATTTTGGTAAAACCATATTTTTCTGGCAATCAAAAGACAATACAATTTCATGGTTGTTTTCCTGGTGCAATTCTTCGTAAAACGCTTTTGCTCTTAACTTGTGTATGTGTAATTCCATCATTAATCGCCGTTTCTCTACATAATCTACTGTAGTTTTGATAAGTTCTTTAAGGCACAAGCATTTCGAGCATACATCTGTTGATGGAGTGGCAAAACTTAAATTAAACTTGTTTGAAAAAATTTGGCGGAAAAATTCATATTTCACTGAGTAAGCTACATTTTCTGACTTAAATTGTTTCCACATTTTGTTGATGTTTAACTCACTGGGCAAATATGGAGATCGCTTATATATATGGAGATCGCTTATAAATCCAATAACTTTTTCCATATTTTCCTGGTGCTTTTTAATTAAATGTTTACCACCGCGTTTTTCTTTCGGTATTGCGCTATCTGCTTGAAAATTTCGGCACATGCGTTGTACTTGGAATCTAGATATTTTTAAATTATCTAGAAAAGCCTTTTGACATTCTTTTACGGATTTTTTTGTGTTTCCGAAAAGTTTTGGAATATAATATTTCGTAGTTACGTTTTTCTTTAATGATTTCTTGATTCTCTTTGGTGCCGAAGTTGCACAAAATTTGAGTAAATAATGTTCTTGGTCGATTTTTGATTTATTATCATAGAATTGTTGGTGAAATCTTCTGATATCTTGCATAGACAATGAGTTGCATTTATAAATAGAGAATTTTGAATGGTTACAATAAAGTTTCGTAGGCAATGATTTTGCGGAATAAGAGTAATAATTCGCGTTTCAAATTTTAACAGAACAATTACATACCTCATTCTTTGCTGCTTTGTCTTCGCCCATTTTTCTTTGTTTTGATGTTTTTTTTCTGCCTTTTCCCAACTCACTTAGTTTGGCCTTCCCATCAATCCGGTTCAACTTTTCTATATCCATAGTTAAATTGATTATGTACACATACAATTACATCAAATAAAATTAAATTCATTTTTAAACACAATACAAGTTTTAAAAATTAATAACACAAAAAATGACACAACCGACTGGTAAAATTGAAATCCTAAATGAATAAAATACAGTTTTATTCAAAAGTACTGTTCTTATATCGGTATTACTGCAGGAGATTAACAAAATATTACAGTATTACAGTTGATTTACAAAATTTTTTTGGATAGCTTTGAAAACAAATGTCTCTTTGTGTTATAGAATACAGGTGGATTTGAAACAAAAGAAAAATAAATAAATAGAGAGTTTTGGAATGCATACGATAAACAATTTAGAGAGTTTTGGAAAAGTTCATAGTTTTGTTAACCAATTTTTTTTATGTTGTGTTGTAGCTCTCGTCAATACCTTTCATTTGATGTATAAATTGTACATTTTTAAAAAATGTGGTTTACGCAGTTTTGGAAATGGGCATCTCTTGTATTGCAAGTAGAAATTCGTGTCGGGATATGATAGCGTATATTGTGTAAAAGACGTTTACATTTTTTAAAATTATTTTTACATGGAATTTTTATAGTTACTAATACATTTAAACTATACATTCTTATGGTATTCTTGCATCAATATGCGTTAACGAAAATTTCAATATAGCTTGAACAATTTTTGAATAATCAGTCTTTCTACTATAGAAGTTTTTGTTACAAACTTCTATAGTAGAAAGACTGATTATTCAAAAATTCAAAGGGACAAAGTGTCTCTTTATCATTGTGTTAGTGTATACATAAACGGCGTAAATTAAAATTTAAACGAACACTCATATCATTTGTTTTGATTTTTTACTGGAATGAGAAAAAACTATAAAACAGTTATTTCTTTATTCATATAAGATTTAAATGCTATAAAAAAATGAACATCGAGGATGAAAAATAAAAATTAAATGAACATGAAGATTTACTTGGTATATTTTTGTGGCGCACGAACTGTAATATGTAATTTGTAAAATTTAAACCGCGTACTAAAAATTACACATTAAATTAAATTAAAAAGAAATAGTTTGGCAACAATGTAAAAACAATATGAACAACAAAAACAAATTTTTAAAAGAAATAGTGATCTATCAAATTTCGATGCTTACTAATAAAAATAAGCGTGAATATGTAAGCATCTAAATACAGCGAAGTTGCGACGTTGCCGTTTTAATGCAATAACCAATTCAATGATATTGAGACAGATGTAAAGAAGTATCTATCCGAATCTTCGAATAATAAGTCTTTCTACTTTAGAAGTTTTTGCTTATGTAAGTAATTTATTGAAATTATCATAGTCACCAACAAATTCAAATTTTTGTTAAATGGTTTTGTATGTTACTAACACCACACCAGATCGAGAATTTCATTCAATTTTTTTTTATATATCGGCGTGTGCTATGCGATGAGTTTGGCTTTTATTAAAGAAAGTTTTGGGTACAGCACTTAAATTTAACTATTATTAATTCGATTTATTAGAGGTTTTAAATTTAGTGCTTATATAGTTAAGTATGTCTATAAGACCTATTTGGCAAATCAAAAATTTGGTGACGATTCAATTTTTCCTTCGTTGTGCTAGTGAGAAGTTTGTTCACCGGTTCGTTTGGATGAATTGTCAATCTTGGGACCTGTAAATTATATTGTTTAACACGAGCCATAGTGCATATACATATGATCTTTAGAAGTTTATAGACCGGAACCGCTGTACAATGTCCAAATTCGAGTTGCTGGCCGTACCCCACAGATGTATACCATACTTCAAGAGAGATTTTATTATCTTTTTATAAAGCAGTAGTTCATTTTCAATCGTTAAACTTTATTTTCTGCAAATGAGCCAATACATTTTTGACAGTTTTAATCGCCAATTGCTTTGTTTTTTCCATATATGATTACACCATGCTAGACGTTTGTCGAGATGAATACCTAAATATTTTACTTCATCAGTTTGAGGTATATTCTGGTTATTCATTTGTATTGGCGGACATGTTTTGTTTTCGCATTGTAAAGGTAAAATGTTAAGACTTAGCTTTATTATACTTGAATAATGTTAATATTCTACTGCAAAACTTTTGTCGCTTGATGGGGCCTTCGTGTGATGAGAACACTGCTGTGTCGTCTGCAAATATTGCGATAGGTATTTGATTGGTTATAGGTTTACCTGCGTAATATAGAGTATATAATATTGAACCATCACGCTATACCCTGTGGTATACATATGATTAAGTTGGACGGACTTTTATCTGGTAACTCTTGCAAAACCTGTCCTGTGATAAGATCATGCCGTGGCGCCTTTTTAGGATATGTATCACATTTTTACTTCAAAGGTAGAAAACTTCGAGATTGTGTATGATTCATTTGCAATTGCAATTTCACATTCATTTCAATGTGGTTGCTCTCTTCGTCCATAGTTTTTTTATGGGTATGGTTGAAATACTTTTTCGAAATGGTCTACAAATACCTCAGCATTTTCTTCATTATTTTTCGCCTACTGACCGGAATTGGTTTTTCGCCTACTGACCAATTTTTTGGTTTGCACACGATAATCACAAATATATTGTTTATATTTTAGACACTTTAACTGACACCTATCAGCATGAGGAATTATAATGATTTGTTAAATACCATTCAAGTAAAGGACAGGTTGATAAAAGTATTGAAAACTATGTCATGTAATATTATGAAAAGGGTTGAAAAATCAAATTTAAAGAAAACTTCGATTCCTCATAACTAATTTAAAACTAACAAACACTTGCAAATCTAAACATTAAAATATAGTTAAAAATAAGTTTTTACGATTTCGTAAAATACGATCCGCCGCGGATATTCCTATTATGAATTTTTTTTTCTTTCGTAAAATCCGAAATTCGTAAAATTCGCGCTATTACGAAAAAAAAAACGTAATCGTATTTTCCAAAAGAAAAAATCCGACTGCTTTATAGGTGACGGATATCATCTTTACGATTAAGGATTGTATTAGTTACTTTTTGAAATGTTAGTTATATATAATTTTTTTAAATGGATTTGATTAATTAGTTAATAAAAAATTAAAATTTTACTAACATTTTTATTGTGTTATAATTTATAATTAATTTTTATTTATAAAAAAATTAATATACACACAATTAAACAGATTTGGAAATCAATTCTTAAATGACGCTTGTTTTCACTTTGACAGTAAACACAAAACTAAAGAAATAAAGTTTGCTACGAGCGTCTATTTCCTCAAAAAATAGTACAAAATGACATACTTCATTGTCTTAAAATTTACGATCAAAAACAATGTTTCATAATAGAGATAATATTATGAAACATACGCCGCGGATCGTATTTTACGATTTCGTACTTTACGAAATCGTAAAAATTTCATAATAGACCCCCTGGTGGCAATTTCGGAAAATTATTTTAGCCCACTTATTCCATAGTTTCCATTATAAATAAGTAAAGCGTTTCTCTGAAATGAAACTTCCTTATTTTAGTGCAATGTTCTTAGCATGGAAAACCAAATTTTGAAAGCCTTATCACGTCTTAAATTTTTCAAAAATAATTAAGTCAAGTATAGCAGAGGAACTTATACAAATTGAAGTGTTTTTGTAAATATTAAAATTCGGCATTTTATGGTCTTAAACTTTAGGATGTCGAGTTCATTAGTTCTTCTCGTTTTCACTAAAGCTTCATATATATATATATATATATATATATATATATATATATATATATATATATATATATATATATATATATATATGTATATATATATATATATATATATATATATATATATATATATATATATATATATATATATATAACAATTAAATGCAAAATTAATGGTTGCAACGCATCTATGTATAACGCATCTGTAACTTAACGAAAATGATCAATTCAATCCATTCTTCTTTTTTTTTTTAAAACAAGTTTCCATTAACTTAGTTCAACGAAACTTTTTCAGTTTAACGAACCACCAAAATATTTTTCTGTTTTGACTATATAACATTTTTGAAAAAGTAACAAATCTTTTTAAACTGTACTCAACAAAATTAACGAGTATTTAACGAAACATCAAAAGTTTTTAAAATGTAAACTAAAATTATTAATCGAAACAACTTTAAACTTGTAATTTATTTAAAGTAATTTAGTAGTAATTTACTAGTAATTTATTTTAACCATTCAATTTGGTTTCGTTACGTTAACTTGCCGAAACATTTCAAGCTTAACGAAACAACGAATAATTTGTTTATTTCGATTATAACATTATTCAAAAACTAACCATTACAAAGTAATTAAATTATACTCAAATAATTTAACGAATATTGAACGAAACCTATTATAAATGCATTTTACAAGTTTTTGAAAGTAAATTAACGAATTAAGTAACTGAATTACTTTTTACATACAAAGTATATTTAGTTATAAAGATGTGGAAAATTACCGTTTAGAAGCCAAATATTATTGGAGCTGGTAAACTTTCCACCAATTAAAATATAATAGCTGTTGGCATGAAAAATACAATCTAAAGCTGATAGGTTTTAACACGCGTTAAGAATAATAACTTTGAATACAAATTTAAAAGTGTTGAAGCTATAGTGATGGGTTTAAATGGCTATTGATAATATCATTGCAACTTAGCACTTTTAATTAAACATTGAAAAACTTAACGAAACAACTTTTTTATTTTTAACGTGATTTATCTTTTAACTTTTTTATTTTTAAGGTGATTTAATGAGTCCAGTAACTTAACTGACAATTTAAGAATTGTAAACTTAAATGGTTTATTCACTTGATAGTTTATCATCTTAAACTTCGAAGGCTCCGGGCATACATAAAATAATTAGAGCAATCAAAATTAATATTAAACCGTGAAAACATCAAATGTTTTTCTGTTTAGCTCAACGGGTTGCTAGCAGATTGGTTAAAAAAGACTTGCACAGCCAGCCGCCTAAGTTTCCAAAGTTTAAGTTTAGATTATAATAAGTTTTTATATTTGTGCCATTTATATAAGAAAGATTTAAAATCAAACTTAACGAAACTAAATAATTGAAAATTATCAATGTCGATTAAACACTTCATTCAAAAATTAATAGAATTTTAGTCATTTTAATTTGTTTGTTTTTCACACATTTACGTTAAGTTAACTTAACGAAACTTTTCAAGTTTATCCAAACGTAAAATTTTTTTTCCACCTAGTCTCACATAAAAGCTGGTGAGTTAAAGTCACTTTCTCTTATTAAAAATTGTTTACGTGAGAACTAAAATTTATTGAGAGATTATCCGACGGTGTACTTTAACCGCATAACAAAAATTCAGTGAGCTGATAAAAAACCATTTACAAGATGAAACCATTTTCTTATACGCGCATAAATAAGTCACAAAAAATGATTTAAACATAAATTTGATTTATATCTTTGACTGACTACATTAAAGCCACCACAACAGAATTAAGCCAAAAACAAAAAAACGCAAAACAAATAAAAAACGAAGAAGAAAACGTAAGATATTTGTGAGACTCATTATTTATGCAATATACGAGTACATATCCATATGCTTGACGACGACCAACGTGCGCTTATTTATTTATGAAAAACTATTAATGTTTTAGGTTTTATTTTCATCGTTGGTATTTAACATTTTTGTTTGTTTTTTTTTTATTTGTTTTATGTTATTGGATCAGTCTCACTCTTGTCATTTTCTCGTATAAATATTGTTTATTTTCATGTGGCGAAGAAAAGCGCGAGAGATTATAAACTAAGATGTTTAATAAAATATTATGACATATCTTAATAGGGAACCATACATGGTTTTATACCTACTTTGTGTGATATAAGAGTGTCACTCAAGAGTTTTTTTTTTTTTTTAACTAGATGATGTATAAATTATTTTCTGTTATGTTTCGTTTAATTTAATTATAATTTTCTTTGCAAATTACATTGTCTATTAAAAAATTAAGAAAAAAAAAGTTTACGTCAAGACTGTCATAATTATTTATTTTTTTTGGTTGTTTTGTAAGATTTATACATAAAAATGAGACTTGGCATAAATGGTTTATGTTATATAAAACGAAAGAATTTTAAATTCGACTTGTAATTAAATTTAAATTATGTTTATGTATGTGTGTATATACTTTATATGAATTAACGCATTGTCTTAAAGAAATCATTCATAATTTTTTTTTTTTTTTTTGTGAGTAAACGAATCAAAGAATTTTCTGTGATTTGTTGATCAAAGCCGAAATTGTTCAATTTTTGGTTGTTGTTGTGTACGTTGATTTCTAAATAGTTTTTTTTTTATTTCTTATTTCGGCTGACATCAATCGATTTGATGTATGGTATTTAGAGTTAAAATTCGCAAATCATTATGATTGGTTTTATTTTTTGTTAAGTCTGCGCACGGTGTCATTCGGTTTTGTTTCAAAAAAATTGTTTGTAACAAAATTTGTATGGTCCAGTTTTGATGGCAAAAAGGAACATATTAACTTTTTTGAAATATTTCCATCATCGCCAACAGAAATCTCTATGTCTGTTAAATGACAGCTTTCCTCTCTGAGATCGTTGACCCATCTGTTTAAGATTGCTTTGCAGAACGTGACTGAACCAGGGCACTCGCTGTCTTTTTACTTCATTAACGTCATCAGAACGTCGATTTTGGTCGCCAAATGAGGCACAAGCAAAACCAACACAAATGTATATACAAGCCATGAAGTTGCAATACTTATGCGAAAAAGTGACTACTATACCTAAGTATTAGTGTTGTGACGTAGTATAATTTGTATATACTTTTATTATATGCTTTGATGTACATAAAAAATGAATACGAATGATGGAACAACAGTATGTTGCGCTCTTTATGACAAAGCAAAAAACAAATTTATTATTTAACGAGAGAGAGAGAAGTATTGTTATTATTATTTACTTCATTATATACTATACTATATACTTTGAATTTAGAGGAGTATGGACAGTGCGAAATATAATTTTTTGTTTCGATTTTTAATGTAGTCAAATTCTCTAACACATAGCCAAATAGTAGTCATAATATGGTCTACTTAGCCAAGCTTCATGGCGATATACAATAGTGTTGGTTTTGGCACAAGGCATGAGTCTTTCGTATACGTACGGGGTGTATAGTATACAATATTGTTTTTCTGTTATGTTATATTATTTCTGTGTGTTAGTGTATTTTTAAAGATCGGATTTTCGGACACTTTGATGAATTCATCTCCGACTTTTTTCCGAAATCTTGTCCGAATTACACTCAGATTTACTACTCAGATTTACTATGGAGATGTGGTCAAAAATTCGGACATATGCGGAAAAAAAGTGAGGTTGTGTTTTTGTTATTTTTTTTTTAAAATGTGGGTGGGGCTTATTTCAAATATTTTGCGGCTAATTTTGAATTTGAATATTTTGGCGGTTAAATTTGAATTTTGAATATATATATATATATATATATATATATATATATATATATATATATATATATATATATATATATATATATATATATATATATGTGAAGGCGCCCACGAAGACGCCCCGATTACGACTCTGCACAACATTTGAGTTCATGATATTGTGTAATTTATAAAATGGTTTTTGATGTTATACCGTACTTCAGTGTACTTGTATTATATGTATATATGTACAGTTAGTATGTATTTTGAGGAACTTGTTTTTAATGACTAACAAGTAAATAATATTTGGTATTTTTTGGAAGCGATATTCAATATTGAGTTGTTCGTCAAGTAGAAATGTGGTACATAGACGCATAATATTAAACAAAATTTTACTTAATATAAAATCAAGTGTAATTTAAAGGTGTTTAAATTATAAAAGAAAAAGGAGAAACAATTGCTACAAGCCAAGGCGCTTATCTAAATCCCAAAAACGCACATCATTCAAGGGACGATTCACATCATTCAAGGGCACCTGTACGGTCCTATCAACAAAAACAATCATCATTCATTTCTACAAAACCGCTGTATAAATGCAATTTCTGCTCACTTGCTTGACATTCAATATATCGATGCAATAGATTTTTGACACTTTTACCCGGGGTTCGTTATCAAGAGGCAATGAAACGCAAACTTCGCATTAACTGTTTGAACATTGAACATAATTCAGCCGAATGCAACTCCAGGGAATCGTGCAGACATTGTCATTCAAAACATCATAGTCTACTGCATCAATCTACAATAGCTACAAATGAATCTTCGCAATCAACTTCAGCCGTCGTTGCCTTAAGCAATACAATTCAAAATCAGCCGCATCAGGTACTCGAACCAACTTACAGCAAGGCCAGCACTGCAACTATACAAATGCCATCAAATCAACCAATAAGTCTAGTAACCTCAAAGAAGTCCACAGCCTATATATTTCTGGCTACTGCAATTGTTCAAGTAATGGACAGTTCCAATGCGTGGCGATCTTGCCGAGCGCTTCTCGATTCTGCCAAGTATTACTGGTATACAACCTTCTTGCATATTCTGCCAAGCATTACTGGTATACAACCTTCAGCCAGAATGAAGGTCGATAGTTGGCCAATACCTTCAAATATACGACTTGCCGATCAACATTTCTACATTACGCAAGCAATCGATATGCTCATAGGAGCAGAATTATATGTGGAACTACTGTCAGTGGGTCAAATCATATTATCAGACAATCTTCCACATCTTCAGAAAACAGTCCTAGGTTGTATTGTGTCCGGCAAGTTTAGTGAGAACGAGACTTCCAAATTCTACTGCAACATGGTGAGAGCCGACGTCGACTTGAATTCACAACTCGATCGATTTTTTGGACAAGAAACTGCTGAATCACAGGTTCACTCGCAGAACACGCCACAGGAAGCAGAGTGTGAAGCGCACTTTTGCTACACATTTCAACGTACTACTACTGGAAGATTTATTGTGAAGCTGCCCTTCTCGTCTCTAGTAGAGGCATTGGGTGAGTCTAAATTATTGGCTGAACGTCGATTCTTGAGTCTTGAAAAACGACTTAATCGTGATTTAAGTTTAAAACGGTCATATGCTGAGTTCATGGAGGACTACAAATCTAGAGGTCACATGACTCCGGTTGCCGATACCTTAACATCACCATAGTTTTCTTGCCATATCACTGCGTTTTAAAACCGGATAGCTCGTCAACTGGCCTTCGAGTAGTCTTCGACGCTTCGGCGCAACAACATCTGGTATTTCACTAAATGACATTCTAATGGTTGGTCCTGTCATACAAAACGATCTTTTTAGTATCCTAATCAGATTCCGCTACCCAAAATATGTCTTTAGCGTCGACATATCTAAGATGTATCGTCAAATTCAAGTTGACGAAAGTGACACTCAATTTCAACAAATCGTTTGGCGGAATAACTCATCAGAGCCGTCAAAGATCTACAGGCATACTACTGTAACGTATGGACAGGAGCTGCCCCATTTATAGCTATGCGATGCTTAAAACAACTTGCTATCGATGAAGGTGAAGAGTATCCGCTAGCAGCAGCCATTATTAGCAACTCCTTCTACGTTGATGACTGTTTGGTTGGATTCAACGATTTAGACACAACCTCTAAGACAAAGGCGCAACTGATTAATATGCTAAACAAAACTGGAATGAAACTTCACAAATGGTGTGCAAACGATCCATCAATATTACAAGATATATCAGACATAGATCGCGAAAAAACGCTCAAGTTCGATGAATGCCGACCAGTAAAAACATTAGGTATGTACTGGGAACCATTAGGCGATGAGTTTTGGGTTCATGTAAGTCTTGAGCAACCGAAAAGAATAACAAAACGCACAGTTATTTCCGACATAGCAAGGATATTCGATCCACTGGGTCTCATTTCGCCAGTAATATTGATTGGAAAGCTTCAACAAATTTAGCAGCTGCGAACCAATTGGGATGAATCACACCCACAACAATAACAAACACAATGGCTTCAGTATCGACAAGGACTCTTTCAATTAAACCACCTGAAGGTTGGCCGACATTTATTCAACTCTACTGTTCCGAGTGAAATACAACTACATGGATTCGCTGATGCCAATCAACGGGCATATGGCGCCTCTTTATATACCAGGGCAACCGACTCAACGGGCAAGGTTGTGGTTTCGTTACTTTGCGCCAAGTCTAAGATTGCACCACTACATAAAACTACAATACCGCGATTAGAGCTTTGCGCCGCAGTATTATTGGTTCAATTAGTACAGAGAATATTGCCAATTCTTCCAGTTCAGCCATCTCAAATAATTTATTGGACGGATTCAACGATAGTGCTCCATTGGTTTGAGTTGTTCGTCAAGTAGAAATGTGGTGCAAAGACACATAATAAAAAACAAAATTGTACCTAATATAAAATCAAGTGTAATTTCAAGGTGTTTAAATTATAAAAGAAAAAGGAGAAACAATTGCTACAAGCCAAGGCGCTTATCTACATCCTAAAAACGCTTGGGAATCGAACAATATGTATATATATATATATATATATATATATATATATATATATATAAATATATGTATATATATATATATATATATATATATATATATATATATATATATATATATATATATATATATATATATATATATATATATATATATATATATATATGTATATATATCTATATATACACTCAATTCTATTTTTCTGCGATTTTATTTAATGCGGTTTTAAAGTTATGCGGTTTTTTGTACAACTTTCTATTCGAATTTTTTATACGATTTAAAAATTATGCGACTTTTCGTCCATTCAATTTTGTATGAGAATCCCAATTTTATACGATTTTTATTTTTTTCTCGTAAGTATGCGAATCCCAGTTTTTTATTTGTTTTATATTATTCATTTGTCAAATTTTTTCTGTAAGGGGGATCCCAGTTTTACATGACTTTTTTCTCGTAAAATATACCATATGCCGCATCATTATTATTGTGTCTGCTGTGGTTTTAAGTCGATATTGAGTGATACATACAGTTTTTGTATTGTAAAATACTGGTGTAATTTAAATGCGGGAAGTTTTGTTTTTACTAAAAAAAAGGTAACATTTTTCAAAAATGATTAAATTTTTTAAAAATTTAAATTAAATTATTTTCCAGGATTTTTAAATTGATTATAAAATTAAATTGATTAAAAAATATCCGATGGAAAAAAAGAAGCAGAAACGATCAGGAATTTCTTTGGAAATTAAAATTGCAATTTTAGATCGCTTGGCGAAAGGAGAAATATCGACGGATCTTGGTATAAGCATTTTGATTTCGGCGAATCTACTATAAGAACCATTAAACATAATGAAGTGTCAATAAGGCAGTCTGTTATTTCCGGAACAAAATTAAGTTCGAAATTGTCATCGTACACAAGAAATGTTTTAGTAGAAAAAACCGAAAAAGCGCTGGTAATTTGGATCGACGATCTAACAAAAAAACAAGAATTCCTTTAGATGGTTTGTTAATTAAAAAGAAGGCAATTCGCTTTTACGAACAATTGAAGCAATTGGAACCATCTGCTTCTACTGCTCATAGCAGTACCAGTTTTCTAAAAAGAAATTCATTTCATAACGTGAAGATTACCGGCGAGGTAGCATCAGCAGACGATGAGGCTGCTAGACATTATCCTGAGCAATTAACAACAATTATTGAAGCTGGTGGTTAGTGTCCCGATCAGGTTTTTAACGCAGATGAGACGGAGTTATTTTGGAAAAAAATGCCAACCCGAATGGACATTGCGAAAGCTGAGAAAAAAGCAAGTGGTTTTACAGCGGCCAAAGACCGAGTAACCTTTCTACTTTGTAGCAATGCACCAGGAGATCGGATGCTTAAACCCATACTGATAAATCGATCGCTAAGACCACGGGACCTAAAAGGTAAAGATTTAAAAAAATTACCGGTGCATTGGATGGCCAATAAAAAAGATTGGGTGACATCAGCTGCTTTCACCGAATGGTTTAACAATTGTTTCATCCCGGAAGTGGCACTTTATTTGAAGCAAAAGGCAATCGATTTTAAAGTTCTGTTAATTGTTGATAATGCTCCGTCGCATCCCAATTTAGAACATCCAAATGTGCATTCAACGAGAATGATGTTGATGAATTGCTTGTGGACAAGGCTTTAAGTGATGATGATGTTATCGAATTGTTGGATCCGGTCTGGACTGGCGACCGTCCATGTCTTCTATACATCATCTTTGTCATTTTGAATGCAGAACGTAGCTTGATCCGAAACTTTATTTATATACTTGCCTGTATATTTGATTCCCTGCACGGAGTGACAGTATTAAATATACTGACCTATATTGGAACCATTGTCTTTGACATCCTGATTCACTGCATCTCGCAAATGGATGTAATCGTCAGAACGTAGTTTTTTTTGGTTTTGCCGTATAAAATTGAATCCCTCGTTGATCTTCTATTCGTTCTGTTCTTTGGGAAGTCGATTCACGTTGTCTATTCACAGTAGATTGAGTTCGATTTATCAACAAACGTAATTCTCACTCTACGCTGCTCTCCCGAGCACGACTAACTGAGTTTACTAAATTAATTTGAGATATCATTAAGCCTCGAAATATGTACTCTGCTTGCGTGATAGGTTTTTCTTCCTAGTTCCGATCTTTTTTTTTGGTATTTTTCTAAAAGAAATGTATTACGGTGTTATTATAAATTTTGGAATATGTTAGAGTTAGGTACCACTGACAGTTTTATTTTAGATAGAACTTCCACAATTATTTATTTTACACTCAATAGAAATTTCTAGCAATTTTTAGCTATTGTGAACTAATTTGTTTCATGAACAAAAAACAATTGAATTTCAAAAAGTTCAAATGTTATGTGCATTTCTTCAGTGCGTTTTTAAACACACAATTGATATTTGTCAATTATATTTTCGCTATTAAACATAAGATGGCTTTAAATGAATTAAAGAGATGTCTGATAATTTCATTTATTCTTTTATTTTGTTTACTTAAAAAAACGTTTGATTGTATTAGTTTTATACACGTACAAAACATTAAAAAAAAATGATCTGTAGGAAACGCTTGGAAAACTTATAGATTTAGCCTGCTCGTGAGGCTGCATTTCGCTTTAGTGTACGTTTTCACCAAAAAGTAGGTTGTTTTTTTTACATCGCACCTCACACGGATGGTATACATTCTCAAAAAAATTGCGTCTTAACAAAAAATTTATTACCTACACATGCAAACAAAAAACAACCGATTTGTAGAAAAAAACCGATTTGTACTAATGAAGAGAACTTTTGCTGTTGTTTTTTCTACATTGATACTAAAATATAAAATTTCCTCTAGGAAATTTTATGGACAACCCTTCATTTATTTGAAAAATGTCATTGCCATGTATTTTTGTTGCGATTCAAACTTAAATAAAAGTTTTTTATTTCTTTAAAACACTAATAGCCATTTATTTTTTATTAAACGTTAAACATTTTAGATTTGCAACCATTTACAATAAATTTTTATGAAAAAAATCAACGTTAAAATTCAAATATTTAAATTTATAATTCTAATACATAGAATTTCAATACACATACATAAAAAAAATTAAAATATTTCCCTTTGTAAAAAAAACAACCGAATTTTTGGTCGAAACCAAGAGTTAGTTGTCAATTTTTATGTACGTACATATAAATACAAATAAAAATTTACAAATTTGTATTTAAAAAGTTTTAAAACTACACAAACATTAATTTAATACAAACATTAAAAACAAATATATTAAAATGGTAATATTTATGTGTAAGCATAGTTGTTAAAAAAAAAAATATTTTTAACCAACTAAAGCCATCGAACTGAAGACATAGAATTGTGAATAGTCAGGCATATCTTGTAATATTAAAACTAGTAGTGTCATCTATGAATCATCGATACGAAATATCAATAATTTAGAAGAGTTGGTGGTTTAGACGAAATTTTTAGCATGAGGCACACAGCATAAATGTAACAATGGAGTCATACTTTCATACCGATATTTTAAAATAACTTGCTCTCCAGTTGCTTAGTCACTGGGTCTAAATCTCTTAGAAAACAAAGTGACTTTATTTGATTGGACTGAATCATTTGAAAGTTTAAATAGTGAACTAATTTTCTCAAATATGTGAGTGCTGAATGGCTTCCAAGGTGCGCATTTTTTCAAAGAATGACCACCATGATGGTAACTATATCAAAAAGATAACTAACAACAACCGGCTACGCTTGTTCGATATAATGAAAAGCAGTATCAGGATGGTAGTTTAAAGAAAACGGTATTTTAAACACTATACAAAACAGATTTTGAAAAAAAAATTACTTGCTGGTACTCAGCATAACCCTGTAAATCTGATGCAATACTTTTCAACTTATTTTTGTTGCGTTGGTCAAATATCTGGAAAATGTTAAATTTTTTAAATTTTATCAGTTTAACTTTTGTAAATTAAAAATACTCTTTTCTAACCGCGGTACCTTATGAGAGATACTGCGAAATATTGCGCAATCTACAAAATAAAATCGAGCCGCTGGTATTTTTTACTGTTATGTGATGAATTTGGACGCCTACCAACATAAATTAGTTCCCTTAATGAAAACAACCATGTCCTTTTCGAACGAAAGCAAACGTTAAAGATGTCCGAAACTTATGCTGCCAACTAATCCACACAGTGACACACCCCATATTTTGATAAACTTAGTAATTGTTAAAGATGTCGACCATAATAATACAAATCACTTATTGATTTGATCATTATGTCAACTTATTATTACTAAATTTTGACAGTAAGCAAAAATCTATAAGGCCCTTTCGATTGACATGAATAAATAAAATTAACTGAATTAACTGAAGTGATTTGACTGTTCGATTCGGACATGTCAATTCAGTTAAAAAAATTGAGCAACTGAATTAACTGAATGTGTATTTTGCTCGTGGAGTTAATTCAAATAGGTTGTTTTTGTTTTTTTTTTTATTTTTTGTTTGTTTTGCACGCGTTGTTTGTTTTACATAGGTTGCTTTTTTTTTGAATTTTTTTCTGTTTCGCGTTCAATTTTTGAAAATTAGAATATATATATATATATATATATATATATATATATATATATATATATATATATATATATAAATGTATATATATATATATATATATATATATATATATATATATATATATATATATATATATATATATAATGTATATTTTTTGTATTTTATAGCAAGTTCTAATGATTTTAATATATCCATGTATTTGTTTTTTATTTTTATTCCCGTTGTAGTAAACAAAAGCCAAATTTAAAATGATTTATTTTTGACATTTATCTGAAGTGATAAATACCATTCGAACACCCAAATCACTTCAGTAACTCAATTATCAAAATAGCAACTGAATTATCTAATTAGTAACTCAATTTCAATTCTGTTGGTTCATGCCAATCGAAAATAGCTATAGTCTATAGTTATAAATTCAGTTTTTTTTTATTATCATTAAATGCCTACTAAATTTTAAATAAACTTCGCGTGTTGTGTAACACACAACACAGAATGCGTGCGAATCGCTAAAATGCGAAAATTTAATGCTTAATCCGGCAACCCGATTTCTTTTTAATGAGTCAGAAAAATGTTAAAATTCATTTTCTTTTTTTTTGCGATTTTCCAACAAACAACATCTACAATTTTGGGCGAATCCAACAGCGATTTTATTGAGTTTGAATTTTTATGAAACATTAAACAAGCGAATGGTTAGATTTATTGCGAAATTAACAGTAATTTTATTACAGATTGAACTATTTGAGTTATTTAGGTGTTGGGTGTTGTTTTATGATTTTGATGCATTTAGATTTATAAAATTTTTCCTACTGAGACAGACACGCTTTTGAAGTAAGCAGGACGTGATCGTACAATCACTTTTGGATAACAGTTCACTATCCTGAACCTTTCCAGCCAGAGCAGAACCCTGCCAAAACACTAACATAAAGAAACAACAACATAACATATGTTACTATGATTTAGTCAAAATATTTTTCAATGTCACAGACCTTTAAAGCGCCATCACATAAATCGTTTACTACGACCTCGCACATAAAACCTATTAAATTTAATAAATGATTCATAATAATAACCATACACAGCACACAGAACTCCCAAAAAATATGTAAATCTCTTGTTGTCGTTTTTGAGGGACATTCTTCCCATTCATTATAAGTAAAATTATATGAAAATAAAATTAAACGAACCATTTAAAGTTTTTCCACTTTATACACGCATTTAAAACTATAAATTATAAAATTTATAAACTACTGACGGTTTCTCTTCTCTATATACTCTATCTTATTTAAGGCAAAAAAAAAAAAAATGTTTTCTTAAATAAATCTTCTGAAGAAAATCTACTTTGTTATTTTTCTTATTTTGTCATGTTTTCTAATTAAAATAATTTATCTAAAGACGAAATAAAAAATAAATAAATTTTTTAAGACATATGGATAAATAAATTATGAAATAAGCAAAAAAAAAAATTATGTTAAATGGAACAAACACATAATCTATAATTAGTCGATTAATTGATTTTATTTAGGAAATTTAGAATTTTGATTTTTTTATGCAAATTTATATTGCCTTTATTGCCAGACGTAATATATTTTATACCCTGTATATTTTATCGCTGTGACAGATTTATTGATGTCTTAATTTTTGAATTAAATAGTAGAATATATTAGTTAAGATGACTAACGCATTAGAAATTTGATGGTTTTACGTTAGTATCGGAACAAAGTGGAAGTGTTTTTTAGATTACTGTTGGCATCTGTCTGTTGTATATTTAAGTACACGACTATCTGTATAGATATATTTTTACTATCGATTCACTTATTACTTTATTATAATTCTTTTACACATTGATCTTTTTACATGTTGTTTCAAGGTAAAAGAACAAAAAATCGAGAGCGAGATAGCGAAATATATTGCATTGAAGTTTGCTGATATTTCATTCATTCAGCTCGTTTCTATCACAACTCCAATGCAACTCAACCAGAC
Organism: Tipula confusa; assembly: GCA_963556175.1. NCBI lineage: Eukaryota > Metazoa > Arthropoda > Insecta > Diptera > Tipulidae > Tipula > Tipula confusa. Next base: position 123,037,205 of record OY744475.1, read on the forward strand.
ATATCAATCAACACATCTTGTTTTGTAACAAATAAAGGCTTAACCATTTATCCAAATCACAATATATCAATTTGAGCAACATCATTTTTTATTGAATTGAGCAATTCGTTTTATAATGTCATTGGGCTGACCATCTACAACGATCACCAATTGTAAAAATATGGTCTTAAGATCTTGTAAAAGAGCTCAGTAAGGGTCGCAGCTATCGTAATATTTGCCAACTTCGATGTCTTTATATAATTCAATAATCGATGTTTTTATGAAAATAATTTTGCTTAAATTAAGCATCAAACAAAACACTTCCGCTCTGTACGATATGATCAATTTTACTGTGCATCATTTAGTTTAGTATTTGTCTCATTGAAGATGTCTTAAAAGAGCAACTATTAGAGCTACTTTTAATCGACTTTGACCGTAACGCTGGTATTGTTGCAGGATTACGGCTATTTATATGTTAACTGCAAACTCTAATGTCCAAGTCATAAATTTGGACAAGTGGCGATTTACTAATTGATAAAGCTTTAGAGAACTAAGCGGGACTCTCGCTAGAGAATAATTCAACGCTCCCATTCAGGATTCAATTTTAATTTTTTTTTTAAAACTTAACTAATTTTAATTTTTAAAGTAGCTCAAGGCCTAACATATTGCAAAATAATTGATGTTTAACTTTTGCCAACGATTTAGTAAAAATATCTGCTGCTTGTTCATCTGTCGACACATATTCCAGTTCAAAATCTTCAGATTCAAACTTCTCTCAGACGAAGTGATACCGAATATCTATATGCTTCGTTCTTTTATGAAACTCTGGAATTTTGATTAACCGTATTGCAGATTGGTTATTCATAAACCATACTGATGTACACAGTTTATTTGGAATGAGTTCAGACATCAATCGTTTTAACCAGATCATTTCCTTTATCGCTTTCAGTTGTTGACAAACTGACTGATTTTTGATTTTCGCAGCACCAACTGACAATGCCCGAACCAACAAAAAACGCGTAGCCAGAAGTTGATCGTCTTCGAAGGTTTTTCCATATGTCGGCTAGCATTATTCACCGCAAATTTTTCACACGTAAATTTTCATTGTTTGCCTTTTTTCCAAGTCCACAACTCAAATGGTGTTTTGTCTTCAATGGTACTTTTTTCGGTTACACATACAAAAGTTTTTATGGCTTCGGCCCAAAAACGTTTATCCAAGTCATTTGATATTAACACAGACCCGACTGCTTCGACCAATGTGCGTTTATCCCTCTCTGCGCACCCATTCTGCTCAGGCGTATATGGTACAGTTCGCTGGTGTCGAATGCCTCTTTCTTTCCTGAAACGCTTCATCTTGTCGTTAACAAATTCCAGTCCATTATCTGACCGAAATTTTTTTCGGTCAATGGCAAACTTTTGTGGCTCTGATGAACAATGATGGCCACCGTCATTGTTCATCAGAGCCACAAAAGTTTGCCATTGATCAGGTGAACTACACTTAAAACAACCTCCATTTCTGTCGGTTTACTTTCGCCTTATAATCTTCTTGGAATTTGAATAGTCTTTTGTTTAATCACACGTGCCTCCACAGTATCAACACTTCATTGAGCTTTTATTCTCGATTCTTCTGTCAACAATCGGGATTTCATATTTTGAAGTGTTCGATCAGCATTTGGCACTGAATCCCACTCACTATGAAATTTTCGTATATTTATCTGCATCTTCTTTTATTGCACCTGTTGTGATTTCTAATTACGAAGCGCACTTTAAGGTAAGTAGATTTCACCGTTACAATTCAGAAATAATAAAAGATTGATTCGTACACGATGATTCGTATCATAAATATACAATACACGGTGTAATCGAAAGAGACACAAATTAAGACTACAAAAACTGTACAAAATAAAATTGATATCATGACATGCCAAAGTAAACACAGGGTGTATACTAACCTTTTTTAAACAGGTTTTACCTTGCGTCCAGGGTAAATGCATAAAGATAAGTTGTTGACGTTTTAAGCAGTGTTGTCTACGTCTTTAAGTAATGGTACTAACTTGTGCATTAGCCTTCATAATTGTGTGTTACCTGCCCAATATTTTTTATCAAAGAGTTTTGACATATTTAACTGCAGCTTTCTAAATTCATTCAAAATGAGAAGGATTAACAGTGAAACATGCCAAATATGATCCATTGTTTGCTTGTAAGTGCCAGATCTCGTTAGCTGATTTTTGTAATACTCTCTTTAGATCACGTTTTCGAGTATAAGCTGTAATGAATGCATCGGTAATGAATCTCTAATTGGTTTATTGTGTATTGCCCTTGTTATCATAAGCAAACGAATATATTGATAGATACTCCTTGTAGGGTTAATGGCATTTGTTGTGTAAGTCATTTAATTCGATCCTGCAGTAAGTTTCCCACAATTTGGAGTTGGAACAAAAACAGTTTTTACTTTTGGATTATTTAGTCTGTAATCTAAAATATACTTCCTAATCGAAACTTGGTTTCCTCCTTTATAAATTCTCTCTTTGACATAGCTCAATATCCCGATCTATGACTTGTCACTAGCCATAAAGCTCCGAACCAACTGCTTAATTCTAAGTGTACTAAAATGTCCTGAATATAGATTGACTATCTCCCGCAGTGAATTTGGTAGATATGCCTTTAAGCCCCATAATAGACAATTTTGTTGCAGATAAACTCAGTTTGGTCGGTATTGAATTTATCACGCGAATACACTTAACGCCCCGTTCGTAAGCCTAACATTAAATTACTGATTGTTATGTGCATTAAAGTAATTTCGCTTAATTTTGTTACTCGTACTGGCAAGGTGTCAGGATTTTGGATTTATTAGCACTTTGTGGTATTGGTAATCTCAAAATTGCGACTGTATTGACCAGCCTTTTTGTTTTTTGTTTTGATATTTAATTGTGACTGTAAACCACAATACTGCCCCACCAGTAAAACCCTGATTTTTACGGTTATCTAGTATTTCCGAGTTATCGATGTCAGGAACTGATTAAAGTGGAGCTATCGTCAAAAAATATGCTGTGGTAAGCCATGATGTCTCCAATGTCTTCGGTTATTTTTGTGGGTGGCCTAGAGTTGGGTATTGCCTCGATCTGACAGAAGAATATCGTTGTATCCTCAAAGGTCAACCTTAAATGTCGAGTAATTTTAATACAATGATGTTTTTAAAATTCCAAATAATTCCCTTTTCCACAATGAATTTAAGCACCTATTTATTTACCTAGCTCTTGTAAAGTTGTTGTTGAATCTGGGTAAGCTTTCGTTTCGCATCAATGAAGTTGATGCCATTGTCACAGGGTATTGTGCTGGGGGTTCCCTTCAGCTCACACATTTTTTGAGTACTGCCAAATAGGCATCTATTGTTAAATTGCCAGCCAGTTCCAGGTGGACTGCTTTGACCGACATGCAGATGAATACAATGATGTATGTAACTTCTACAAAGTGGATTTGCTGATCTAATTTGCACAGTTGGTGTTTCGCCCACTTATATATGACCGGTGTGATTTGACTAGTGGGTGATTCATTTTCCAAAGCTAGTAGCTTCTTGGTTTTGCATAGGGTACAAAATCTTTTCATGTAAACTAATATTAAATAGAAACTAAATCTTGATCCATCGTTGTAGTGCATTCTTCTAAAACGTCACTATTTAGAGACGTTACATCATTATGACTTCCTGTGGCCAAGTATGTTTATGTTGTATGAGCCAGTCGGGTCCATCCCATCAGAGAGGATATGCGAGCAGATCAGTTGGATTGCATCCTCGAGAGACACAGTCGGTAGGGTTGTCACATGAGGATATATGATTATATTTTGCTGTTTCCAGCAGATTCATTATTTGTGTGGTTTTAGATGAATAATTTCCACTTAGAAGGATGGTGTGATAGCCAGTGCAAGACTATCTCTGAATCCGCCTACAATATACAAGAATCGAAGATAACTTCATGAATTTAATGACAGAATTAGAAGGGTGGTAATACCAAGGCACCGCATAGTTCAAATTGAGGAACAGAAACCGATTTAATCGGTGCCACTATTGTTTTGGCCACAATTGACCAAACGTGTACATTTGCAAATTCGCCAACTGAACTACAATCGAGTGCCACATCGTAAGCAGTGCTACTTGCATCTGCAAACCTGTGATGTACACTCGTTGGCGGTATGATATGGGGTGTGATATGAGAACTCAGATGCTAATTCTTAAACAAGTTGTGCAAGGGTTTGTGTAGCGAAAAACGGAGCAGCAGATGTTCCATATGAGACAGTGAGCAATCGATTCGTATTTAGCAATACATTCCTTCTATATATGAATGCCGTGAATGCTACTGGATGAAGACAAAATCGCATGTGAATACTGATCAAGCGGGGTTACACCACTGGTCCCACCAGCAATTTCCAGTTAAGCGAGATGGATGATGATATGGTAGTTGAACCATCGAATAATATTCTGACCTTCATGCTAGTACCTCGTGAGATGGAAGCTTTTCAAGCTCCTAAAACTTACGGATCGTTTTGTCAATATTGAACTCCATGGGTAACGTGCGTAAGTAACATTTTTTGTCTTTTCCTGACATAATCCATCCAAGAGTAGTGTTTTGTGCCATTAGGCCATTGGGTCCTGCTATCTTGGGAAAAACGTCGACCTCAATGAAGAAATTAGCATTCACTTGTAATGTGAGGGTAACTGCTGTTTGCCCCTTGGTCGACTTTTGGCAGTGTTATTCGAAGCTACACCACTAATGGAAATCATACAGTTGTGGCGGAATCATACAGTTGTTACTTAAGGTTTGTTCACGCAGCTTCGGTAATCAATGAAGCCTCTGATCCTGAGCCCACCAATGTCCTGCAATAGTGATAGTTCCCAATTGCGTCTTTCACTTTTACCAGAGCAGTTGGCAATAATGAGTACCTTGCCAACACTACAGTATTTGTGGGTAGTTCCAATGATTTAACCAGGGTTGAACTTACCGATTGGTCATCTTCCTTCAGCGATATATTTAAGAGGAACCGCTCAGAACTGGACATTTTAAAACTGGATATTTCAAAATAGGATTTGACAAAACGAGATAAGGTACAAAATTGGATATTTCGACGTGTGATTTAAACGTAAAATGATTTTTTAGGTCAGTTCTGAAATATGGCCAAAAATATGGTCAGTTCTGAAATATGGAAGGAACTCGGTGATTTCTTAACCGATTTTGATGAAACTCGATAGGTAAGATGAAAATGGGGTTTTAAAACGGTTTTTTGGGAAAGTTCTGGAATAAAGCCAGTAAGGTTCCATACTTGAATATTTCTAAGGAGAGAAATAGAATTTTCCGTCACTTAATGGTTTTTTTAAGTGCTGCTTTTCTCATCGTATTAAAATAATCATAGACTTGATCGAGTTTACTGTCAGTAAAATGTATCTTCATCTATTTTTTATTCTTCTACTTAATATAACTTTTCTTCATTTTAGAGAATCTATGTGAGAAAAATTAATTATTTTTCAACATTTTCATCCTACATATTGAATTTCATAATAATCGGATAAGAACTCGCCGAAAATTTTAAGTTTAAATCACATGTCGAAATATCCTGTTTTGAAATACCCAGTGTTGTACCATATCTCGTTTTGTACCTTACCTCGTTTTGAATTATCCAACTTTGAAATATCCAGTTTTGTACCATATCTCGTTTTGTACCTTATCTCGTTTTAAAATATCCAGTTTTGAATTATCCAGTTTTGAACCATATCTCGTTTTGTACCATATCTCGTTTTGTACCTTATATCAATTTAAAATATCCAGTTTTGAGTTATCCAGTTTTGTACCATTTCTCGTTTTGTACCATATCTCGTTTTGTACCTTATATCATTTTAAAATATGCAATTTTGAATAATCCTGTTTCGTCAAATCCAGTTGTAAAATGTCCAGTTTCGATCGGTACCCATATTTAAGTTGGGTGCTTCCGATGAATAGAGGTGTGGTGTTTCCGTTGATATATGAAACAACGTCATTTCGATGGACACTAGTTAGACATGTGACCCTTGAATAGACAATTAAAACTTACTTAATCATCGACAACTCATGGCTTCTTTTGTTTTAGATTAAGGTCGCTGTATTGCACACATTCCTGCAGTCTATTTGGTTCATGGAATTTGAGGCATCGAAGTGAATCATAGACAGCGACTGCGGTTGCATCTGCTTTTTCCGAACGAGTTCACACACCTCTATAGCAGAACATATTTTAGCAATAAATAATAAGAACGCATCGATTGTTCGATATTTTGCTTCAATGCGTTTAATCGCCCATTGCCTTTGTGTGTCTTCATCTAGTTTTTGCAGAATTCAATCACAAACACTAATTAATTTCGTAACGCCGTCTCCAAAAATCTCCAGTTGGTTGTAATAACCAACTTCCATAATGCTGCTGGACAACCATTAAATAATCAACATATTTCAAGATGTTCTCGCTTTTGCAAACATAAAATCGTATCTGTTTTATTAAGGTGACGTGATTGCATGATCAATTTGTATTTATTCCATCTTAAGTAGTCACGAACAAGATTACAAAATTTGCTAACAAAGAACCATTCGGCAACCAATTGTTTCATGGAAATTTAGGTTGACCCAATTACTCATCGTATTTCAGAACAATTTCTCTTTAAACCATGTTTAATTGAACTATCGTATAAAAGTCATGATTTTTTAAATTTGGCGACACGTGAGAAATTTTTTCTTAAATTTGAGCTAAAAAAACAAGACAAAAAAAAATTAACTTTACATTTCCTTGTACAATTGTCTGGTCGCAAACATTTCCATTTGTCTTTCAAGAGAATTCAGTCGTATATATGCCTGAACAATACCAAAATAACGAAAATAAATTTGGGTAAAACAAGACAACAAAAATTATTCAAATTAGATGATGATAGTCCGCCGTGCGGTTAGTTTATTAGCTATATATATATATATGAATGCTGAAAGAGTCTATACTATACCCAAACCAATTCGCATCTGTGGGAAAATCCAATAAAAATATTTCAAATAATCTAAAAATGTGGTAAATCGGGCACAAGACGATAAAATACACAAAAACTTTTAATTCATTTGAAAATTGTAAATGTCCGCGAATTTTTGTGTGTGAATCGTTTTACAATAAAATATTTGCGCGATTGATTTAGTTTCAGATCTTTTTTTGTATTTTTGTTTTTTTTTGCGATTTGTTTTTTTGCTCAAAAATTTTTGTTCTGTTTCTTTTTTGCTTATAAGACAACAAGAACCGCTAATATTATAAATTCGATTTTTCGACACATTTTTGTATTATAGGAAAAGAAATTGAAAAGAACACTACCGAATGAATTTTTGTGTATTTTTGGAAGAAACTACATTCCACACTATTATATTTGGTAGTGTGCTACTTTTTTCCCATCCTTGAATTTTTTTTGTTGTTGCGTGTAGTCGATTGATTGTTTGTTTCAAACAGAAACACACACTAGTTTAAAATATGTGTGTGAGTAGAGAAATATGATTATGGTTTGATTAATCGGAACCGATAACATTTTATTATTGATGATGATTTTTATGTTTTTTCTGCAATCTTTATTTTTCAGATAGTAGTCCTATGACGGCACGAAATTTTCCACCATCATTTTGGAATAGTAATTATATTCATCCGACACCTGCCCCCACACATTCACAAATGACAGATTTGTATCCAACGGATGGTGGATATTCAACGGATCCATGGGTTCCTCATGCAGCACATTATGGCTCATATGCACATGCAGCACATGCACATGCGGCACATGCGCATGCTTACCATCATCATAATATGGCACAATATGGCAGTTTACTTAGGTTACCACAACAATATGGACATAGTTCGAGGTAAAAATTACAAAAGACAAACATTAGACTTTTTCAAATATAATCTTAAATTTATTTTGAATTTATAGGCTACATCACGACCAACAAACGGCACATGCTCTCGAGAGTGCAGCGTATTCAAGTTATCCAACAATGGCTGGTGAGTGAATTTTTAGTTTTAATTTTTTAAATTGTTATCGTACTATATCCTTAAAACAAATTACTAGGCAGAATGGGATTAAGAAAACTATTCTAACTCTCGATATAGAAGTGGAAAAATTATGAAACTTAATATGTTACAGAGCATCCCCAATGTAAAAACTTTTACTTGTCACTTACAGGATTGTATGGAAAATAAATTGAGCAAAATTTGTGTTTGTTATGTTGGTGGTTGACTCATTCGAAGAGAAAATATAATGAAGTTAACTACATTTCAAAGTTATAATTATTTGTTTATAAATTGAATTGTCAAAATATTATTTTTGTAAACAGCAGCTTTTGATTTTTTTTTAATATGTAATATATATATATATATATATATATATATATATATATATATATATATATATATATATATATATATATATATATATATATATATATATATATATATATATATATATATATATATATATATATATATATATATATATATATATATATATATATATATATATATATATATATACATCAGGGATGTATAACGTCAACAAACGTCCCGTCGACGTCCACAATTATTGTCGACGCATTTATGTGGAGTCAACAATAACAAGTTTTGTCGACGTAATTCTTGACGCGTCAACAATATAAAATAGATAAATGGTAGTTTTGTTTATTTATTTTTAATTTTTTTTATTATGGGTATAGACCCAGTTAAAAAAAATTTGAGTTATTCGGAACTGCTTGGAATTCTTAAACGTCTGGCCACAGTAGAAATCTCAAGAGCTTCCATGTGGTTCTTATTTTTATTATCTATAAAATCATTCAACTCAATCGGTTCGGCAGTTTTGTGTTTATTCCATGCCACCTGATTTGGGGCCGAAGCTCTCTCTCTTCTCTTTCGCGGTTAACTTAACGTTCTACTTTACACCATTCCTAGCCAAACCAAGGACGAACGAATACAGGTTCGCTTTGAATATCCACCGGAACATTACATTGCTCCAGCCAGCCTGTACTGATATGAACGATGGTGCGGCCAATGGTTTTGAACTCTCAAACTGAGGATCATAGTTGTCTTCATCGTCATCATTAATCGCAATTAAGTGATAAAAAATCCCTTTTTTATTTTGAAAAGATTGCGACAAAAACTGTACCTAGACAGTTTTGGTGCAAGTCAGCAATTTATTTTTTATGACTACTCGATAATGTTTGTTAGCTCAGTTTAAAAAAAAAAGATAAACGACAATATCACGTACAATATTGTTTCATCGCAAATAATTTAAAATACTAAAATGACTTTTGAGGATTTACTAATCTAAATTGCAATCATATAGTAAACTTAAAACCATATTTTTTCTTATGGCTCAATGATTTTTTAATTGTTTACATAAGTACATAACAGTGTTGTCATATAACTTTTCCCGAAAAACTGTAAATTGAGTAACAAAATCCTGTTTTTTGAACATAAAAACTGTTTATATAAGGTTTACAAAAAAAAAAAAAAAAAAAATCTGCCAACATTTTTACTACGATTTGTATCTTTATAATCACAAATACACAAATGTCACGAAATATCACGAAATACACAAATACAATAATTATAAAATAATTATTATTTTTTACGTATAAATATTTAATTACTTATCAGTTTTATAAACATATTTGTCCATTTTGGTGTTTGATGTACAAATTTGTCGTCTGCTTGGACGAACAAACAAAAATTTGTTTTTACTTGACAGATACATTTAAAAACAAATTATGATTTTAAAGGCCGTATTAACCGACCCAAAACCGATTCCCGCGTCTTCAGAATTGCCCAACAGACAAATAATTGTATTTCTGTATGGAATTCCTTTATCATTTTCGAAAAAAAGAAAGCTTAAAACAACAAGAAGTAAAATGAATAAAACAACTTATACAATTCAGAAAACTATAATTTTAGCAAGAAAGCTGGAAAACTGTCCTATTTAGCAAAAAATTGTGATTTACAGGAAAAACTGGCGATATGGCAACGCTGGTACATAAATAAACATATAAAATTAACCATTTAATTATAAAAGTTGATCTCCAAATTAAAAAAAACTTAAGGATGCGACCGACATTTTTTGTCCAAGCTCAAAAACAATTAAGGATTAAGTTATTTATATGGTTCCGCCTTAGAGGCTAACCAGCAATACCATATAAGAAACATTGCAGAATTTGAACAATGCCACTTCTTATTAAAATTCAACAAGTTGTCTTGGTTTGAGGTTGCGTATAAAATGGTTTGACATTTCCTACAGTTTGTTCCGCAATTTTTGCTCTGTTAACTTTAATATTTATTTTTTTAATGTACCAACAGCTGTTGATAAGTTTCAATTTATTATTAGGAGCGCAAGAGGCAGTGACGTAAAATATAAAATATACAGAAATATTTATAAACCTGCTTAGTTCCCAAAAACCGCCTACTAGAGCGATACAAAGGATTCGAAAACGTTTCCCAGAAAACATTCATTTTTGGTTTAAAATATTCAGATCCTGAAATATTCAAAAAAATCATATTTTAAAAATGAAAGATAGGACTCCTTTTTATTAATTTTTTTATTTGTTTGATAAATGAATAAGCTTTGAAAAAAAAAAATTAAAAAATTGATAACTCGTTGAGGTTGAAAATAACGGAAAAATGTCATTTTTTAAAACCACACATTTTTAATAAACATTCTGTAATAAAAAATTTTTTAAAAATTGTAATTGTATTTATAAGATTCATTCATTCCCTTTCATTTGAGATATAAAACATTCAAATCGGTTAAGTAGATTTTGAGAAAGAGAACTTCAATAATTAGCATTTTCCAGAAAAATCCAGAAAAAAAATGCAAGACGCCGTGCGCCACTGAATCATTTTTTATGTTTTTTATGTTTAAACATAGAGAACATTTTTGAAAAGTTTCATCAAAATTTAAAGGAGTCATGACAACTCGTGATCGGTTTCGCAAGAAAATTGAAAGGTAAATTGGAGGTAGAATGTTTTATCATTGTCGTATTTCCTACTTATTCCAAACTTCTGTATGTACTTCTGCGGTGCCAAATTATCTGCCCAAAGTGAAACAAGAAACCGCTATATTAAAATCGCCTTTTAAAAAAAAGTTATTATTAGTTTGGGGTTTAAACAAATTTTAGGATCACAAGCAACTCGAAATATTTCATAAAATACCTCTCTATATGCAGCTTTTGATTTAGAGCTCGTGAGGCAGTACAGCAGAGGTAAGGGTGCGTCATTTGTTCTCCCGTGACTTGTAAATAATTGATGCATAATTATTGGCACAACTGCAAAAGTACCGTCCATCAACCAACAATACGCTTTGCCTATCAGCTCAATACAATTCCCATTAATAATAATATAATATTCATTAAATTGTTTTTCCGATAAAATGAGAACTTCACTTTCTACATTTTTCAAAATTTCGGGAATATTTATCTCATCTAGAATTCTTCAAATTACTGCCCCTAACTCGATATATTTTGCGATTTCTAGCCTTTTCTGTAGGTAAATACACCCGGACATTACTATTGCAGGAAACAATTGCATCGCAAATAATTTGAGCAGGTGTCTTCGAGGTGTCTCGTTTTTTGTTTTATTTTATTATTTGCCAAATCATGAATTTTTGGTGAGCTTCAGGAAAATGCGAAAGTTCATCTGCTGTTATTTTAACCACGAGTTTGCCATTTTCTGTTTTAGTGACCATTCGGGCTTTGCAATACTCTGTTTTTCTTTTAGCGGATCCCTATTTAACTGTTTTCTTTCTTTGACCACATTTATAGCAGATGTAACCATCCATATTCAATTTTTGATTTCCTTTATTACTTATCGAAATTTCCATATTCATTTTCAATATATGTATTTATGAAATAAAATGTTTTACTGTTTAGATATTTTTTGATGTAAGCAACCACTTTTATTTTATCAATTAACAACTTTCAATCAATCGCATATGCGTTGAAAAACAAAAATTGTTTTTCAACGCACATGCGATTGATTGAAAACAGTATTTGTTTCCTTATTTTCACTGTATTCAATGATAAATTTGAATGAATTCCAGTGAATAATTCACTGGAATAATTCACGAAAAAAGAAAAAAAATAGCAAGTGGTTTTATTTGAAGATGCTTTATCACTGTAGATAACAATATAACGGCAGTATCACTGTTAAAAATTGTAACTTAATTACACAAATCCAATACATACTTTAGTAGAAAATATAACCTGCATTAAACCTAGGCTAAAACTCAAAAATTGTATATTAAAAGGACTACTTGTTCATAGTATTTGCAAAGCAGCACAATAAAGTACATTCACTCACACTTTTACATAATATTAAATTACGCATCCATCCATACATAATACATATGTATTCATGATAAAGAGTAACATAATTGGAACAATCAACTTCAAAATTATTTTCCGATATTCACAAATTTAAATTTATCAAATGGAATTTTCAGCAAGATTTATGCCCAAAGTAAATTTTTTCAAGGTGGCTTATAAAGAACTGGATTATGTTATCGTGGGTAACCCGGTGGAAATAGCAGGGAGGAATTCGTATGAATCAGTTGGTTACTGATCAAGTTATTTCACCGAGCAAAATTCTTTCTTTTGCTGTATCCACTTGTACGGTATTCAGCTTCCGTTAACACAATGGATTTTAGTAATGGCGTTTAAACATTTAAAGGGGAGTCTTGTTGCCAGAAACCAGGCTTTGTATATGCCTTAAATTCACTCCTAAAATCTTGCCAACAAACCGAAGTTGTACAAGGTGTTAATCAATTTAATAAAAACTCCTGATATCGCTCATGAAGTAAAATGCCAGCTCGATCACGTTCTGCAAGCTTTTTAACAGATGGTGCTGCAATCTTTGAAAGGAAAGTCACCATTTGGAAGGCGCAGAGGTCGATATTGGTGACTTTAGCTCCTCGGGTTAAATATCGACTTGTATTCTTCAGGTTGTTTATGAAAAACTACGAAGAGCAAGCTTGGGATCGAATCCGATAGAGATCGAATGACTTGTAAAAATTGTGTTATTATTTTTATTTTTTATTATTATTCATCAGGGGATCATAGTTGTGTTTATCGTCGTAACCGATCGCAATCAAGTGATCATAAAATCTCTTTTTCAGTATTGTAAATCACTGATGACATTAAGCCATTTAAATTATTTTATTTTAATAGTAAAACAAGTTTAGTTTTTCAATGTATGTAAAGCATTTACAATTTAATGAAAACTGAGTCTAAGAGAGTAAAAAACTGGTGTTTTGTTTTAAACAAAAGGATTTTATTGTTTACTTAGTTTTTACAATTAAACATTTTTTTGACCGAACAAGTTGGTTTTATAGCAAGTTATAAATTATTTTATAATATTAATTTAAGACGAACAGCGACACAGAGTATGAAAGACGCCACAGTTACATCAACAGACATTTTAGTTTGTCATAGATATCACGACCAGATATCGATTTCTACTTTTAAAACAAAAGTATTCTCCAACGTAATCATTGGTCAGATTAAACCACTTTAAAAACTTTGACTGGAGCTAAATCTAGATACTTCATTGACTTGTTTTTAATAATAAGATTAAGTTATGTTCTCCGGAATACCTTGACGTCTAATTTTTACTTTTTCTGGTAAAATATATTCTCCTTAGCCTACTGTAGGTTTAATCATAATACTCATTAATATTTTAAGTGGATTATAGTAGAAATTTGCCGAGATTTAATAATAACACATAGTATATCTTCAGTATTTTCAGAAATTCCATCATAAATTTAATCTAATAAACGTCGATGCAGCAGTCTTATTGGTTACCAAATCAAAACGAAGTTTCCTTCTTTTAAAGTCAAACTTTTTTAAAATTATTGCAGACTAGTATATACTGAGATTATATTATTTAGTCGATTTGTGAGTCTCTTAGAGCGCAGAATTGTTGGACTCGATTCTATTAGTACAACATAGCCTATGAGGATCATATAACTAGGCGTAACTGCCTCAAGCTGTAAAATCCCATCCCAACAAACTAAAATGTCACTAAAATCAACACGATTGTTTAGCACATCAAAGATAGCAGAAGCAACATCCCGAAAATGTAAAAATTGGTTAGTTTAATCGCTGTAATATTTTAAAACGTACAGAGATCGCTATAAGATGGTAATAGATGTTCGACCTTTCGCGTAGAAGGTAATTTTTGGAGTGAATATATAATTAATGGTGTCTATTTACTCTCTTAATTCTATTTTATTGGTATTCATAAAACGGCGGCCAAACCTGAAAGATATACTCTAGAATTTGGAAACAAATGCCACATACGTCTTAGAAATCATGATATTACGATTTTTACGAAGGTTATATCCGATGAGAATATAACAACCAAGTCTAATTCAACTCTGAAGGCGAACGATTTTGATAGAAAGAAAAAGGCTTGTATTTACATTTAAAGACAATTAGTTATAAAACGTCCAAATGGAAAATTTATCCAAGTCCTCTTGAAATCTCATACATTCACATATGGTACTAATTGATGCAACGATTTTAATGTCGTCAGCATAAATGAAACATCGATCAAAATTAAAAAATTCAATCACATCGCGGTTACACGAAAAAAAAAGAGTCGTAATCTTCTACAAACTGCCAACGGTTTACAAGGTAAGACTGCAACCTGAAATAGTCAAATACAGTTTTCGCGTTAATATTGTTAGATGTTGAAATAAAAGAATTGTCATCAACCGAAGCCGCATCGGAAAGATTGAAATCACTGGCAATAAACATTTTTTTATATGATCGTAACTAGAACGCCGCCAACTTTAAGAATGGTGCTAAAAGTATACCAGTCAGTTCTGTGCATGATATATAGGTAGGTGATAAATATCCCACATAGAATTAAAATTATTATAAGCCAAGACTCACAGATGATGATTATATCATAATTATTGTCAAGGACACCAAGGTAAAACTCATTAGCCAAATAGAAAAAATCGCGGAGAACTTCTTGTGAGTCCCAACAAAATTAGTTTCATTGTATGTATATACATCCGAAAAAAGCCCACGCCTGCTAATAAATCCCTTAAACGCTGCTATGAATGTCTATCAGAACTGATCTCAGATACTACTTTCAAGTGAATAGCCTTAACCGTCAAGCAAACAAAAACACGTCTGTATGCTTTATGCAGTTAGCACCTCTACCTTGCTTAGACTACAACATCATTGGGCATGCAAAATTAATGCCTATGTATGAGTAAATGATTGACATTGTAGTACCCTCGGTTGCGGAAGTATTCCTATAATTTGTTTTGACGTCTGAACTCGAAATCGCCCATATTTTATGCACTTACGGTATTTACGTTTCATTGATTCCTGATAAGCTAAGAAAGTAAGGAAGGGCTAGGATGTAGGGTTATATGCGTAGCTAATGCATTCTGTAGTTGTTTTCCAACTCTTAACACTCCCTCTTCATTGAAAATGGTACCAGTGCTGATAAGGGTGATTTTGTTTTGAGACATTTGCTTTTAAGTAATTCGCGCATTTCAGATGCGAAATTTGTAGCTTGTGCGGTCTTAATGCACACATTTTCGCTGCATACATTTCTAAAACTGTAAGAATACCCAGTTCTTCATACCTGACATGGCGACAATTGTATATAAATCGTATACAAAATGCCATTATTCAATTTAAGTGAGGCTAAGTTGATATTTGATTAAAATAAATTTCTGTAATATCATTGGCTTTAACATTTGTGTGTACTACTATGAATTTGCGTTCCTCTTCTGTGGTTTGTAATTGCAAGTCGTATGACGATGGCCACTCAGTTTTATTAAATACTAACCAATCAGGTTTACAAAACATCAACAAGTTCTGATGGTTCAATGCCCTGTGATGCAAAATCAGCTAGGTTATTTCTTGAGCGTACGTGACGCCAATACTTTTGAGGTAGCGTTTCTAAGTTATGCAAATAACTCAACTTAAGAATCAGCTTGTAAAATTTGTGAAAATGTGCGTGCCAGAAGTAATGCTCTAATCATATCTAGCGTGGGTATTGATAATGAACGTACCGGTGCAACTTTCGTTTTTGTCGTGACTATTCGAACGAGAAGAACCGTTTAAATCGTAACTGCTACAATAAATCACTGCAGATGACGCTGCGCCGTTGGCGTCACAGAAGCCGTAAAGTTTGAAATCTGTGTTGTAGAATAATATTTATTAGGGAATTTGAATTTTTTCCCAGCACCGGAAGGTTGATTTTAAAAGTTTTCAATTTTTTTGCTAATTGCTTTGGTAAAGGATCATCCATGACAGAATATACAGTCATAACCGCTGGACATTTTTTTTTTATATTGATCACTACGATCATCCGCCAGCTATCCAAATAAATTCAATTTTACGAATTGATTAAGGTTTCTAAATTGATCTGAATTTGAATGCTCTTTCCAGTCTCCAACTGATTGATGCTGTTCATAAAAGTGAGAACTTAACTGAGTATTCAGTATTTGTTTGGAAGTACAGTTAAACTTTTTTTATCCAAAATTGATGGGGATTAATAGATTCTGCATGATGAAATTTTTAGTGACTTCCGCGTTTTTCATATAAACGGCACTTTTATGGAGCTATTTCCCGCTTTTACGCACAAACCATTATGACATGTGTAATTATCCGCTAGTGTAAAAATATTTATCTTAAGACTGTGTCTAAAACCCATGATAAATATTTATGAATACACATTTTTAACTTTTGTTTGATAAAAACGAAGACTATGATAATTTTTGACAAATACCAAAACTTTCTATAATAAAAGCCAAATAAATCGCGTAGCACACTAGGATATATACAATTAAACATAAAATTCACTACTTGATTTTGTAATAGTACCATTCAAAAACCATATAAGAAAAATTTGGAAAATTTTGCGTTGCTATGGCGATTTCAATAAACAATGCACACAATTAAATGCAATTTCTCTTCATAGTTTTTATACCTCACAAAAATTAATTTGAAAACAAATAAGGCAATGAAATATTTCTTAATTTTTTAATAAAAAATTATGAATGTAGGGGAATATTTTTTAAATAAATGTCAAAAATTTTATTCACAAATATTTATCATTGGTTTCGGACACAGTCTAAATATACAAAGCAAATAAATTTGTTGATATTTTTTACATGCAAAAAGAATTTTTGGCCAAAATTCCAGATTTTTCAGTAGCAAGAACGTGAAATGTTATCGTAAAAAATATTTTCCTTAATTTTTTTTTTGAAGATTAAGGCATGTATTTTGCAACATCAATTAACTTTTAGCAAATATTCATTTTAACTATAAAAATATCGCAGTTTACATTTTAAAAAAATATCACGCCGTCCATTAACCTCAAAAAAATGAAATAAATAACAAAATAGGCGGGAATGTTTTGTACTCCACTAAAATCTATACTCGGGATTGGTTAACTAATTTTCCACATACATACATTATTCTGTTTGTCTACAATGTACAAATTTTATATTTTATCCTGTTTACATTTTCTTAAATTTATAAAATTTATTATTTTGTAAACAGAACTATTAATTACCGTGTGTGTGCTTAATGCTGAGTGAAATAATGAAATTATATTTTGAATGTGGGTGCCAAAAAAACTGAAATACAAATTGAAGATAATCTCATCGTATCCAAAACAAAATAAAAAACACATTTTTGTGTGAAAGGATTAAAAATTTTAAAATCTTATCAATCGACCATATCGCGTTTCACAATAATGTTTGTGCTTAAGTTTAGCGCGATTTTTATTTTGTTGTGTTTTTGGTTTTTTATCGAGTTCGAGTCTCTGTGGCCATAAATTATGATGATTCAAATTAGAGTGGAATCGATTTTTTTTGGTGTTTTGTATTATCTGGTCGTTTGCTATATTTGCTTTTTTGTATAGTTTGTGTTGAATATAAAGTGGCATTTTTATGTTGATTTTAATCTAAGATAAAAAAAAATATTTTTATTTTGTGGTGTGCTGTAATAAATTTAACAAAATCGTTAGCATATATAAGTTTGTAAAGGTGTTTTGATTGTTTATTAGAGCTTTGTGAAATTGAACACGTTAACAGGAGTCTATTTTCTTTTATTTATTTATAATATATATATATATATATATATATATATATATATATATATATATATATATATATAAATATATATAAATATATAAATATATATATATATATATATATATATATATATATATATATATATATTTATACACAAATATATATATATATATATATATATATATATATATATATATATATATATATAAATATATATATATATATATATATATACATATATATATATATATATATATATATATATATATATATATATATATATATATATATATATATATATATATATATACAGGGTGTCCCTAAAGTGCCTGACACGAATAGTACCGTTGGATTCCTTGATCAAAGCGAATATGACTTTACTTCTACCACTTCGCACTGTGAAGCCCCCCTATCAAGTTATAGACGTTTGAAAAGGAGCCTTCCAACGTCGTACCTTGTATTAAAGATAACTCAATATCTAGAGAAAGAACCATTTGGTTTTCCTAATGTTTATATCGTGAAAAAGCTGATTAAATTTTCTTTTAAATAAAGTATAATAAGTATGAATATTTACAAAATTATTTCAAATTAAAACAAAACTTTTAGAATTGAAGTTTTTTTAAGAAAATTTTTTGTTTCTTTATCTTTTATCTTTAAACAATTACTCTACGACAATACATATTTTTTGATTAAAACATAGTTCAGATTCTTAACTTTCAGAAAACTTAACTATTTGTCATATTTGCAATAATATGTTACCTAAAAAAATTAAAAGATTACAATACAAATTTTGCATTTTCATTATTAGACGCAAGTATATTGAGGTAAAAATAAGTACTGGTATTAGGTAATAATATTTCGCAATATTTACAACAAATTCTCAAAATGACCACCATTAGCCGTTACGCATTCCAAACACCTATTCACAAATGAATTACGAACTTTTACGAAAACGTTTCTATCCCGTTTGACTTCGTTAGAAGCTTCATATATTCTAAAAATTAACGTTGCTTTATCTGAGACAGACGAAGAGTAAACTTTAGTTTTTAAATGGCCCCAAAGGTAAAAACCTAACGTATTTAGATCCGATGATCTTGCTGGCCAAGGCATAGGTCCTCTGCGGCCAATCCACTGCCTTGGGAACAAAGTGTTTAAGTGTGATCGTACATTTCTTGCAAAATGTGGTGGAGCACCATCATGCATAAACCACATACATCGTAAATTAAACAATGGAACTTCTTCCAATAGTTCTTAAAATAAGTTTTTTAAAAAATTTAAATATTTTACACCATCTAATTTATCTGGAAGTATGATCGGGCCTGGTAATTCGTCTCCAAAAATACCACACCATACATTTACTGTGAATCGTGAATCTATGTTCGTAACTATTTACAATTTTTAAATGAGGATTATTTGATGACCAGGAATGCATGTTGTATTAATTTATACATCCGTCCCGAGTAAATGCAGTTTCATCTGTGAAAATTATCTTCTTCGGAAACCAAAAATCTCATGTTTGTTGCTCAATTACCCATTCACAAAAAATTCTTATTTATTCAACATGTAAAATTTTTATTGTAATCTTTTAATTTTTTTAGATAACATATTATTGCAAATATGAGAAATAGTTAGCTTTTCTGAAAGTTAAGAATCTGAACTATGTTTTAATTAAAAAATATTTATTGTCGTAGAGTAATTGTTAAAAGATAAAAGGTAAAGAAACAAAAAATTTTCTTAAAAAAATTTCAATTCTAAAAGTTTTGTTTTAATTTGAAATAATTTTTACGTAAATATTCATACTTATTATACTTTATTTAAAAGAAAATTTAATCAGCTTTTTCACGATATAAACATTAGGAAAACCAAATGGTTCTTTCTCTAGATATTGAGTTATCTTTAATACAAGGTACGACGTTGGAAGGCTCATATTCGCTTTGATCAAGGAATCCAACGGTACTATCAGCCACTTTAGGGACACCCTGTATATATATATATATATATATATATATATATATATATATATATATTTGTATATAAATATATATATATATATATATATATATATATATATATATATATATATATATATATATATATATATATATATATATATATATATATAATATAATTTATATATTGGAAAAACTGCTTGCTAGGTTTTTCTTACTAGGTAATGGCCCGAAAGAAAGCGAATACGATATAATATAAAAATTCTTTTCTGAATTATGTTCATATTTTGATGGCTTTGGTATTCTCACCTCTCTCTACTCTTAGTATTTTTGCTGCAGGTTACATCTGTCGTGATAGTATATACTTGAAATTACTACAAAAAAAAAATTTGCTAACATGTGGATTACAAATTATACAGACAAAATTTGAAATTTTTCAATCAAGCATTGCCATGCGCTTAAATTTGTTTTTAAAATAAAAACGGAAATGTATTTGGTGTAAACCGTACTCGATATCTTTTCGTTTCTAATTTTCGGGTCAAGGCGAATTCTTTGGTGTTTTCGTCCGTTGGTTGGCTCGTTCGTTGATTCTGCAGTTTTTTTAAATGATTTGTGGTTGACGAAGATCGATTTTGTTTATCTCTTTCACATCTGTCTTTATGTCTCTATCTTGCCATGTTCGTTCAGTAGAAAAGTTAGATATAAACCATCTTTATGTGAAAAAATTGCAGAAGAAAAAATTTGTCATTTTTAACAAATATACAATTGGTTAAAAAAAACTACCGATCGAACGAGCGAAGATAATATTGCAGTCGCCTTCATTATCTCTACCTTTATGCTACTGACCCATATAATATTTCGGTGTAAATTGGGAATTATAATTTAAATGGTCCACAGTCAACATTGGCAAATATCTAATTAATATAGTATATATATATATATATATATATATATATATATATATATATATATATATATATATATATATATATATATATGCATATATATATATATATATATATATATATATATATATATATATATATATATATATATATATATATATATATTTATATATATATATATATATATATATATATATATATATATATATATATATATATATATATATATATATTTATATATTTATTATAAGTGTACGTTTCCACCAAAAAGTTGGTTGTTTTTTTTACATCGTTCCTCACACGGATAGTATACATTCTCATAAAAATTGCACAAAATTTATTACCTACTCATGCAAACAAAAAACAAACGCCGAGAGATTATGCACAGATTTTAGTGGCAAAAATTGTTGTTAAAATAAATTTTTTTTATAGAAAACTGTGTGCAACCAAAACTGCTATACTATTTTTTCGTGTATGTAACCAACCATGAAAAAAATGTCAAAAATGTAAACAATTTTAGAAGTACATATCTAGGTATCGTTAAAAAAATACGTTACGAAAAATAAAATTTGAATTTCATTATTTACTTTTGTTGTAAATTTTATTTCTAATTTTTGTATTATTTTCGCTGTGGTTTATTGTGATCGGTGAAATAAAATAAAATTTTATTTCTCACTTTAATTATTTAAAAATATAATTACCACCACTATATAATATTTAAAACTATTTTCACTTAGAATTTTTGTATAAAATATTTAGAAATCAAAACAATATAACACTAAAATAATAAACGTCAAATTAGTTTATAAACAAGCCACAGCGAAATAAGAACTTCTACAATATTTTTTTTAATGCGAAGCACGTTATTCTAGCAAAAATTATTACTATTTAACAATAGTTTTTGCCACTAAAATCTGTGCATAATCGATCGGCAGATTTGTAGAAAAAACAATTTGATACAAGAGCACTTTTGCTGTTGTTTTTTTTACATCGGTACTAAAATATAAAATTTAATGGACAACCCTTCATTTATTTGAAAAATGTCATTAGTCTTTGTTTCGACCGAGAAATCATTTGTTTTTTTTTACAAAGGGAAATATTTTAATTTTTTTTATGTATGTGTTTTGAATTAGAGTCATAAATTTAAATATTTGAAATTTAACGTTGATTTTTTTCATAAAAATCTATTGTAAATGGTTGCAAATCTAAAATGTTTATAGTTTAATAAAAAATAAATGGCTATTAGTGTTTTAAAGAAATAAATAATTTTTATTTAAATTTGAATCGCAACAAAAATACATGGTAATGACATTTTTCAAATAAATGAAGGGTTGTCCATAAAATTTTCTAGAGGAAATTTTATTTTTTAGTGCCAATGTAAAAAAAAACAACAGCAAAAGTTCTCTTCATTAGTACAAATCGGTTGTTTTTTCTACAAATCGGTTGTTTTTTGTTTGCATGTGTAGGTAATAAATTTTGTGTTGAGACGCAATTTTTTTGAGAATGTATACTATCCGTGTGAGGTACGATATAAAAAAAACAACCAAGTTTTTGGTGGAAACGTACACTTAGTACAAATCGGTTGTATTTTCTGCAAATCTGTTACTTTTTTTGCATGTGTAGGTTACAAATTTTGTGTCGAGGCACAATTTTTTTTGTGAATAAATACTATCGTTGTCAAGTTAAACTTCAGCGTTTTTGGACAGTCAACGTGTGTTGCAGAATAATTGGCAACAAACTCATTGGCTCCCACATTATTAAAGGCATCTTGAATTAAATTTCAAAAGTAACTTGAACAGTCGGTAAAACTGGTCCTGTAAATTGGCCTGCCAGTTTGCTAGATATTACTTCCCCAGATTACTTTTTAATTGAAAGATGGAGAGGCGAGACAGAAAGATTCAGGGTTCTCATTATAGGAGAAATCGAAAAAAATTAATTTCGTTGAATGCAATGCAATCTATTCGTCTTTAAAGTGCCGTGGGCGGCGCTACGTACTATATAAGATCCAAAGGTGGTGAGCAACTATTTATATGTCATAATGCATATTCAACTAGAATTATGCAACTTTGATCAGCAAATAACTATTACTACTTGACCACCTTTGCCGTAGTTTTGAAAAAAAACGCTAGGTGTCAGCCACTTTGCGTTAAAAGGCGAATAGAAATTTTTTTGCTTCATATGGATTGTAACCTTCCAACTCAAATGTATACACAAACCAGTGCAAATGTATTTAAAATTGTTCAGAGTTTAAAGGGTTGTTACAAAAACGGCCAGATCCCGTGAAACGTCTTATAAGTTTGTCTTTATGTTGAACTATGACTTTAATTTAAGGTGACCCCTAAAAAATATCCGGGCACTTAGTATTTGATAAATCTGTATCTTCCAGAAAATTGTTATCCAATAGGTTCTGCGTTACACTTATAAGCTTATAACTTTTGTACTATGCACGAGGATTTTTTTAAACTGCAAGGTGCCTTTAAAAAGCAGATGGGCTGTGGACAACGTTTAGTGGGGAATCATTGGCGCTCCTGTTGGAAACCCATTTCCCAGGTAGTGTGGATGTGTCGACGGAGCTTGGTAGGAATAGGGAAAAATTATCGTCGAGGTGCCCCGAGGAAATTGTGTGCAAAAACTGGATCCTATGGGCACTAAACGACTTTAGACCCTATAAATCGGCAGGCGCGGATGGTATCATTCCAGTGAAGTAGCAAAAACACTCGTCGGGCATTCTCCCATGGCTGGAGGTGATCTTCAGGGGGTGTTTAAAGCTGAATTATATTCCTAGGAGATGGACCCCAGGTTAGGGTGATTTTTATCCCGAAAACGGGGAAGAATTCACAGGCATACCCAAAGGACCTAAAACCTATAATTCTATCATCCTTTCTGTTGAAAACATTGGAAAGACTGATTGACGTGTGCATACGTGCAAAAATAAAATCCGGTAATTGGGCGACTTCTCAGCATGCGTACTGGAAAAGGAGATCTGTGGACACGGCTCTGCATTCGATGGTGCGAACAATTGAGAAATTAATCCACTCGAAAGAGTACTGTATGGTAGCTTTCCTCGATCTAGAGGGCGCCTTTAACAATGTCAGGACGGAGGCAGTTCAGGAAGGCCTGAACTGCTTTTCTTAGATGTGGACTACCCCTTAAGGAGGTTGATAAATTATATGCTAGAATGCAGCATTGTTAACGCAGAGATAGGGGAATCCACCATTAGGAGGCGAGTAGTTAGAGGAACTCCGCAAGGTGGTGTCCTATCACCTCTTCTCTGGTCTGGAACATAATAATCAATGGATTACATTTGGAATTGGAGAGGGAGGGAATACGGGGTGATAGCGTATGCAGATGACGTAGCGATCGTGATCTCGGGTAGGCACCTAAGCACGATTTGGGAAGTCATGCAACACGCGCTCTTAGTCATTACAAAGTGGGCCAGCAAATGTGGGCTGGGTATAAATCCATCCAAAACAGAGCTTGTACTCTTCACCAAGAAATATAAAATTCTGGTAATCGCCTCTCTTACCTTAAAAGGCACAGCACTGGTCTTTACTGATAAGGCAAGATTTCTGGGCATAATTTTGGACATTAGGCTAAATTGGAAGCCCAATATCTTAGAGAGAGTAAAGTCTACCATGGTTCTGTACTCATGTAGGAACGCCGTCGGTAGGAGATGGGGTTTAAAACCAGAGCTGGTACACTGGCTCTTCACCGCTGTAATCAGACCGATTTTGATGTATGAATTACTCTACCTTCTTCCTGTCGACAGCTTTGATAAGCAGAGAGCGGCAAATACGGCTGCATGACTCTCTGCCGTGTTTGGACACTCGACGATTGGCAGTCCGCTTAAGGAAGACTTGGCGAATAGTGACTACACAATACCGATTGTATGCTTTGAAAAAAGCTTTCGGACCCTTATCCGCTCAAGGGAATCCTGGGGGAACAGGTCAACAGCATAAACTGAAAGTATACAATTCTACACTGACGGCTCCAAACTAGAAGGCAAAGTCGCAGCTGGAGTCTATCGTGACAAATTAAATGTGAATATATCCGTTCATCTTCCTGATCACTGCAGTGTGTACCAGGCAGAAGTGGTAGCGATTGAGGAAGCGCTGACTTGGTTGATGCATAATGTCATATCGATAAGGGATATAACAATATATGTGGACAGTCAGGCGGCAATCAAGTCACTGAAAACAGTTTTTCTGACGTCCGTGGTGGCATTGAAATGCGACATTTCAATATCCAGATAGTCTGGGTCCCCGGTTCCTCGAACGTTCTGGGTGACTGCAGGGCTGACGAACTGGCAAGGAAAGGTACAACTTTTCAGTTGAAACCGGAAAGGGCAAATCTGGGGAGGCCTATAACAGCGGTTTTTATGGCGCTTAAAAATGAGGCTATAGCCTCGGCACAGAAGAGGTGGAATAACACCATAGCATGCAATGTAGCGCGGCAAGTCTGGCCGAAACTGGACTTGAAGCGCTCCAAAACACTACTATCCTTACGTAGACCTGACTTAAGTATAGTCGTGGGGGTGCTCACAGGACACTGCCTCATTAGGGAACATGCGAGGAGGCTTTTGTCAATGGGAAATGACTTCTGTAGAAGCTGTATGGATGAGGAGGAGTAAGATACTGTGAGCCACTTCTTCTGCTCATGCCCGGCACTAGCTTACAGGAGGTACAAGCATCTGGGCAAGTATTGTTTCGACGGCTTTTTGGATCTCGAGAACTGCAATGTGCGAGACATCTTACGCTACATAAGTAGCTCTGAATGGTTCCAATGAAGGTGAAAGAGGAGCAGGATCTTTTGGTATCACAAGGGACCATCACCGGTCTAAGTGTGCGCTAGCTGCCACTCTAACCTAACCTAATCCTAAAGGTGCCTTTGGAAATTGTAAATTCGGCATTGGATGGCACTAGCCTGTAGTATATATATATTTATATATTTTATATATATATATATATATATATATATATATATATATATATATATATATATATATATATATATATATATATATATATCCTAATTATAATCCTACCTAATTATAATCGCTATATAAATTTCTAATTTTAATTTTGATCGAACGCCAAAAACACTTAATTTAATTAATTTTGCCCCACTAATTTTTTGAATAATTTAAATTTGTGATGATGGCACTGCGGGTATAAATTAACCCGAAACAAAAATGATAACAAAATTCCTATCGCAAATTTTGTGGTTAATCTAAAATTAATTTTTAAACCTTGGATGTATATTATAATGAGATTACGACATGTGGTAAATTATACTGCGGGATTAAAGTATTACAAAAAAAAAGAATAAAAAATTTTATGTGGCCAATGAATGCGTGAGTTCAAGCTACTTGGCATACCAAACATATTTTTTATCGAAAGAAAACAAATTTTTTTGACAACTGCTCAGATTTGAAAGAGTTAGCTGGCTCATGTACTTACTGGTAACTTAACAACTTTCGCTTGAAATCTAAATAAATTGATACATTTTTTTTTATCTTTTTTAAACATATTGAATCGCTTTATTTTGTTTCATGGTTAACGAAAATACAGATTTTGGTTTGAAATTTTGAATCCAAAGGAGCAGAATATTTTTTTTCAAAAAATTTAGTGAATCCTTCAGACGATTTGAAAACATATTCATCTCGCATCAATATTTCTCGCTTTTTTTCGATAACTTTACCTGGTTTAAAATTGTTCACTTTAGAGTTTAATGTTTTTTCGATAATATCAACTTTAGTGACTACTACAGGTTTGCCACCTCCATGTTGGAAACGGGACATTGATGATGAATTAATTTTCGAACTGCTTTCCGTTGTTGGATTTAAATTTTGAGGATTAGTTTGCAAGTGTTTCCTTTTTTAGATAAAAAAAAAATAAAAAAAATATTAGGCATTGCGGGCATTGCAGTGTACAATACAGTAAGCATTAAAATCTATGTTGAAATCTTTCTAATAAAAAAACATCAATCGTAAATTTTAAACGATCAGACTCGTTATAATTCTGTCAATATACATGTATTGCAACCAAGATAATCCTAAAATAATGTCCTATAACAAGAAAGTCCTATACGATAAAAGATTTAATGCCCCTTATCGTCACATCGAATACTATAACTTAAGTGCAAAGATAGAGCAATCGGTGGCAAAATTGACAACGTTTCAACCTTTAGCTGAGGACTACCGTTATTCTCATCCTGAAGTTATATTGAATTCGGTATACGTTAATTATACTCTTTAAAACTTTGAATTATCTTCCCGATTCTCCTGTAAATTCAAAACCAAATCTAGGTATGATCGCAAGTATTCGCAATGAATACTAGGTATGATCGCAAATCATACCTAGTATTCATTGGATCGCTTACCTTCGCTATATTGTCCCTTACTGAAGCGTGCAGATTTTCACCTTTCGTCTTAGGTTGATGACGCAACCCTGGTTGGTAACTAATTATTTTTCGAGTGATCCAAGGTTGATATCGGATGGCAATCGAAGTTTTTGAATCTTTCCACCATCCCATCTGATTATGAATGCATTGGTTTAGTCTTTGTTTTCTTGATGTTTAGGATTTGGCACAGTATCTGGCATGCAGTTGACTTTAGTTTATTCATGATCAGAATAAGGCACCATTGATACTCCAAATCTGCTTATCCATTCTCAAATGGGTCTCCAACTGTCCGAGATTCTTAAACGGATAACTAGAAATGGAACGGCAATATCCATGAAGATCGCTCGAATGGCGTTTGAACGCTGCACTGCTTAATATTCCACCTTGTTCTTGTTTGAGGTAATTCGCTGGTAGCGCAAACCTCACACTTCCTTCACCACTCTTCGACTTCTCTTCGGTAACTGGCCCTATACAACCGACTTCTTGTTTTATACAATATTTTACGAATGCCACATGTGATCCAGTTTTACCATTATGGTCCTTCATGACTTCTTTGACTTGGTTTGAAAGTAGCTCCTATTACTGTATGGTTTTGTTGCTGCTAGCCGATGCCCAAAGTCTTACGGGCTCAATAACTTTTCACTGTTGTAATTTCGGTTGCGATTTCTTGCCACTTATGTCTTCTGCCTTGTTTCATCCACTTTAATATTGATACGATTGACTCATCATGTCATTGGACCTTCATTATTTGCTCATCCTGTTGCTTTATGCAATACTTACACTCACCAACATATACACGGCCCCCGGACGTTTCATCGGCGTTGTTGAGCAGTAATCCTCACCTGGGGCGTATACTACATTGAAAGCATTGAGTTAGTTTTTTGAGCCTTGCATCAATTATAGCCAGTATCTGTGCAATATTTTTTGCGTCTAGTTTTCGCAATTTGGCGGAATCAGTGGCTACAAAGTGAATTTTTCCTTTGCAGTCGTTATCTGGTTATCTCTTATGGAGTTGATAAAGGCATCAACATGTAATTAAATCAAAACATCGACAGGACCTTTGTACAGTATAAAAGATAGGAACTATCTGTATCTCAAATCTAACTCCCTCAAGATACGAATATAGGTAATTTCTGTAGCGGATATGAGCACATATACTGTTTTACACCAGAGGGCTAAGATTAAGACATTAAGTTGTTTCTGAGCAGTCCGTGCAAATTTGGCCGACAAAGTACGGGGATTTCATGATTCCGTTATGTTCTCCGGAAACGAGTTCATTTCTAATGGATTTTACACATCTCTGTTGGATAGTTCAATCCGTGTGCAAGGATAACTTCTGTTTTACTGCTTCGAATTCTTTGATTTTTCCCATTACATCAGCTGCGATGGATTTTTTTCAAATCTTCTTTTCCCCCTTCAAGTTGGTTACATCAGATTCGATGTATGATTCCAACTCTGACACCTTTCCTGTGAAGGATATTTGTAGCTGTTGCATCTGTGCTGCCACGTCAGCCATGATCACGTCATGTCACGTCAGAACTAACCTTAGCCAGTAGTATAGATTAACGAGGATTATTTTTTTCTGTGGCACCGGCATCCACGAATAGTAACTGGCCTTTCTCGTTGCTTATGCATTTTGTTGGTAATGGGTTGGTGATGGCAAAGTGAAGTCAACTAAACGTTTTTCACTCAAACCATGTGCCCGGTTTTCTATATCAATAAGGCATTGGTTAAACAAGTTTTCGGGCATTGATAATGTGGTATCAATGCATCGTTCCCGTTCCCTGTAAAGAATATTTTTACAATCCTTTTTGAAATGCTTCCCGCAGTGTTGTTATTATTCAGTCCATAAAAAACCAGGTACGTTTACTGACACTGCATCAGCCATGAAAGAGTATTGCTCAGAGGTCATTGCTACCCAAAAAACTCTAACGCCAAAAAATTAATACCACATGTAACCAAAGGCTATAAATTGATTTACAGTGGAGATGACCTCCACGTGGTGGGTGCTGTCCACCGTGGGCTGCGCTCACGCGTGTTAGATGAGTCTTAGATGAGCTGCCAACTAGGTATCCTGAACATACTGCAAATACAAGGACGAACGAGCGATTAGCTCGGACATTCGAAAACTCAATTCCAAACTAGACAGACTCATCTAGACTGCGTCGGAACGACGCTACATCCACCAGCATCCAACTTGGTGCTACTATCATGACAGATTCGGACTTGAATCTGATAATTGTCAGTTACAATATAGAGGTCAACGTAACCGGGAATAACTGTTCCCCTAAGCAATAGGCCAATTGTAGGTATAATAATTACCAAACAAGAGGGTCTATTGGTTGGCGAGGCTGACTGTTTCAGGAGCTTGAAACCCAAGTTAACACTGACTTACTTTTGTCAGCCGCCAATAAATATAGTGTTCCGGTGAAACTTTCCACTTGCATTCACTATTGCGAACGTAAATCGGCATATCATTAGTGCAGATTTTCTTAAGAACTACCACTTACTAGCCGACCTTAACAACAGGAAGCTGATTAACCCTAGAACCTTTTTCATTGCCAATGGGCAACTCTTTAAGATATGTTCCAGGTGCAGTGTTTGAAAAATCAAATAATGGGGATTGGGAGCCATTTGGATTCTTTTCGAGGAAACTTTCCGATGCTGAATACAACTTTTTCGAGATTTTTTCTAAGGCTAAGTGCAACCCGTGACAAACTCGCAACTTGGATTTTGTGTCTTAGTTCACGACGGACATACAACATATCCAAGGTAAGGATAACGTGGTGGTCAAAACACTGTTTCGAGCACCAAACCACGAAATTTTAACTATCAAGACTCACTTCGACGAACCATTTCGATGCACTGCATAACATTTCGCATCTAAGCAACTGAGCTACATGGAAGCTAAGTTCAACTAGAATTTTTCTGGCCCAGTATGAATCAATACCTGATCCTTTTTATCCTGTCAAAAATGCAGCTTGGTTATTCTAGAGGTCCACCGGGATGTTTTCAACATATCGATTTAGATATCGTGGGACCACTTTCACCTTCTAATGGATACACTTATTGACAAATCTGTGTCGACCGTTTGACACAATGGCCAAAAGCATATTGAATAAGAGACATTTCTTGTTACTATATTGCCTGAACTATAGTCGAGAACTATATCACCAGATTTTGGGTACCGGTCAACATCACGATCGATCAAGGAACACAATTTGAATCCAAACTGTTTGGTGAGCTGACTAAGCTTTTAGGATCCAATTGGATCCGAACCACCCCGTACCACCCACAATCAAACGGCATGGTTGAGTTTTTTCACTCCTAGTTGAAAACATCCCTAAAAGCCCGATGTAACCCTTTGCATTAGAGCTCCAAGATACTTATAGTACCCGAGCTACAGTAAATGAGGATCTAAAATGTTCCCCCAGCTGAGCTATCTATACGGACAAACACAAAAAAGTTAAATAAAAAAAAATAAAAAATAAATTTTCCATAAATACCTCAGAAAGGCATATGCAGATGATAACTATATGTAATTGGGCTGAATGACAACGGTGGGAAAATATCTCCTGGATTCACTTGCACAATTTTTGACTTTCAAAAATTTTCTAACCAACGCGCAATTGATTTTGGTAGTCAAAATATCATGCAAATGCCGTCAAGCTGAAGTTTTACAAGATGTTGATCAGACCATTGTCATGTACCATGAGAGATGAGTATGAAAGATTGCTGATGATATTCAAGAGAAGAGTCATGCGCTTGATATATGACCCGAAACGCGACGATGTCGACGTTAACAGGTTTTCTTCAATCACGAGATCAGTATTTTGATAAAAATCACTGACTTTGTTCAGGAAGTAAAAGGGTATCGAGGGCACTGGTCACATTCTGTGAGCCGATCTTAAACAAATGGCAAGCTTATGATTTAGTCGCTAAAAAAACTAAAATTACGAAATTAAAATGTTATAACTAACATGCACTATAACTATACTGTATCAACCCTATCATTGTATTGGAAAATAATAAAAAAAATAGGACAAGAAAATTAAATTGATTAAAAAAAGATTTTCCATACTTGTAGTAGTAGTTGAGTGTGTTTTTCAGCGGCACTATAATAAAGTCTTGCAGTCCATTCAGTAATTCTCCAACTGCTTCACATAACGGAATCACAACTAATTCAATAAAATTTATTTGATTCATTGGTAATTTCTTAACATCAGGATCAAAACAAGGTGTAATCGGAAGGCCTTCAGATACTTCTAAGTTGCGTTGTGCCATACATTCTTCAAACAAACGAAGTAACCACGGTTCAGCCACATTCGAAGGTCGTACCACATTTGAAAGATCGGCCACTTTTATAAGCACCATACAAAGCTGAAACCGAAATTAAAATACAAATTTGAAAATTATTCAAGGCTGAACAATTAACTCCCACCAATTCAATGTGCTCGCTATTTGTGTAGTTAAAAATTGGGATAATCTGTTTGAATTGATCGCAAATTTCATAATGTCGTTCCTTATCGGTTGCGAGTATATACGTTGTAATATCGTCATGGATCTCTCTGAAATTTTAAGATAAAAAAATATGTTAACGCCCAGCCTATAATTATACTTTACTGTTAGTGATCAAATTACTTAAAACTCTCAGTGGAAAATGATGAAAATATATTAAATTCTGGATTTTCTAACAACTGAAACGTCATGGAACAATGATGATTTTCTAAAGGTGAAATATTATTATATTGTTGTGCTAGTTCGGTGCGTGCATTAACTTGGTAGCTATTATCGAGTCCGGGATGATCTAAATCATGACAAATGCTCGATACAAGCAATACCAAGGCTTGTAAGTCACCAATATGATTAATCAAATCGACGTGACATATCATTGCGTATACTATTTGGGTAACACAAAAACTATGGTGAAAATTGTGGTATGGTAGTGCCCTATAATGTGTGTAAATTTGAAAAATCCATTCGTTTAACGTTACCAACGGTATATTAAATTTATCCGGTAAACCTAATTCGATAAACATTGTTTGCATTAAGTGTAAAAGTTCAACATCATCCCATTCGTATGAATCGAACGATGGCAAACGCAATGCTGATTTAGCTTCGTCCGAAACGGGGTGGTTTGATATTTCGAAAAATCTTTTTTTCACAACACTTTGTAGTGGTAAATTTATATTTTGAGCTGATATTGACATTATTGACGGTTAACCCCAAATTTTGACGGCGATTAGTAAAAAATAATGACAGTGAAACCAATTGCTCGTTTACTTGGCCTACTGACAATTTTTCAATGTATTTCGGAAGACCTGATGTTTCCATTTAAAAAAAGATTTGATAAGATGGATTCCACTGGCTTAAATAAGTTACAGAACTAACCAAGATTTGGGAATGTTATATGGGAAAATAATTTTACATCACTGAAAATAAATCCGTTTTTAAAACTGCCTAGGTCTTAATATTAACAATATTTTTAATTAGAACAGTTTTAGTATTGTCACACAATTGGTAGTGGTAACACTTCTTATGATACCTACCAAGCTGTTAAAGCCAAAGTTGGCGGTAGGTACCACTTGTTTGATTTCATCGTAGGGCGAACTTGTTCATCACCATTATTTCCTATATGAGAAAATTACTCTACTAAAATGAACATTGTCAAAATTTAAACTGTGACTAGCCAACCTGATAATCATTTGTGATCAGTGCGATTGGTGTCCTTAATGCTAGAGCTGGCAGAAATACAAACTAACTTATATCAAAACATAGGTCCGTACTCCCGAATCGGTTTATTGATCGATAATAGGAAAATAATGATGTATTCACTTGGAAACATGTACACATCCTCGTAAGACGTCCCGAAGTCAAATTGTCCATGAAAGCTTCCATTTCGTCTGTTCGATTTCCTAAAATACAATACTTCGACTCCGCTTGTCATAAATTCAATTTTTTACTTCACAAAAAAAATGGATTAGGAAGCCGCAATTCAAGCACCGGATGAGTTGACGGATTTATACACCTTGTATTGTAGTATTCTGTATTCAGTTCTATATTTTAATTTGAGTGTTATTTTGTTCTTTGGTCAATAGATGGCATTTTATAATTTGTAAAAATATAGTTTTGGTAATCTTCGCGAGAAAAATGAAGACGAAGCGCTGTAGTTAAAAAAAAGAACAATAAAAAATATATAATGGCGACAAGAAAAGCGAACAACGTTGTTTTAATAATTTATAAAAAAAAAGGAATGATATAAGATTTTTAAGTTATGTGTACACTCGTTGTGATTTTTTTTTTGGTATGTCAATATTACTATGTGAGGTTATGTCATCCGCAAAAATTTGGATTTGAGTTTAGTGTCCGCTCCGTTTTTTTTTTCATTGTTTATTGAGTTCACATTTTCGATTTTCCATACAAATTGACAGTTCTCATCAAACGGAATGGGTGGAATGGATACATTCTGTTTGAACCTTTAGAAATTGAAAAATTGAATTTTAAATATGTTTTTTATGCTGATTTGATACGTGACATTTAATACAAATATTAATTTATTTATATCAACTGTAATAGGCACTTTATTGAAGAGAAAGAAACACCAATGTTAGATGCAGCCATTTTAATTCAAAATCATGAAAAACACTCATTTACAATAATGACAATTAAACAATAAATGCAAAGGTCACTTAGATGTAGAAAAAATGACAGAAAAAAAGTTGCGTATATATTTAGAGTTCAAATTTTTTATTTGTTGCTATAATGCTATTATAGTCGAGAATGATATAAAATAAAAATTATCCGACTTGTGTTACTAAAGGGGAATAATGTCCTCGTTTGGTGAAAAGTCCTCGGGACCTTCTAGCTCCCTCGAACATTTACCAAAATGTAAAATGTATTGTTGGTAAAGCGCTGCGAGGAAAACCAAAACAATACAGTGACGACCAACTAATAAATTTGCAACTGTACTCTTCGACAAATTTTCTACAATTGAAGCTGCCCTAAATCTATGCACTTCCTGAGAATTATCCATATATCAAACAATAGTTTTACAACCAAGTAAAGCAAGCGTTCGAGGAAACAAAGGAAATGCTACTAGGAGCCATGCTAAAAATAACAGGAGATGATGAAGAAAAAGCGAACTTGGAGAAACAGGTCATTGATGCTTCACCTTATGTCCTAACGGATGAGGATCAGCCAACCGAACTTGAAGGTGGTACGAGTCAATGACGACCAACAAGAAAAGCTATATAAAATTCAGCATGTGAAGGCTAAAATGTTTCTCTCTAACACTAACGCGATTCATAGATTAAAAGATGATAAACTGCACTTCAAGGCATATTATAAGTTAAACAACCAACTGCTGGCCGACTCAAGGATGTCAATCACACAAAATCACAAAGAGATAATTATCAGCGCAAGCGAAGAAGAGTTTTAAAACGAGTATTTTAGCCGAGAAACGTACAAGAACCTATACTGGATCAAAATACCTCATTTTAACGAGGATTATAAAGGTGGAGCCTTTTAACTCTTCAATAAAACCATCCATTGTAATTATGAACTAACTATGGTGTAGAAAAGATGCATTACATATTATCAGTAGCTATATAGGAAGGAAATCCAGCTTAAGCTCTTAAACCACTTCAACATCTCGCAGAACAATTCTCACCGCTTGTACGTCTATCTGAATGTGAAAGGTTCCAAAATCTATCGCAAATCGAAAGAAGAAAGGCTGTATATTACAAACCACTATGCCGAAGATGCTTGCTTTCGGAACATAAACTTCCATGTAATAAAAGTTGTGAATTATGCAAAGGTGCGCATCACAGTTAGCTGCATTTTGACAACAGTACGCGATTTAGGGCACCAGAAAGCATAAAACCCGCCAATACAAACGTGCAAACGAACCTTTTTAGTGAAAGCATCATCAGGTAGTCACAAGGAATTGATTCGTGTGCTGATAGATCCTGGGTCTCAAGCAACCTTCATTAGAAAAGAAGCCTATCAGGGACAATAAATTAATAAAGAGCGCATCGTATGCAGAAACAACAGGCATCGGAAAAATCTAGGCTGGAGTAGCAAGCTCAACCGTTGAATTTAACATGAAGCCAAGGTTTCCCTCCAAATATAACTTAACCGTGAAGGGATTAGTATTTAAAAACGTAAAGCGGGTATGCCAGAACTGTTGTTAGACCCCTGGAAATGGAAACATCCCAAAAATCTGCTATGGGCGGATTCAGCATTTTACACTCCTAGTCCAACGCACTTATTTTTAGGTGTAGATTATTATGGAGACATTTTTATCAATAAAATAGTAAAAGCCTCATTTGACGAACCTTTTATTCAAGAAACCAAATTGGGCTGGATATTTCTAGGCTGTACTTCAGTCGATTATCACATTTTAACAGTGATACAATCAATGGAAACCAGAACTGTTCAATTGAGATATTCAATTGAAAAGTTTTCGGGAAATAGAAAAGGTTCCTCATAAACAAACATTCACCAAAGAAAAACTAGAATGTGAAAAAATGTTTGCCACCAGCCACAAAAGTCTCAAAAATGGCCGTTTGTAGTCAACATTTCTCTTGACATTGTTTTGTATTATGCCAAACCATTAGGATGCTCAAAAAAGTTCACAATGACACTTTTGTTTTAAATAGATTTTTGATGTTTTCATCCAAAAACAAACCATCGACTTGCTAAACAGCGGTGGATTTACTTTAAGAAAATGGGCAACTAATAATGCGGTTCTTTTGAAAGCCATATCAGCACATCTAAGAAGCCAAAATCGTTTGGAATTTAAACTTAACGAAACCATTACAACTCTTAGACTACACTGGAATCCAACGACGGCTAAATTCGGGTTTAATGTAATACAGTTTAGATCTGATATCGGTAAATTTACCAAAGGAAGCCTAATTTCAGATAGCGCTAAGTTGTTTGATCAGGTATGCTAGTTAGCACCAATAACTTTTGTAGCCAAGCTTATGATGCAAGAAATTTGGTTGGCAGGTCTATCTTGGGATGAAGAACGTCCGTCACGCACATATCAACAAAATGGCAGGAATTTAAAAATGTATTACCACTTCTAGAAAAAATATCTATCCCACGTTGGATCTTATTTGAAAATAAAAATAAAACAGAGTAACATGGACTCTGCGACACCTCAGTTTTTGATTTCACATCAAAAACGAAAGTTGTTCCGATTAAATACTTGCTTTAGCTACCTCGACTTGAGCTTTGTGGAGCGCTGCTTCTCGCTAAACTTATGCATCAAGTTATTGAAGCAATACACATTCCGGAAATAACTTCGTTGTTTTGGACTGATTCTTTGACCTCATTATGCTGGATTCGAGAGCATCCTCATAAATATAAAACTTTCGTGGCCAATTTAATATCAGAAATTCAAACATATTCAAGTGCAGCACAATGGCATCACGTTAGGTCAACTGATAATCCAGCAGGTTCTGCCTCAAAAGGTACCAGTCAACCTCGGTGGACGGGTCCAAATTGGCTACAACTTATATCTTAACATTAGTCACAACAATCTACTGCTCCAAGTGAAATCAATTTTAAAACTAAACGTTTGGGCATATCTATTTTCAAATGTGAACCAAATAACTCACGTTGTTGGCCTCTGTCAACGATTTATAAATAAATGCTTAAAAAACTGGATACCGATCGTCAATTTGATTATCTCCCGAAGAACTAAATGAATACTGTACGAGCTTATTTGAATAATTTAACATGCAGAGTTCCAGAATGAAATCAGGCACGCAACCTCCTTTCGCTTAATCCATTTATCCGTGAATAAAAATGCTGAGAATAGGAGGAAGAATAATTAATTGTAACCTGAAGTATGAGACATCCAAAAATATTTCCGCAAAAACATAGATTCACAAAGTTATTAATCAAAGATACGCATATAAAATAACCTTGCATGGGGGAATTCAGGTAACTCTGTCACATCTTAGAAACAAACGTTGGATCATAAACGGTAGAAGTAACATACACTCAGAAATAGCAAAATTTATCACGTGTTATCGATTCAATGCTTCAACAAAACAACAGCTAATGGTAAGCTTACCCAAAGAACGAGTCACGCCATCACGTCCGTTTAATAGTACTAGTGTAGACTACGCTAGGCCCATATCAATAAGAAATACGAAGGATATATAGGGATATATAGCACTATGTATGCTATGCTACTAAAGTAGTGCACATAGTCAGCGATTTAACTACTGCAGCCTTTAGTGTGGCTTTTAAGAGATTTATCCAAGAAGCTTATGTCAACAGATATTAGAACTAATTTTGCGGGAGCCAAAACATAGGTGACTAAAGAAATACACGAAGCCATGCAACAAGCAACTTCTGAACTATTTTCTGACATCGGAGTCGATTGGAATTTTAAACCACCATCCTCTATTTCGGAGAACTCTGAGAAGTAGCCGTTAAGTTATTGAAATATCACCTAAAACGGGTTATTGGAAACTCAACTCTTACTTATGAAAAACTATCAACAGTTGCAATGCAGAATGAAGCAGTTTAAATTCACGCCTCTCACAACAATTTTATCTGATTCAAATGCGGTAATTCTAACCCCTGGACACTTTTTAATTGGAGATTCACTAATTACAACTCCAGAATCAAATTTGCTGATCGAGAACATTTCTGCCAACCATCGGTGGAGGCTACTCTAAAAGATGGTTCAAGATTTCTAGAATCATTGATCAAATGACTACTTAACTGGATTGCAACAAAGAAATAAATGTTCCAGCAAACTACCAGAATTACAGATAGATGTTATCATTTTAAAAAAGGACAATAACCTGCCGCCAACCAACTGGTCTTTAGGAAGGATAATAAAGCTACACCCTTGTAAAGATAACCTAACTAGAATAAAAAGGAAGTAATGATGCCACATTCAAAAGACCCATTACAAAACTAAGTGCTCTTCCTCTAGAGTCTAACAACTCAAAATAAAAAAATGTAAATAAAAAATTTGATGTAAATAAAAAATGAATACGGATGATGGAACAACTGTATGTTGCGCTCTTTATGATAAAGCAAAAAACAAATTTATTATTTAACGAGAGAAAGAGAAGTATTGTAAGCCAAAACCAACACTATTGTATATTATACAAGCCATGAAGCTTGGCTAAGTAAAACATATTATGACTACTATTTGGCTATGTGTTAGTGAATTTGACTACAGTAAAAATCGAAACAAAAAATTATATTTCGCATTGTCCATACTCCTCTAAATTCAAAGTACATAACATTTCTACAAAATTATATTTTGCACTGTCCATTCTGCTCTAAATTCATAGTATATAGTATAGCATATAATGAAGTAAATAATAATAACAATACTTCTCTCTCTCTCGTTAAATAATAAATTTGTTTTTTGCTTTGTTATAAAGAGCACAACATACTGTTGTTCCATCATTCGTATTCATTTTTTATTTACATCAAAGCATATAATAAAAGTATATACAAATTATACTACGTCACAACACTAACACTTAGGTATAGTAGTCACTTTTTGGCATAAGTATCGAAACTTCATGGCTTGTATATACATTTGTGTTGGTTTTGGCCAAGCTCAAAACCCTCTTTAGTACAAGCCGTATTGTTTGCATACTAATGCTATTCAAAAATATATACTTTGATTGTATTGTAAATAAAAATCGTGTTGGGATATGATCGCGATTATAGTATAAAAAAGAAACATTCACATACCAATATAAAAAAGATTAAAAAAGAGAGTAAAAATTATCAAAAAACAAAAACAAATTACATAACCTCAACTTTTATGTTATTTATTATGTAAATATTACTAATATTTACTGTATATATTACTAATTACACCGCACGATAGATTTTAATAGAAATAAATAATTACAATATATATACATATATATATTAATATAAAAATATATTATATATTATATAAAAATAATTAATAAATTTTACTTGAAAATTTCACAATTCACATAATTCGCTAAACAAATAAAATAAAATTTGACGTTTGAAAGTTACTAACACATCTAAAGTATATATTTTACTAACACATTTTAAAAATATATGAGAATATGTGTCACCAAAAATTTCAATAC
Organism: Tipula confusa; assembly: GCA_963556175.1. Lineage (NCBI taxonomy): Eukaryota > Metazoa > Arthropoda > Insecta > Diptera > Tipulidae > Tipula > Tipula confusa. The sequence continues at coordinate 123,076,698 of OY744475.1, forward strand.
GGCTTGTAGTAAGGAGTGTTTTGGCCAAGCTTCATGGCTTGTATAATTATACAATAGTGTTGGTTTTGATGCAAAAAGTTGCTGTGTTTTTTTTTTTTTTTTTTTTTTTTTTTGATATCGGAGAATACGGAGAGATCAGAGAGATTATTTATCGGATATATCCGATAGTTTTTTTCTCTGATTTTTTTCTGTCAGATCGAAAAAATTATTTTTTGTGTTATTTTTTAGTATCGGAAATAATAAATTATTTAATAAATTTCAGTATTAAACCCCCTAAATTAAAGTTTTATTTGCCACCTGCATAGGAATTAAGCACGACTTTTAGTGATTAAAAAAAATCCATATAATTTCTTGTAATTTGCTAGAAACACGTATGTCTAAAAACACTACGAAATAATTTCTTGTACTTTGCTAGAAAAACGTATGTCTAAAAACACTTTTGTTTATTGTTTGTATGCTTCTTTTTGACATTTACATATGTTGTTGTCAATATAAAAATAATTATTTTTTGCTTTGCTAAAAATTTAAATTTGATATATTTATTTGCCTTTAAATATTAAAAATATACAAAAATAAATATAATATAATAACATCTAAATATTTAAATTTTGGTATTTTATTCTCTATGTTGTATAAAACCATAAATTTTTTTTGTAACAGACTATGTGATAGACGATTTACGGTTATCACATAGTCTATTACAAAAAGAAATTTAGTTTTCCGTTTTTTAAATATTGTTCGGCGGTTATGTACAAATTTATTGATCAAATTCATTTTTAGTCGGCAAAGTTCATATATTATATACAATAAATAAATGAAAATAAAATAAAACATTGTATGATATGTATTTGTAATTCATAATATCTTTTATTTATTTTAAATATTGCATATTTGTTATCAATTCTATAATGATTTTTTTTTATCGACTGGTATGGATGTACTCATAAAATAAATTTTGTGTAGTGATTTTTTTTTTGGTATCATGTAAATCCTCCGTGGTTTGAGTTGGTATCATGTAACCTTATTGTAGTAGTTTTAATAATTATTTTTCGTTAGTGATTTTTTTTAATCACTAAAAGTCGTGCTTAATTCCTATGCTGATAGCTCAACATTAATCAGAGTTGCCATTTTAGAATTGACTAAAAATATATACTGCTGTCAAACAATAATCTGTACATTTTTTCAGAGTAAAAAGATCGTATCCGATAATTATCGGAGCGTAAAAAAAACGACACAGAGAGATAATTTTTTTCTCGGATATTAAAAAAAAAACGCATATCTGAATATTTGACAGTAAATTTATCTCTCCGATTTCTCCGATATCAAAAAAAAAACACACCCGAGAGAAAGAAAAAAAATTCAAATTCGAATTTTCGAAATTCAAATTCAAAATTTTGATATAAGAAGGCTAAGAAATTATTGTTAATAATAAAAAAATTGTCAGATTTTCAAACAAAATAACGATGCCAACATAACACGTCATATTTACAAAAAAGCTAACGCGATTGATTATTTTTCATTGAATTTATACGAATTGAATGTCAATTTGAATTAAATCTTTATTAATTTCATAATTTTAATTCAAATTTAATTGAAAAAACGAAATAAATATGTACATATTTCAGTAAAACCCGAAATAACATTTTTCGATCGACGTGTACTCAATTAAATATTGTGTTGGTGTTGTTGTTTGTTAATTATGTTATGTTATGGTGTATGGTGTATGACGCAATGGTGTGTGGCGCGTCATTAATGCCAAAATTGACGTCTCAATAATTTTACACGATCATATATTTTTTGAGCAAATTAGTCGTTTTTAGTTTAGTTGCTGAAAACAACGGTTACAAATTAATTTTTTGATTCAAGTTTTCTTTTTACAACAAAATTCTGAATATAAAAAGGAAATTTGAACTAAGGAAAATAAAACAGAAAAAAATCGTTATCAGAACATTATGTAATGTCAGTATTATGTCAAGTCACCAATTTATTGTTTATTTATTTATTGTTTCAATTTTTTAATTTACATTATTTCCAAATTTTAACAACATAATTCTTATCATGACTTTGGAAAACGAGGGCGACAATATTCCTCTTTCAGCAAGCTCGTCTTCCTCTAATTCGGAATCAATCTTATTAACTAATGTTCAATTAACAAGATAAATCGAAAATAGTGTCGCAGCGGCACTATTGGCTGTAGACAACTCAGGCACTAGATCTAGCGCTGGTCGTGAGACCACTGAAACACCAACCTTGGTTTCACCTATCGCTATATCTGGTTCGGTGTCACATATTGCATTTAGGGCACCACAACCATTGTACTATCAAAATCCGGCGGTATGGGTCGAGATATTGGAACAGCAGTTTCTGGTTTCTAATATTGTAGCTGAAAAAACTAAATACTCCCATGCCGTCGGAGCATTGGACAGCAGATTACACGATATTTTTGCAGACCTAATTATTCGAAATAAAGGTCCCATGCCGTACACAACTTTCAAAACCACGGTAATTAAGGGTATCGGGAGTCTGAAAACACTAAATTAAATAACCTTCTGCATGGTCTTGTATTAGGTGATTTAAAACCTACCCAATTATTAGCCAAGTTTCGCCTAAACGCTGGAGCTAATTCTAACGAAGAATCGGTAAAGCAGCTTTGGTTAAAGCGTCTGCCTCAACAGATACAAATGGTTCTGACACCTTTTGAGAACGATTTTCATCTCAACGCCCTGGCAGAAAGAGCCGACAACGTCATGGAAATGATGGTGGAGATACACATCAATTCCATCGAGAAACCCACCAGTACATCTATTAACTCCAATATCGACATCAAAGACCTATTCAAAGAATTTAAAAAAGAAATCATTACACAGATCGCTGAGATAAAGAATCAAAGAACTCGAACTCCTGTTCGTTCCAACAATAGAAACAGGAGGTTCCATTCCAACTACCAAAGATTCGGCAACATGGTAAATAAATGTTTACCATTTTGTAAACATTTCGGTAAAAACACTTCCGAAACAACTCAAAAAACATGTAAATCATCAGCACATGGCAGCATGTGTTGATGACAAGAATTCCTTTCGCCTCATGGTGCCGGAAGTTTTTTCAAATCAAAATTTTCTCATAGATACAGGAGCGGATACTTCTGTTATCCCTCCTAATATATTTAAATCACTTATACGTCTTCTCCTGACTCAGCATTCAATATTTTCGCTGTGAACGGTACAAAAGTAAAATATTTTGGTACCAGTTCGTTAGAGTTGGATCTGGGTCTTAGAAGAAAATTTGTCTGGAATTTTATAGTCGCAGAGGTCTCGTTGCCAATCTTAGGAGCTGATTTAAAAAAAAATCGTCGACATCCAAAAAAAAGAAACTCATCGATCCATTGACCACACTTTCGACCGTTTGTGAAGTCTCAAGGTCGATTCATTTTTCTCTCACTAATCTCGACAAGACCCAACTTCTTTCCCAAATCTCTGAGTTACTGTCAGAATTCTCTGAAGTAATCAGAGATGACTTCGAAATTAAACTAATGCTCCACAACGTCACTCATGGTCTTGTAACAAATTGTCCTCCAATCTCAGCTAAAGCTCGACGTTTACCGGCCGATAAACTAGCTTTAGCTAAAGAAGAGTTCCAAAACATGGTGAAGAGGCATTTGCCGGCCAAGCGATTCCGCTTGGGCAAGTCCTCGTTTCATGGTTAAGAAAAGGAACGGAGCTTGGAGGCCATGCGGAGATTATAGGGCCCTTAACAATGTCACAATTCCCGATAGGTATTCCATTCCATACTTACAAGATTTCACTCAGCAACTAGCAGATGCAATGTGTTCTCGACATTGGATCTGATAAGAGCTTACCATCAGATCCCAGTCGAACCCCTCGATATTCCTAAAACCACCATCATCACCCCTTTTGGATTATTTGAATTCACCAGAATGACCTTTGGTTTGCATAATGCAGCTCAATCTTTTCAACGTCTATTGCACAGAGTGTTAGCGGGATTTTTATTCTGTTTCTGTTATTTAGACGACATTTTAGTAGCTTCCAAATATCTTCAGGAACACATTGCCCATTTGAGAATAATTTCACAGCAGCGTGATCGATCTTCACCAGAACATCCCCGAAATAAAGGATTGGCATTTTTGCTAGATGCGATGAGGAACATAAAGTTCTCTGAAGCTTTCATAGCTTTAATCAATCGAAGCCTACTTCAATCAGTAGTACCAGCTTCATGGAAAATTTCAAAAGTTATTCCAATTTTAAAAATTACAAAGCCAACCACACCAGAAGAGTTGCGCCCGATAATTATGCTGTCAATATATGAGGCTGTATTGTAAAGGGTATAGTTAAAATTAAATTGGTTAGTCAGATTACTAATAACAATATATTAGTGGATCAACAATCTGGACACAGACAGTTTCATTCTTGTAAAACAGCACTTAACCTTATGTTAGACAGCTGGAAAAATCAAATAGACCAAAATAACGTAGTGATAGACGTCAGCAGTTCTATTTATTATGAATAAAGAACAAATGTCACGGCTAAAAAAACACAGAATCGATTTATGCGAAGTAAACACATAAAGGACATGTTGGAAAAACTTAACTGGATGCAAAACCGTCTCATACAAGCCCAATTGTCACCGATATTATTTCATTTTCTTGTCCATCTAAACTTGAAAGTATTGGTAATCGGTACACTATTCAAATCAGTTAGAATTTACGTAAAAATTTAAATTAAAAAAAAAACAATTTCTTTTCAACTATATTTTCTCGCTCGGAGAAAATATAGTATAGAAAACAGAAATGTAAAAAAAAACGAAATATTCGAAATAAAGGTTGTGTGAGCTGCACTACCATTGTTGCTCCAATAAATCGTCTCATTTTATTAATATGCTGTCTCATATTGTTGATTCCTTAAAATTACCTTACATACCACATAGTTCGAAACAGATAGTTGTAGCATCGTCGTTGCACATGCTACTTGCAAACGTACTAACAAGATTTATTTCGAAAAAGAGCGAAAATAAAAGAATTATACAAACGCACCGTACAATACTTTAAAGAATTTCATTGGTTGATTTTATATTTTATCTTCCAAGTATTAGTGAAATAAAAGTATTTTTATTATATTTTCTCACAAACACTTTCAAGTATAGATGGACAAATTAACCCAACAATCAGGCTTGTATTACATTTGTGTTGGTTTTGACTGGATTTCAATCTACCAGAGAGTTTATTGATTTAGTACACACATACATTAAAGAAATAAATAATATATAGAAAATTTTAAATAAAAATTATTTAATTTTAAAAGAATTAAAAAAAAATAATAAAAATGTCAATTATAATAAATAAATAAATAAAAAAATAAATAAATACGATCAAACATATAATATCTAATATAATAATACAATATATAAAAATTGCTTATGCTCCATAACTATACTGCATTAACTATACTGTATTGGAAAATTAATAAAAAAATAAAAAAATTAGGACTAGAAAATTAAATTCACTAAAAAATGATTTTCCATACTTGTTGTAGTAGTTGAGTGTGTTTTTAAGCGGTACTATAATAAAGTCTTGCAGTCCATTCAGTAATTCTCCAACTGCTTCACATAACGGAATCACAACTAATTCAATAAAATTTATTTGATTCACTGGCAGTTTCTTAACATCAGGATCAAAACTTGTTGTAATTGGAAGTCCTTCAGATATTTCTAAGTTGCGTTGTGCCATACATTCTTCAAACAAACGAAGTAACCACGGTTCAGCCACATTCAAAGGTCGTACCACATTTGAAAGATCGGCCACTTTTATAAGCGCCATACAAAGCTGAAACCGAAAGTAATATACAATTTTGAAAATTATTCAAGGCTGAACAAATAATTCCCACCAATTTAATGTGCTCGCTATTTGTGTAGTTAAAAATTGGGATAATCTGTTTGAATTGATCGAAAATTTCATAATGTCGTTCCTTATCGGTTGCGAGTATATATGTTGTAATACCGTCATGGATCTCTCTGAAATTTTAAGATAAAAAAATATTTTAACACTCAGCCTATAAATATACGTTACTGTTAGTGCTCAAATTACTTAAAACTCTCTGTGGAAAATGATGAAAATATATTATATTCTGGATTTTCCAATAACTGAAACGTCATGGAACAATGATGATTTTCTAAAGGTGAAATATTATTATATTGTTGTGCTAGTTCGGTGCGTGCATTAACTTGGTAGCTATTATCGAGTCCGGGATGATCTAAATCATGACAAATGCTCGATACAAGCAATACCAAGGCTTGTAAGTCACCAATATGATTAATCAAATCGACGTGACATATCATTGCGTATACTATTTGGGTAACACAAAAACTATGGTGAAAATTGTGGTATGGTAGTGCCCCATAATGTGTGTAAATTTGAAAAATCCATTCTTTTAACGTTACCAACGGTATATTAAATTTATCCGGTAAACCTAATTCGGTAAACATTGTTTGCATTAAGTGTAACAGTTCAACATCATCCCATTCGTATGAATCGAACGTTGGCAAACGTAGTGCTGATTTAGTTTCGTCCGGAAGGAGTTGGTTTGATTTTTCGAAAAATCTTTTTTTCACATCACCTTGTAGTGGTAAATTTATATTTTTCGTTGATGTTGACATTATTGACGGACATTATTTCGTTAATTCCGAAATAAAACAAACATTTGATGGCGATTAGTAGTATTAAAAAAAGTTTGACACAAACCAATTTCACAAACTTATGGCCTACTGATAATTTTCGTTGGTATTTTAGAATATTGACATATACGTTTCAAAAAAACTTTAATAATTTTGACTAGGTTCCATCACCTAAATTAAAAAATGGGCGTCGTTCCGTGCATAGACTTAAACATCGGGCCACTCTGCTGAATATAGTGGCTGCTATGCAGGATCGATCCATCATTGCTGATTTCCAATAAGCTGGCTTGGAAAGACACCTCGACTGGCTTGATTCGCAGGTTTTCGAAGCTTGGTACATAACCCCAATAGGATCTAGGTAGCTTCTTATGTTTTCCGTTAGTTCTATTTGTGATGAAAGTTCTCCATTTGGAAGGATAGGCTGACAGCCAGGTGAGGACCACTGCAGAATCCATCCAAGCGTAACACTGCACCTCATGTTTAATTTCTGATTTTATTGATTCCTGTAGGGTTCTTGTCACGAGAAATGACAAACTTGCTAATCCGAATGTCATTCTTGTGAGTTGGGAATGCGTAATTTCTACGAATACACATCTCCACAAAAATATTTGATAGTTAATATCTTCAACAGCCACTGCAATCTGCCGATACATTTTCTCAATATCTGCTGCAATTGCATCCCAACTTCCTTGTGACATGAATTTCCAGACTCAAGCCTCTTCCTATCTCTCTGATGACATTAAAGAATTTATCTACACCCAATAAAATATCTATGCGTACTGTCCGCTGAAAACTGGAGTCTGGTAGATCTAAGCTATTGAATATATTTATTTTGGTAATGTCCGCATATACGATTTTGGGAGCTTGCTTGGTAATGGTTTTATAATCAAGGACTTTAGAGTCAAATCTATGATTTCATTGTTATCATGCATAGAGAATAGTTAAGTAACCCTTGTCTATCCTTTGGAAACAAGATGACCCGGTGTTAAGCCAACGATTTTGACGTTGGATCTTGTTTGATTCCTGTAGAAGCTTTTGAACCATATCCTCTGTGATGAATGAAGACTGGGACACAGAATCCTACAGTAAAAGACATTTATGCTTTGGTCTATAAAAGTCTTCGATCACTACCTCCGCGGTCGGTAATATTGCGATGTATTTACTCGGAGAATCCTGTTTTACTATAGCATTGCAAGTATTGCTAGTGGTTGGAATTTCTGTGATGGTATCCTCCTCTGGTTCAATGATCGAGTTGACATCCATATGAATGAAAGAATGGTGCCTCCGCTTACATTGGGTGCATTTAAATCTAGATCGGCAAAGGGCAGCCTTGTGCATATCGGATAAACAGTTGAAACATAACATCTTGTCGATAGCAAATTCTTTTCTTTTATCAAGATCCAAACATAAATAGTTTCGCAATGTGATAAATAATGTTCTGCTGAGCACATGATACACTTGACCGCAAGTGGTTATAAATGAAAAATGATTTTGGGTTTACTTCCAATTTGTTCAATAGTATATGAACTAACCATAAATCTCTGATCTCGGCTTAGGGTCCCAATACTCTTAGACCCCTGAAGACCTCATCTGAAGTGTCTCTCATAGTGCGTACACCCTTGGCTGATGTTTGTGGAGTTGCTGGTTGCTACATGAACTGTTTTATTAAGATACTGATCACGTGTTTTTTTTATTGCAATGCGCACATATTTTCTCCCATGTCTCTATTTAATTATATTCCGTTATTTGTACCAAAAAGATACCAAAACGGCTGCTTCGCCTTTAAGAAGACCCTTCAGATATTGTAACTTGTGTACTCCCTGAATTTTACTGTTGATGTATTAGATGCTTCGAACCAATCCTTTAACGACGGGAATACTGTGTATTCTTTCGTGAAAACTGGAATATCTACCCTAGGTAGTCGCACCTCGCTACTGCCTCGATTCAAATTTGAAAATCCTCTCAAAAAGCTTTGCTAATTGACAGCCAGATCATCCATAGTTGAATTTTGATTGCACTGTTAGTTCCTTTTCAATTGAAAAAGTAGTTAGTTCCTTTTCGTCTTTAATTGAAGAGGCTTTTTATACAGAAATGATATTTTTCTATCTGTTCGACAATTTTGAGGTTATCGTCACTTAACTCTCCCTTCGCGCTTTTCTCTATATGGTGATAAACTTAAGCCACTCATCATTTAATAACGCCAGACGCGCACGCATAAACGCTAAGCCTTTGTTGTCCTTTCATTTTCAATGCCGATAATACATTTGTCTGCCATTTTCGACAACAACAAATAATAAATGTAATCGAATTGAGCAGTGGTTTAATTCAACCTTGCAAACAGACTATCGTTTTATGCAAAACCATCTTTACTACAAGCCGTATTGTTTGCATACTCATGCTATACAAAAATATATACTTTGATTGTATTGTAAGTAAAAATCGTGTTGGGATATGATCGCAGTTATAGTATAAAAAAGAAACATTCACATACCAATACAAAAGAGATTAAGAAAAGAGAGTAACAATTATCAAAAAACAAAAAACAAAAACCAAATTACATAACCTCAACTTTTATGTTATTTTTATGTATACACTGTATATATTACTAATTACACCGCACGATAGATTTTAATAGAAATAAATAATTACAATATATATTATTATAAAAATATATTATATATTATATAAAAATAATTAATAAATTTAACTTGAAAATTTCACATTCACATCATTCACTAAACAAATAAAATAAAATTTGACGTTTAATAACACAAGTAGAGAGAAAAATTCTCAATTATATTAATGGTGTGCGTGAAAAATACTCAATTATGGTAATGGTGTGCGTTATTTAAAGAGAAAATTATATTTTTTTATATATGGATTTTGAAAGTTACTAACACATCTAAAGTATATATTTGAACTAATACATTTTAAAAATATATGAGAATATGTGTCAACGAAAGTTACAAGACGGCTTGTAGTAAAGAGGGTTTAGGTCAAAACCCTCTTTACTACAAGCCGTCTTATAACTTTCTTTGACACATATCATCATGGATTTTTAAAATGTATTAGTGAAAATATATACTTAAGATGTATTAGTAAATATCAAAACTCCATATAAAAACTTAAAAAAAAAAAATAAAAAAAAATTGTAAACGCATGCGCATTATTTGATTTTATTGTTTATTTCTTTTACACAATATTCGCTATCATATCCCGACACGATTTTCTACTTACAATACAATCAAAGTATATATTTTTGTATAGCATGAGTATGCAAACAATACGGCTTGTAGTAAAGAGGGTTTTGGTTTAGGTACGAATTGTTAAACTAGAGCGTATTAATATTGGTGTTTGTGTCCGTGGTATTGTATATGCCGACTGTATTTGCGCATGTTGTTTATATTTTTTATTATAAATTTAAATCGCTTTAAATTTTGTAAAATTTTAATTAATTTGTCATTTACCATTTAAAAAAAAAAAAAAATTTGGTTCATTTGTTTCGATGAGAATACAAAACGATTTCTTGTTAGAATTGTTAAACGTAATATTTCCTAATAATAATGTTGCTTGTGTTTGTGTGGGTGTACATGCGCAGTGTATTACTCATGCTGTTTACTTTTTTTTGTTAAAACTTGATTTTATGACTTGATTTTTGGTTTTGAAACTTAAAATTGTGAACACTTACCATTTTGAAACATAAATTGTATTTTCTGTTCGATTTTCGATCAAAATAATATAGTTTCGTCTATAATATTTTTCTTTGAATGAAAATACAAAACGACATTTGATTTTTGATTTTGTATGTATGTCATCTATCGTCACATCAGTAACCGATTTCAACCGCTTCGACATTTAGGCTTTATTGAAACAACATTTAGGCGTAATTTACATGAGAATTATACTGACACATTAAAATAAGACTGAATCACACAATAATAATTGTGTATATTATACACTGTATACGTATACGAAATTTTCAATTCTCTTACGTTAGAATGAATGAAAAACCGCACAAAATCGGGGTACCGGAATTGTATAAAATGAAAATGAATTGACCTTTTATTAAATTAAATTTATTTTATTTATCTTTTATTGCTTAATGTTTATTGTTTCGTTTATGGTGTCAGACTGACCATGACTCTTACTTTTTTAAATTAAGTTAAAAATGACAGAAAATGTAAACTTAGCAACAATATGGACAATATGCATTAGACAGCGACATCTTACCAAAATTTATATAAAACAAATATCTCAGACAACAGTGAAACTGTTATAAAGGTATAATTACAACAATAAACAAATGATTACTTCATCAGAGTCGAACTGGATTTAACGAGCGTAAACAGTGCGCATCCCTTTTATTTAACAAAGAGAGAGAGAGAAAGCGCACTCATACTTACTAACACTAACTAACTAAATTATACAAATCATGATTTGTTACAGTATTTCTATTTAAAACATTATCTACAGGAAGCATCAAAATAACCGGACTGTGATGTGCTAAAAAGTTTTTAGTACAAATTATTTTAATATTTTACAAGCAACATCACTCAACATGGACACCTTCATTTTTTCCCCTCAGAGCTACTTTCTGGGTTCTAATTGCTCGATTTATTTTCCATTTTATTATTGACGATCTTTGCTCTCGCGAATTAGAAACGTTAGATGCGAGATCCGACATTAGATCGATACTGGTGTGAAATATTGAAGTTAACTGAATTTCTTCTGGACGGAACAAAGTATCTGCCATAACGTCGCTTTCACCCTTAGCTTACCTATTATATCTGCAGTGAACTGTAAAATGTATTCGAGCTGGCGACGTATTTGACTTTGACGCGATCGCGGTAATCTGTTAGTTATGGTCCGTATTGATGGAAAATATTATATCTCCGGTGAAACACCTAAAGTTTTAAATGACACCATAAATAGTTAGGAGTTCTCTATCAAAGCCAAAATATATATGTACAGAAAGAGACAATTTTTTGGAAAAAAAAACGATATTGGTTCCCAACTTCTTTTATATATAATTGTTCCAATACAGCATCCAAGGAAACATTAAAATTTATTCGGAATGTTCCTTTTTTTATAGCATGAGCTAAAATAGTGGTTTGAGGAGCGCAACTTAAGTTGCGTTAAAAGCAAACCTCTTATCATTCAACTGTCCATAAAAATTAATTTTTGCTGATATTTCTAAGTGATCTGAGATAACGGTGTATTGGAGCAAGATGCTCGGCTTAGGGATAAGGCGGCAGTAGTAGTATCATGCCCGCAAATTACTTCAGCTGCCAGAAATGACCGAGTTATACAAGCGATTATTTATGAAAAATAGGCTATGGTGGCAGGCTCAAATCTTAAGAGTATACCTCTTAAAATGAGAGTACAACACCTCATCAAAAAGTACAGCTCATGTAATTTCTTTAAAGGAGTCATCGGGTCGCACACAAACTTTAATTAAAATTCGGGGCCAGGATGGAAACATTGGCGATAACATTGATGCTATAATCGGCACTTAGAAGGAACATTTCTCTGATTTACTTAGTATTCAACATGCCATGTTAAATTCTGTACAGAAAAGATGTTAAATGCAGTCTGCGGATTTAATTAGAACATTATAGGTAACAGTTTTAGGCTGACCACTTACGACAATGACCAATTCGTATAACAAGTGGTTCAAAGGTTCTCTTTTGAGATGCGGTAAGGGACGTTGACGGACTTTACACTATTTTTACTGATATTTGGAGGTGATATTTTTTGAATCTGCCTCTTCTGAATGGAAAGTATAGCCGCGTTAAGCCTATCTTTAAAAAACGATTTGCAAAATGTGGAAACTTTCGGGGAGCATCCTCACGCCTCTGGTGGATGACAATCACGCCTCTGGTGGATGACAATCACGCCTCTGGTGGATGAAGTTGTAGGTGACTACCTATAAGAAGATTATAAAACATCTCGTGACTTACATCATAATATAAATACATATATATATAGTCCTACCATCATAAGAAAAAAAAACAGTTTGTTCATTGATGTTCTAGATGTCGGGTCGATAGAATATCATCAACATTTAGAATAAATATATGAAATTTAGGCGATAATACATATACAAATATTTTGTTTATTTTAAAACGGGTTTCCAGCAAGTTTATTACTAAATCCTTTGGATTAGTTTATGGGCGCCAGATTGTTGATATAGTTCGGGCCAGCAACGACCTGTAAAAGTCAATTATTATTATATAATTTTTCAATATTTGAGAATATGTCCGTCATGATCCATGACTTGCCTCGCGGATTAATTTAAACATTTAATGTTTTCTATTTCAACTCTTTTCGACGGGCCTCAAAGCATATATTGAGGATGAAATACAGCAACAGGCGAGAGATCATAATACAACTAAAAAAAAAAGACGCGATAAATTATAATTTAAAATAAAAAATTTCTTATTTGATGAAAATGTTATTTTTCTCATATTGTTTTGTTGTTGCGATGAAAATATTTAAAAAATGTCTTTTAATTTTCTGCACAATAATTTCCACGGAATTTGTTTTTTTTTTTTGAAAATAAATAAAAATCTGTTTGAAATGTGTATTCTTGATGCTTCTAATTGAAAAAAATTCAAATTTTTATTTTTTACAAAATAATTAAATTTAATTAATTTATATTATGTTTTGCGTGAAAATTATTTTGATTTTCAAAATTGAGTTTTCAATTTATACGAGTACGCGTACGTAAGTATGCACGACGAACGTGGATGCACATATTATATACATGTGGTTAAAAGCTAGAGTGGGCGACAAGTTAATTTATGTGTTGATTATTTAGTGTCACGAAGATTTACAACATTAAAATGTTGTAAATCTTCAACATTTTAATGTTGTAAATCTTCGTGACACGAATGGGTTGAACCAGAGCCTCCTATATAACAGAGCCGCAATGATCAGACAAATTTTTAACTTTACGGCCATTTTCATGTTTGGAATACGTTTTAAAGACAACAATTTTTTTTTCATTCGATTTGTATGGAAAGCAGAATTTTTTTTGTCTTTCTACCACCTCTATTTTAAGTTCGATTTTGATCATTGCGGCTTTGTATATATATAGGAGGCTTTGGTTGAACTCACATATCAAAGCATCTAAATATCTCGTGTAAATTTGAAATGTTGCCCAATAATGTTCTTAAAACATGCAAACTTTAAGTTATAGTTTTTGAATCTGAGATTTAAAAAAATTGATATGTAAATATATAAAATCAGAAGACGATTGTTCTAAGGTCACATAAATAGCCACACCCTATAGAATTATGGGGGTATATTTAGATTATCGATTTGCTATAAACTATTTTTGTATACTAAACAAAATATCACAGCTAATTATTGGAAGGGTGGACATCATATCGAGTAATATCGAGTGTTTGGAGTTAAACTGTTGGTTGAGGCACACCAAGAACAAATATAAAATTATAACGGAATTATCTACCGTTCCCATATGCAGTGAAGTATGAAACACTTCGTTTAATTTTAAGGTATTCATCACAATGGCACTGGAAAGAATCTCGTAAAGTCACCTTAGTATAGTGTACATTTCACCGATGAAATATTACAACATTTAGAAGATGGGGTTAGAACCGCGTTCCATTCCCCATTTTGCCTAGCATTCAGTTCATATTGTGATGGTAAAATTCCTCTTCTCACATTTAGGATATTTTGCTCACTTTCGTCTTCACATGCATCACTATATCCAGTTTTTTTTATTTGGTTTCGCTAGTGCTAGAGCCTTCAAAGCCTAGAACGGAGAATCACAAAGATAGCCTTACAAGTTTATGCCAAAGTTCCTAAGGATGTTCTCAACGGATTGACAAAGACCATCTCTCGGGCAAAATAGAAGCCGGAGATAACGCCCTCGTGTCAGATGTTTTCGATGCCAGAAAGATGGGCACTATGGCCGGGATTGTGAGAAAACAAAAATCCATAAACTGATGAGGCAGCCGAAACACCGTTACCAGAGAAGTGAAGAAATGGAATAGATGGCGACACAGTGAAACCATCCTATTTTTTCTGAATTTTGAAAATTTTGATTTTTGGCTAAATTTCATAATTTTCAAGGGCTAAACATCATGGTTTGTTTTTGGATTTTGGAAATTTTGGATTTATGGCTAAATCTCATAATTCTGATGGCAAATGAAGCATCGAGATTAAAGATCAACCTACACAATCAGCTATTTAAAATAAATTAATGTCTTATATTTGACGACTAGTCTTTTTCCAAAATAACATGATAGAACAAATGAGAGTCTAATTTTTAAAAATAGAAGTCTCTCAATTATGCTTTTATTGTAAATTAATGGTCTAAACTTAAAATTAAAATTAAAAACTTAAATCAATATAATATTAATCCCATTAAATTAAAATGATGTACTAATATTTCTTTTTCTTAATTTGACTATTTCCAGGTTTAGAAGCACAAGTACAAGAATCTTCAAAAGATCTCTACTGGTTTTAATCAAATCCCCCAACAAAATTAGAATAAAATTAATTTGTAATAAATATATATTAAAAATTAAAATATTAAATTTAAATAATTAAAAAATTTAAACTTAAAATTATACTTTAAATAAAGGATATATTGTATAAAAAAAAAATCTATTATTAATTTAAATTAAAAAAAAAATGAAAGTGTAATTTGTAATCTTGTAATAAATTATAATTGCTCATATATCTATATATAAATACAGGGTGAAACATTTAACGTGAACAATCGGACAAACCGCGAGAAAGGGACATTTTATGGAAATTTTAAGGTTATTTCAAGGTCATTTTATTTGTTTAGATGGACACTTTTATTTTTTGTTATTTTTTATTTAAAGAGAGAATTAGATCGTAGGGCTGAGTTGCAAGTGTTGCTCTTTTGTTTTTTACGAGCTCTGGGGAAATTCCATCGAAACCCAGTCAAATGCCTAAATAACGGAATAAGCGTGGACCACTTTGACAAGTGTTTGCCTGATGATTACAAACAACGTGTAATGGCAGTAGAAAATTGAACCCGAAGATCGCCAGAGATAGTCCAAAGAAGATGGATGTGGAAATATAATTGAAATTTTAATAAATGAAATGGCACAAAGTGGCAATAGTTTGTGGCGTTCAGCATTTACGATGCATTTGTGTCGAAAACCATAATAATGTGTGTGGCAAAAACCATGCCGGATTATGCGATCGACTACACCAGATTTGTGGTTGGATCCAATTGTACCAAAAGGAAAACGGAAAGAATCAAGCTTATCGGAAAAGTCAAATCTAAAGGTGATTGAGCAGTTGATGCCAATTTCAATTCAAATGAGGTGCGTGATTCTGAATCTTCCATTGTAACTAAAAGAATAATCTATAAGATGTCTAACGACATCTTAAAATGTCTGGCAAAGCAAATGTAAGTCCGAATGTCCACGATACCAAAATAATGAATTTAAATGTTGAAAACAATGCAGTTAATGTGCAAGTCACACCATCACAACGATGTACATCTGGTAGTGATAGCGACAAGATATATATTCCAGATGAAGTTGTTAAAACTCCGTAACAAATTCGTAGTTCTGAACTTTTTCGTAATATGGATATAATACGCTATAACTTCTTGGTAAAACTAGAATTTCTAGACAGAAGCATTGTCAAGTCCAAATACTAATTTGCGTAAAAAAGCTGTTGTGAATGTTATGCAGTTTGGGCTAGTGATATTTGAGAAAATTAATATACCACTGGCTGCGTTTTCGTCAGGTACGTACAACAACCAAGAAGAGATCATGGTGGTGGTACTTTCAATTCAGTCCGATAAAAGGTTGAAAATGGTAAATTTGTTGTTTATGTTTAACTTGAAGAAAACTTGTAGCTAAGAAAAGTATTAAGTGCAATAATTAATGCATAACTGCATTAATTGCAATATTAATTCTTGGAAATTCTAAATATTTTGCCAAATATAAAATTGATGGCTCAGAAAAAAAGTCCAGTGTAAATATGTTTAAATTATGAGGCAGCACAAGGTTCTGCAATCAAAACTATAGGTTTCTGTTTAAAAAATAAAAGTGACATTGAAATAACCTTGAAAATTTCCATTAGATCAAAAGTAACCAAGTCAGAAAAATTTCACAGTAAGGACCAGTGATAGTTTTAAGCCATGTCATTTGGCTAAAATGAGTCCAATTTCTCATGGCAAATTCTAATTTGATCAACCTTTAAGCTAAATACACTGTGCCCATTTATTTTGATCCTCGAAAAATATTGCGAAACAAAGCTGTTGAATATTAAAAAGGATACTACGGTAAAATTATTTTTGAAAATCATGAAATTTTATTAAAAGGTTATTTAAAGGTGGAAAAGGATTTCCATAATTTCATTACAGAAGCCATAGCTCTTGAAACAGGAAGTGCTCGGTTCTAAATCAGATTTCATGGAATGTGAGTATGCGATAAACTATAAATAATCCAGTAGAAGTCCATCCTAATTTGCGTAAAACGGTAATGTTGAGAAGAAAAATCGGAATAGTATACTGTGATCGATGCAACCAATGACTTCTATATTAGCTGGGATTGCTTTAAATCTTTGTGTAAGATTGAAGCATTTTTTCAAAATTAATACATTTTCTGGATGTATATTATAATTAAGTGAAAACACCATAAAAAAGAAGAAAGCACCTGGAATAAAGTTTTCTATTCCGGGACCACAAATTCACAACACAACACACAATCCTGGTCTATTGCAAAGCAAATACAGTTTTAGAAAAGTCTAGCATAAAAACCTTTGGTCTGTCAACGTATGTGATGAACTCTATAAGTGACAAAATTATAGTGTCCTTTTTAATTATGGAATAAAATATGGAATCAATGTTATTTTCCAGGTGAACTCTTACATATTGCAAGTAAAGTGGACAACACTACATAATTATATCGAGATTATAACGGTCGTTCGATTTAAAGACAATTATTAGGAGTCACCAACTGCAAAACAAAAATTTGGAAGAGCAAATAAAAAGTACAAGAGTAACTGAAGTAGTAAAATTTATTACCTTTTCGGATCAATATTTTATCAAACTCGCTGAAAACGCTTAGAAGGTAAATGATGCAATTTTGAAATTTATGGAACTCAAGTTTCTGGCCACTAAAACCTAAACGAATTTAAAGAAAAAATTCAGCCTGTGTCGAGGTGGGTAAAACCTTTCGAATAAAATGCTTGGTTTCATGTAAAATAAGATTTAATTAAAAAAAAGTACAAGGCCGTATTAAAAACCACGTTGATCTCGAACTAACCTTGGAAAATGATTTCAAGGTCATTAGAAATAGTTTTGTTGAGCTCTTCCTTTAAATACAACAGCTTTGCTCTAAATTATAATTTGTCTTAATTTGACCCACCCTGTATATATACCGATTTACGAGTACTTTAAAAATAACGTCACGATCATAATTCAACAACCAATCATCAACAAAAGTTTTTACTAAAAAAGTTACTTTGAATTTATATAATTTAATTTAAATAATTAATTGTTGTGATAATAAATAAATACAATTTTGTTTTTTTCTAAATTTAAAATGTTTTAATTAAAAAATATACATTATATATTTAAACAATATTATTATAATTATTATAAATATGACATGTACGATATTTATAAACAATTGCACAGTAAACAAAAATAAAATGAAGAAGAAGTCGAAATAAATAAATGGAAAAATGAAAATTAAACCGTTCGGGAGTTTTATTAAAAACAAAAAATCTTTGGAAAGTGGAAATTTATATTCTTGAGCGACCGGAAAATATCAAAACGAGTACTACAAAATATCTTCCAATTTACCAAGTTACATTTTAACGAAAAATAAATGGAACAGAGATACTTTGCAATTTTGGCTTTTGGAAAATTTCGATTCATGTCATATTGTAAATAGACCATCATGTTATTTATGGAATTATGGCTAAATTTCATTGTTTTCACGTGCTAAACATCTTGATTTTTCTGGATTTTGGAAATTATGGATTTATGGCTGAATTTCATAGTTATCATGGGCTTACCATCTTGTTTTTTCTGGATTTTGGAAGTTTTGGATTTATGGCTAAATTTCATAGTTTTCATGGGCTAACCATCTTGTTTTTTCTGGATTTTGGAAGTTTTGGATTTATGGCCAAATTCCATACTTTTCATGTACTAAACATCTTGATTTTTCTGGATTTTGGAAATTATGGATTTATGACTAAATTTCATAATTTTCATGGGCTTACCATCTTGTTTTTTCTGGATTTTGGAAATTATGGATTTATGGCTCACTTTCATTGTTTTCAAGGGCTAACCATCATGTTTTTTCAGGATCTTGGAAATTATGGATTTATGGCTCACTTTCATGGGCTAACCATCATGTTTTTCTGGATCTTGGAAATTATGGATTTATGGCTAAATTCCATAGTTTTCTTGTGCTAAACATCTTGATTTTTCTGGATTTTGGGAATTATGGATTTATGGCTCAATTTCATAATTTTCATGGGCTTATCATCTTGTTTTTTCTGGATCTTGGAAATTATGGCTTTATGGCTCACTTTCATAGTTTTCATGGGCAAACCATCTTGTTTTTCTGGATTTTGGAAATTATGGCTTTATGGCTGAGTCATGTTTTTTCTGTGTTTTGGAAATTATTGTGTTATGACTGAATTTCATAATTTTCATGGGCTTACCATCTTGTTTTTTCTGGATTTTGGAAATTATGGATTTATGGCTAAATTCCATAGTTTTACGTGCTTTTATGGCTAAATTGCATAGCTTTCATGTGCTAAACGTCTATTTTTCTGGATTTTGGAAATTTTGGATTTATGGCTCAATTTCATTGTTTTCATGGGTTAAACGTCTTGTTTTTTCTGGATTTTGGAAATTTTGGATTTATGGCTGAATTCCATAGTTTTCATGGGCTAACCATCTTGTGTTTTTCTGGATTTTAGAAATTATGGCTTTATGGGTACATTTCATAGTTTTCATGGAATAACCATCTTGCTTTTTCTGGATTTTGGAAATTATGGCTTTATGGCTAAATTTCATTATTTTCATGGGATAACCATCTTGTTTTTTCTGGGTTTTGGAAAATTTGGCTTTATGGGTAAATTTCATAGTTTTCATGGAATAACCATCTTGCTTTTTCTGGATTTTGGAAATTATGGCTTTATGGCTAAATTTCATTATTTTCATGGGATAACCATCTTGTTTTTTATGGATTTTGGAAATTTTGGCTTTAAGGCTGAATTTTATAGTTTTCATGGACTAACCATCTTGTTTTTTCTGGATTTTGGAAGTTATGGCTTTATGGCTAAATTCCATTGTTTTCACGTGCTAACCATCTTGCTTTTTCTGGATTTTGGAAGTTTTCGGTTTATGACTAAATTCCATAGTTTTCAAGTGGTAAATGTCCTGTTTTTCTGGATTTTGGAAATTATGGCTTTATGGCTGAATTTCATAGTTTTCATGGGCTAACCATCATGTTTTTTCTGGATTTTGGAAGTTTTGGGCTTATGGCTCAATTTCATGGTTTTCATAGGCTAACCCTCATGTTTTTTCTGGATTTTGGAAGTTTTAGGTTTATGGCTAATTTCTATAGTTTTCAAGTGCTAAACGTCCTGTTTTTTCTGAATTTTGGAAATTTTGGAAATTTAGGCTTTATGGCTAAATTTCATAGTTTTCATGGGCTAACCATCAAGATTTTTCTGGATTTTGGAAGTTTTTAGCTTATAGCTCAATTTCATAGTTTTCATGGGCATACCATCTTGTTTTTTCTGGATTTTGGAAATTTTTGAATTATGGCTAAATTTCATAGTTTCCATGGGTTAACCTTCGTTTTTCGGAATTTTTGAACATTCTGATCTCAAGGTTAACTGTCATAGTTTTGATGGCCTATTGTCTAAAATTCATATTTTTTCCTTCAATTCCAAAATTTTCGATTTCTGACATATATTTAATATTTTACATGGTGTTAGATCATCAAACCTTCAAAATTTGTGCGGGAAACCGAAAAATTTCTTAAATTCAAAAAAACGCATGAATACTTTAACCCAACAATTCTATGAAAAGTATGCTAATATTTAAATATTTCTAAATACAATTTGAGGTCCAATTTTTATAGTTTTGATAAGCTTAATATTTTTTGCTAAAAATGTTTAAGAACAACACAATTTCATGGGTGAAGTCAATGAAACACGCAAAATTTATCTAATCGGTATGACTACATCTTCAAATAATTTGTTAGTAGAAACCTTAAGACATTTTATCGCAATGTTATACCATTGATCTTGCTCCTTTTGTAAACTCTCATTATATTTGTGGGCAATTTGAACGAAACCAAAAATCATTAACCTGCAACCGGAAATTATAAGGTCCTTGTTTTCAAAACGCGGCGGAAAAATAATAAAAATATCGAAAATATTCGAAAATATGCCGTAGACCAAAATTGATTAATTTTTAATTTCAAACCGACATCAGACAAATTTATCAAATTAAATTAGTTTTACCCTACAAACGTACCCAAAAAACAAAAAAAAAAAAAATTGAAACGTACCAAAATCGAGACAATGAATAAACCATCTTTCGAACATATGTTTTTAGTTTCTGCTATTTTAGATAAATATATCGTTACGAGATACTGAATTAATTAAAAAAAAAAAAAAAAAAAAAAACCGACACTCCGACACTTCGCTAAACATGATTTACGTAATTTTGGTTTATGATTTATTTTCTTTGTACCAAATCTATTTCCTTATTTCATAATTATGAAAATTAATACCAAATGGTAATTCAAGAAACGAGACTGGAAGGTTACGATGCACTAAATGTTTGAATGTCTATCGTACGGTTATTGCATATTCATGAAAATGGTTTTCTAATACAATTACGTTGATTGCATTGATACACGCAGCCTTACAGATTTATAAGTTTATCATATTATAGTTATCTACCTTGAATTAATACACTAGAGCAGATATTTATAAGTAAACTAGTATTAATGGTTATAAAAGCCGTTGCTGGCCCATACTGAATTAACAACGTTGGTGATTGGCTTTGATCATTATTTAGTTTTTCGTATAATCTTGAGCACCTTGAAAACTTCATGTAGTTTTCTACATTGAGAAACCCAACTCGACGACAACAAAGTACTCGACCTTTACGAAATGTTCCTTTATTTGTTTGCGTGCTAAATGGCGGCCCTCTTCGACTGAGAGAACTGGATCAAGCCATCGCACTCGCTGTCCTGGATGAACAACATGAGGAATTTTCGTCACTTTCAAAAGAACACGGTAAGTATCGTCATCGTCGGGTTTGAATCAGTGCTCTAAATTTAGGAACACCTGATGTTAGCCACGATATGGTTCGTTATATCAAATAAGGTCAAAATGACAGTTGTGACAGTTGATGTGTCCCTTCAGAATATCAAAGGCTCCGAACCAATGCAATCAATCATATAGGATAACAATTTCTGTTCAGTATTAGTATAGTCACAGTTTTCGTAAATAATGGGTCCCCTATACACATCTACACAGTTTGTATTTGACAATTTTCATCTACAAATTTTGAGACTAATTTTAACCATACTTATAGAGGTTTTCCACTCTCTAGTGCTACCATCTAAATGTCTAAAAAAAGCATCACACATTATCACAGAATGCAATGTTTAAGGACAACGTAAGCAAACTGTACATTCAAGTGCTGTACCATGACAATCAGAGCAATTGTTTGATCAATTATTCTGCCACCTTTACAGTTGGATTCCAATTTCCAAGACTATATCAATGATAATTTGACCGACTCAAATTAATTTTACGGGACCTGCTCGTTTGTTGTCAAAGCAGAGTTTCGTCAATACAGTGACATCTGAGAGGTTTTCGCCTTTCAGATGGCCAACATTTTCTTAAAGTGACTCAGTGGGAGTTTAGATTGCCAACATGAAGGGATATTTCACCATAAAAATAAACAACCTTTGACTTTTCAGTATCAGCAGTAAACGTAAACGGTTGAGCGTGTGGTGTCCGTTAGTGTAACACAATCAACGAATTATAGACATTATTCTTGCTTGCCTCAAAGCCTCAAAAAAATACTGCATTTGATCTCTATTATTTTAAAGTCACAGTAAAGGCAACATCGTCTTGCAAGACGCTTATCCAGTGACTCAACTCTGAGGGCAGCTGATTGTGCAGATCAGATGCTTGAGACCACCTCATTATTTCATCATATTCAGCTTGATACAGAAAGAAATGCCAACGAGAATACCAATCTCGCAGAAACTCGGTGTGAAGTATTCAGTCGTAGTGATCCATCACTTTTTGATTCTCGGAGAAAAGTTGGTTTATCAATGGTGGTGCAACAAATTTCCGAATCGAGAATCGAGCTGCTTAGGGTCAAAGGAACACCGAATGTCGATTTATCAAAAAGAATTGCCAGAATCGACAGAATCATTAGATGTAAGCTGTCCGATGTTCCGGAGATTCAATTTCTGCTGCAATGCGTTTGACAAAACTCTTGGCATCACTCTTGGCGTGTCACAAAAACTGATCCATTGAATGTTAATTCAACTTGCCACGTGTACTAGCAAACGGACGCATATTTGTTTTTTTTTCAATCCATGCAATCGTTTCTGGGGCCGAAACTCTCCCAAGTCTTTCGCAGTTAATTTTAACGTCCTACTTTACGCCGTCGCCAACCAAATCGAGGACGCACGAATACAGGTTCATTTTGGAATCCATCTGCATATTGCATTGCTTTAGCCTGCCTGCACTGACAAGGACGATGTTTCGGCCCATGGATTCTGCACTCCAACAGAGCGTCATAGTTGTGTTCATCGCCATCACAGATCGAAATCATGTGATAAAAAATCCCTTGTTCAACCCTCCCTTATTGGGATTCGAATCCGGTACCTCCCAAACATCGCAGCTTTAACCACTGCGCCAATTGCTCGGTCGAACTCATATTATCGCCAAAACTTTAGACGAGTTTATCGAAAATGAAGGTCAAACGTTCATTTCGAAGCACTAGATATTCAGCCGTGAGGTAATAACAAGACTTTTGCAATGTACATTGCCAATTCATGCTCAAAGAACGAGCCAACAGAGATGTCTTCCATGTTTGCCAGAATACATTCGAAAAATTCAAGGCAAAGGCAGCAATACTTCACAAAGCTATTAAACCTCTTCAAGATTCTGCATGCTAGTGACCAGAATCCACATGCGAGTGCGTTTATTGACTCGGCTATCTACCACTGAAGCAATATTTTCATCGAAGTGTCTTCATTACACGCGCCAGCGTAAATTTCATAAAGTGCTTCAAAGTTTTCCACTTTGTGAGTGACGAGGCAGCCAGTTTTTTGCAAGAATATCACTAAACACTATATATTGCTATCTCTATTTGATCCGCATCTTTCGTATTTCTTGACAAGTGTCACTGATAGGGTTTGCCATTCAAAACTCGCTTATACGACTCTGTTAGAAAAATGAGAATTAAAATCCACCCTGCTGTCGATCGAGTGTCATTTTTTTATAGTAGCTAATGACGCAACTTTCCGTTTACGAAAGCTAATGAAGGCTAACGCTTTCATCAAGCTGGCTGATTCATTATCGACGGTGACGGCGATTACAAAGGACAAAGCGAACATTTTAACTCCAGTTTGCGCTTTGGTTAAAAGGCAGTACGGACCATAGGTGAAATAAACATATAGCTTTTTGGGAACTTAAGAAACTTCCCACAAGTTCAAGGCCTGTTTTCAACCAACCGAAGAGCTCAGCATGATCAACTCATTTGTGACGATATTTTTTGACCTGCAAAATCGTTCAAAATAACCGACATAATGGAGGTACCACTTTCCTCGTCCTCATAAAGGACTTGGTGAGTTGGTGAATTAAAGCCGAATAACATCAAAATTCATCTTAACAAAAACCACACGCATCTTTGATGCTACCATAATGATACCACTAAAGTTGATACCGTGACCATCCGATAAGACATCAACAAGACTGAACGATTGCCAAATGTGAAGATAACACTTTTCTTGAGATACGTGTGAACACATCAGTGACCCGCGTATAATTAAATTTTCTGCAAGTTATCAACAAAGTTAACTTAATATGCATTGAACCTTTTGCAGAGAAAATCGCTCACTATATGGGGTTAAGCGTCTCTGCTGATGATACCAAGTTTATGAATTTACAAAATTGTAAATTATTTCATAAAAGACTTCTAAACGAGCATGATATTCTCAGAATTCCACCACAGCATCCTTGGTTTGTCGTAGGAGGCAACTAAACAAAGGTTACACCGCTAGGCTTATAGAACCCGCTCGCGTAAAAATCTCATAGTTAAAAATATCAACAAAAAAAATATGGATACCGCCAAAATTTTAACCCACCTCTGCTTATGTTAACGGATCGTTACGTATAGAACGTGCAGTAGCTAAGAAAACCAGACAAGTTTGATGGCACTATACCATATCAAACATCAAACGTCAAACATATAATTAACATAATTATATGTTTACATCACATCACACACATTAAATTCACGACATGTCAATATTGGTTGTTTGTTTACATAACATTGACATTCAATCAATTTCGAGGTCGAAAACAATTTATCATTTCAGCACATTGTTGAAAAACGGTGGTTGCAGTGATCATCCATAGATGGTGCGATCACAGACAAAAGATAAAATACGATATACTCGTCCATTCCATTTCATGACGTGGAACAAACAACAGCTAATCACAACAAAACCATTACCGTTATCATACAACAGAAATAAATAATTAACTACCACTGGCAATTAATTATTACAAACAAAAAGTAGATTTTCGATGGCATCGCCATAAATTAAAAATAAAAGTGCGTGCAATTTTTAGTTCTATACTTGGGAAGTTTTGTTCATATACTAGTGGAAATTTAAACCTTATACCAGCCATGAAAGAATATCGCTTGGAACTCGTTGCTCCTATGAAACTCGGTGGAGATGAACTCGGTAATTTTGATGTTAGTTTTCTTCTTGGGCCACTGGTGAAACAGGCTATTATATATTTCTAAGCAGTTGATAATCGTATATGTGTATGCTACGTTTATACATGCTACTAGCCAACCTGTAAATCATTTGTCATGCGCCCACTGATAAACCAACCCAAAGATAAAGACTCATTTTACAACAATTTAGATGATCTGATGGGATCTATACCGGAGCACGACGTCAGAGTAGTGATTGATGACTTTAATACATGAAAATAAAAGTTCGTACTTTCAACACAATGTAGCAATCGATAGTAGAGAAAAACTTTGTGATCGCCACGACCTAACTATGACTAGCATATTCTTTTCTCATAAAATTATCCACTTGGAAGCATGGACACACTTTCGTAAGACATCCCAAAGTTTAATTTACCATGTATTAATTACTAAGGGAAGCTCTCAGGTTATCCAAGATGTGAGATCTTATCGATCGGCTGTCAAATTTGTAGGCAGTGATCATCAATTGGTCACTGCAAAGCTAAGAGGTAGTCTTCGTACAAGTCAGGGATCACAGGAAATCGAAACTTACTTATCAACTGTGACAGTCTGATAAACGAAGATGAGAAAGCTTAATATCAGAATCTTGTTCTGATGATGTGAGCGCTCAATGGAAGGTGAAAACTTCGATTTGATTGGTTTGATGAGGAGTGTCATCTTGCTGTCAAGCAACTAAAGGTAACCTATAAAAAGCGCGAATACGTTCACAATCGCATGGAAAAACAAAGCATCCTTTGCTAGGAGAACCTCCAATCGAATTTGTAGACGGAAAAACCGTGAATTGTGGAAGGCTGAAGCCTTTTAAGAGTACGACAACTCAGCAACGAGCACAGTTTTCTTAACTTCTCGTACATTTTCGTAGCTGTATTTGAAAGTTGTCAAATACAGGCTGTGAAAATGTGCTTAGGGGACCGCTCATACGTGGAATCTACACTGGCCAAGCATAGACTAAAAGGTATCCGTTTGGGGTAGATT
Organism: Tipula confusa; assembly: GCA_963556175.1. Lineage (NCBI taxonomy): Eukaryota > Metazoa > Arthropoda > Insecta > Diptera > Tipulidae > Tipula > Tipula confusa. The sequence continues at coordinate 123,103,396 of OY744475.1, forward strand.
GCATTAATTCCGAGCTCTTGATATTCGAAGGGAATAGATAAAAGTAAGTTCTGTTTTGATCTGATTCGATTAGCATGGCGATTCTCAACTTCCGTTGGTCTCAAAATCAATGCGTCTAAAACAAAATATATGATCACTGGTATTATAAACCAAAACGCGATGATGACGACACTTACCGAGTTTTGTTTAACCACGAGATTTAATGAAAATATCTGATCTCATACATGAAGTGAACGGACAGCGAGTAAGCTGGCTCGGTCACGTTCTGCGTGCCAATCCTAGACGGATGGTTCATCGGTCTCTGAGAGAAGAGCTATTATGAGTCTCTAACTTAGAGAGTTCGACACACATTTTTAAACCTTTTCTCACGGCACGTTGGTCGAGGTCAGTTTATTAACACACGACTGCTATATATATGGGGAACCTTCTCAAATTCATTTTATCGAGCCACAGCATGGGTATTTGCCAATTTTGAAGTATGACCCAATAGATCAGATTTGAGGATGGCAATAAATTTCTTGACATCAACACGCCTGGTTTTTTAAGCGAACGTGAGTTCCATGTGCCGACTGTTAACCACAAATCGGTAGACGTGAGGGGACGTCCAGTTAAACATTGGCGGTATCAATATTTTCCTTGTTGGCTTTTTGTTGCTTATACATTTTTTAACGATGCCCGTTTTTAAGCCAGATTCAACTTTTGTTTAGTCTCCTGCTGCGATTAGGAAAGGGAATTGTCTTCCGACTTTTTGATATTCGGAGGGGATATTTTGTGGCACCACATGCCCCATGCTAAATTTTAAAATTATTGTGTTGATTGTGTGTGAGAGTTGAAACCTGACAGCCGTATATGAAAAATGGCTGAAGGCCTCTGAGAGAATATTCATGCACATGATATATGGCCCACAATGTGACAATGACGACAGTTAACATGTTCTCTTTAATCTCGAGATCAGTAAATTGATGAATATCCCTGATGTCGTACTTTATCAAGTAGAAATGTCACTGTCGGTGACAACAAATTCTGGAGGAAAAAAACATTTTGGCTTTTTCTAGGTTGCCTTAAACAATGAAACAAAGTTGGAAATTAAAACCAATGGAGTTCGATTATTGATCTGGTATGGGTCAGTACCGGTCGTATAGTGATGGTTAAGTTGTTGGCTTAAAGATACAGCGATCTTGAGTTTTATCCCTTTGCCACTAACCACGTGGGCCAGCAATGGCCTTTAAAACCGATTATTATTATAATTATAATTTTTATGCTACGCTTTTAAGAATGTTTTGAAAAGGACTGTGCTATTTATATGGAAGATTTTGACATTTTAGTTTGGGCTCTTTAGTTTTGTTTTGTCAGGTTGGATCCTCTCGATGGTACTATGTTGTAATGCACACCTTTAATAAAATTTAACCTTTCGAAATCATCTAACGACTAATTTTTTGGTTTAGATTCTTGATTATCTTCTGCGTGCGATTAAATAGTATCAATTTTTTTTTTGTGTTTGAACCCTGCACTCTTTTCTGGGACGAAGCTCTTCCAACTCTTTCTCGGTTAATTTTTAACGACCTACCTTACGCCATCACTATCCAAATCGAGGACGCACGAATACAGGTTCGCTTTAAACCCATCTGCACATTGCATTGCTCCAGCCAACTTGTACTGACAAGGACGATGGTTCGGCCCATGGACTCTGTACTCCAACAGGATCGTGTTCATCGTTATCACCGATTTTTTTTTTTTCATTAATAAATAATTCCTTTATATTATAACTAACATACTTTCTAGGTGTCGTCATAAGAACTTGGTCTTGTGTATATGTTGATTTTTTAACCAGGGTTGTCTGGCATTTCGGTCCAGCGGTATGTGATTGTTAACGATATCATTCGGTCTTCGACCGCGCGGAACTATTTATATACCTTCTGCATAGCCAACGATTTGACTAGATTTGACTATTAAGAACACAGTTATATGTCTCAAAACGACAATACGACTTTTCCTTCAAGCTCCAAATTGAATAAGGTAGACATGAGTGCATTCTCTTGGTGCACACCCGATGTTATCTTAAAGAGATCAGATACTGTTCCTTCTTACTATTCTACAATTCGATTCACATGTATTTAATTGGCATCTAGAGACGTGCTGATGGTGTACTCTCAACATTTCTCCAAGAGCATTCTGATCGTTAAGATTTGATCAGTGGTTGAATGGTTAGGTCAAAATCCACACTGACAGCCTCCAATGGGTATTTAAGTGAAAAGATGGACTGTACCACGGTAATTCGCTTAGATGGCATAATTCGCTTAGAACGCTTAGATGGCACTAGTTATCTTAATATTCTTTACGAGCTCTCAGTCGTCATTTACCGATGGGCGTATGTGATGATATTTAATGGATATTCATAGCAGACTTGCTATTCTAGGTGAAATGTTGATGACATTTAGATCATCACCTCTAAAAATAAGGATGGCAGTAATGTTTTTGGGATTTCTATTTGAGATCATGACGCGATCGGTTTGATTTGCAGTTCTTCGAAGGCATATTTTGCTTGAAATGACTAGTTTATACATCAAATCAATGGTCATCACTTTTAAATTTTCAGATCTTGTACGTAGCAGACTTAAATTAAGGTAAAATCTATATTCCAATTTTTATTGAGTGGTCCGTGTAGAGTTTTCGAGGTCATTCGTGTGATGAATCCAAGGTAGTAATGGGCGACCTGTGTGTGAGTAGCCAAGAAGTTCTTAGGCGAAGCATAATACAAACATAGTACTACCATGGTATTTTAGCCCATTGACGTGCTAGATGTCGCCACTGGTATCGTTTTAAAATATTCAAAATATTTTTATATGTATAATCGCCTAAATGTCATATGTTTATTCTAAGTGTTGATGATATTCTATCGACCCTACATCTGGAATATCAATTGGTAAACTGTTTTTTTTTTCTATGATGGTAGTACTATTCATAGTATAAATACACATAGTACTGTTACCATAAGAAAAAAGTTTACCCATTGAAGTTCCAGATGTCGGGTCGATAGAATAAAGTCAAAACTAAGGAAAAATAGATAACATTTAGGCGATTATTAATATAAAAATATTTTGATTATTTTAAAACGATACCAGTAGTGACATCTAACAGGTCAATGGGCTAACATACCATGGTAGTACTATATGTATTTATACTATGTACTATTATATGTATTTATATTGATCAATAGCTGTGGGCTGGTTTAATTTTAATCAAGACGTGAGCTTATTCTATTCTATTCTCTGAGCTTATTCTGCTAGCTCGTATAAATAGAGGCTAATATTTCGGTCTATGGTCAGCCACGGCAACCGATAGACCTCCTATTTTGGGGTATTCTGATCTCTACATGTGGCTTTTATAGCATCTTTCGCTTGAAGGAAATGTTGTCTTTGCATGCATTGACCTCTAGATAAGAAAAATCACAATGTAATTCACAATTATCAGCTTTGTGTCTGAAATTTAACAGCTCCAAATTAGATACTAGCAGATTTGGTATCGTGCGGGCGAATTGAATTGTCTATTGTAGTCTGGACCAAAGCTATCTGAATAAATTCATCCACAGTTGAGTTATAAGGACTACACTAAATAGGTCGGCGGTCAGTTCTTTATTTTGGCATAAAACGGTTATTTTTTTTAAGTGGCTTAAAGCTCTATGTGTCATTCGGAGATCTTGTTTCCTAACATATATTTTTAAAATTTAGCAGAATTATGGTAACATAATTTTAATAACGTGCGTTAATCTAATTAAAATACAACAGCAGCAATAACGATGACGAAAAATGTGTTAATTAAAATTATTAAAATTATTAGACAAAAAGAAAATATGCCAACAACAACAGCAGCAGCACCAATACAAAAAATAAATCTTAAATTCACTTTTCAACCTAAAATATTTCTTCATGCACAGCAGGAAATCTTTTTTTTTTTTTTTTTTTTTTTTGTTTTTAAGAGACACAACAAAAATGTTCATTCAATGCTATAAGATGAACACAACAATGTCACTCACCACCACCTGTTTCCCAGGATTAAAATCAACTTCTTCTCTTGAAAAAAAAAATCTTGTTGTGTGTACGTTCGTTTAGTGTTCATGTCTTACTCTTTTAGTTTTTGGTGAATCTTCTTCAATTTAGTGTCTTTAAGAAACCAAAAATACTCGAGCTCAAATCTATATACGAGAAGAAATAAATTTCAAATGGAATTTAATAAAAAAAAAATCGTTTAAAGTTTTTTTTTTTTTAATTTTGTTTTAAATGGATCTCACTCTTAAGTAGTTTATGCGTATGTACATGTATATAAGAAACTGGTGGACAGAATATTTATATCAGCCGTTCGATCGATCGACCGATCGCTACCTTGTGTTGTGGTGACGCACCGATAAAGCACAAGAATGTATGCTAATTAGTAAGATTAAAACACATTTTTTTAAACTTTGGTATGGTTCTTCTTGTTGTTGGGCTCGTCTCCCCCACAAAACGAATGCATGTGAATCGATTAACGATTTAAAAATTAATTGCAAACATATAAGAAGAAGACCACGGGTACTAAATGATATTTGAAAAGAATTCGCTTGTTGCGTGTCATCCAAAATGATAAATGAATTTTACGAAACATTTTATGGATATAATTTTATGTTTACTAGTCGGTCACACTCTACATTAGTGTACAGGGTTATTCAAAAATTACCACAATAGTTTTAGTAATGTAAAGGTCATCTATATACTCACGTCGACTATACAAAACTTATATAATGTATTATCGGCTACGTCGGATATAGACAAAGGACGAATAAAGGTGGGTCTTGACCTCGAATGTCTTAATCATTAATTCTTACGCATTGGTAATCTTAGACATAGAAGTGGGAGACTGAGAGAAAAAGGCTGTATGCACATTGTCCGGCGATCAAAGAGAATTGTGATATTCAGACATCTGAATGTTCAGGATGCATCCCGAAATAATCTGGTTCAAACGGTTTAATGATAATATATTGTGTTGAGTTTTATAGATTTCTGGGGATCAACACATTAAAAAGGAGATAAGGGTGAAAGTATTCTTATGGAGCAACCTTGTGAAGAAGTTTTCCACAAAAAATTTTAGACGGGGAATTGAAAATTGCTTTAGTGGGGTAACCTTGAACTGAAATATCGCCTTTATATTCAATTTTATGTCTGCAGAATCTAGTCCATTTTATGTTTGCAGCATCTAGTTTTACCCGTCTTTCACACCAAACAAACTTTTTGTTCGGTTTTTGTTTGGATTTTTGCAATCCAAAAATCATATTTTAAGCTCATTAAGCTTAAAATATTATTGTACATTTAGATATTTTTTAAAAACATTTATCTTATTTAAACTATAAAATAAAATTAAAAATGTATACCAATCTGATTTTGGAGTTAATTTTTATTTAATATCTTCCAAAAAGTTCGATAAAGAATTGAGTTACCGAACATAATAAAAGTTTATTAAAGAAGCGCCAAGTCGACAAAAAGATCGCGGTGTACGGTAAAACTAAAGTTATCTGCATCGGGTAATCCTACAATTTGTTGTGAATATATTTTATAATTCACACAGTAACCTTAATTTTTTCTTTCAATTGTGGCATTTTATGACATTTATTATGACAACTTTTTTTGCTTTAATGGTGCGTACATGTACGTGATTAAAAAATTTCATCCCAGGATGAAGTTAGTAACAAAAGCTTTTGCTCAAAATTTTTACCTATTTTACTTGACATATGAAACATAAGTAATCATTAATTGTGTATCGTTGTTGGCTGTGGTATACGAAATATTTGTGTGATTTTTTGTGATTTGTTTTTGTGATTAGATTTCCATTTTTAATTTCTTATCGGTGATTTTAAATTCTTGCTGTTTGTTTTCGGTGATTTTAAATTTTCGTGTAATTTAATGTTTTTCGCGTAATTTAATTTTTTGAATTTAATTAATTCGTAATAATACTAATTTATTTTATTTTTTATTATGTTGGATGTTTGCGGTGAAAAATGTGCCCAAAGTTAAAATTATTTCAACTCGGGAGGGGAAATTTATATATTTTTCATATGAAAAATATACAAATTTCCCCTTGATTCGCGAAACAAATTTTTGATTACGTACATGTACGCACCATAAATTTCGTGGCACGTACATCACAAAACTATTGGAAATAAGCATTGAACGCATTCGAATCATTGCATATGTTCCACTGTATTTAACGTTTGTAGCTAACTTCACTTCTGATTAAACCATCAATCAAGTGACACGTTAAAACCATAAAGCTAAATAAAAGATTTTTCATAATTAAAATTTAATCGAGAAACATCCGTATTTCTTTTCAAGTTTCCAGCTCTGCTTAGCATTAATTACATCAGGTTCTGGGGCCCAGTGGATGAAGAATAAGGATATTTCGAAAGAAAAAAAATAAAGGCAAATTTAATTAAATAAAGTGAGATTGATTTTCGGTGTTGTGAAATTCACATACGGAAAAAGATGGCATCAGCTGAGTCAATATACAGCATTTCCAAGCTAAACGGAGCAAATTATTTTGTATGGAAATACAAAATGGAAATGGTTCTTAAGGAAAAAGGTGTATGGGCAGTCATCTACCATCACCAGTTACAGCAGCATGGACAGCAAATGATGAAAAGACACATTCTACAATTGCATTGAATGTAGAAGACGATCAAATTCATCACATCATTGGTGTAGATTCAGCAAGTAATGCATGAAGAATTCTTAAGGAAACATATGAATCAAACACATCAAGCAATCGTGTGCACATTTTGAAGTTATTCATGCAACAGCGACTTGATGAAAGAGAAGATGCGGAATAACACGTGAATTCCATGAACGATCGAGGGTAAAGAAGAGAGTGAATTGACACTCACGTTGGTTAAATCAAAGGTTCTCGCAGAATTCAAAAGAAGAATGGATCGAGGCGGAACAATGGATGACAGTGCATTAAAGGTTGACAAATCAAGAGCAACGAAAGGTCAAAAAGGTGAAAATAAAAAGTATGAGTGCTATTTTTGTAAAGGAAGTGGTCACGTCAAAAAGAATTGTCCAAGATATAAAGCCTGGTTCAACAAAAAGGAAGGAAGTAATCAAAAATTTAAAAAGATGTATCAGAAAATCGGTTTGTGACACATCAAGTAGGTGATCACATTGCCAGTTCTAAGGATATTTTCGTCAATATTAACATGAATTGTAGAGATAAAGTAAGCGTTGCAAGTGGTCAACAATTAACAGCTGCGGGCGGGTAAAGGCACAATTAAGGCGTTTTTCTGAATGAGGAAAATCAAAGTGTTCCAGTAAGGATTACAGACGTGTTGCTAATGTCAGATATGAAGGTAAATTTGCTTTCAGTCAAAAAACTAATGGAAAAAAGTTTTCAAGTAAATTTCAAGGGCAACAAGTGTGAAATAAGGGAGAATAGTCGGCAAACTGCAGTTGACGAAATCAGCGGTAAACTTTACAGACTAAAGGAACCTCACAAAGTTTACTTGGTCGAAAAGGACATACATTATTGGCATAAGTTTCTAAGCCATAGAGGCATCAAAGAAGTGAACTCATCGGCGAAACAAAATTTGGTTAAACGCATCAACTTCAGCGGATTGCGAAATCAACTCCAAGGGCAGAGTGTGTCTCGAAGGAAAAATTAATCGAATCAAGTTTCCGTGATAATGATAGACGATTACTCAAAATTTACAGTTAGCTAGCTAATCGCAAATAAATCATCAGTTTACAGCAAATTCAAGGAATATATTGCGATGGTAAAGGTTCAATTCGGAAAGAAACCTAAGTGCATCCGTACAGATCGAGGAGGAGAGTACCTCGATCAGAGGTTTTTTCATTTTCAATGAATTCTTGAATTATTTAAAGTCAAGCGGAATTCAAATCCAGAGAACTACTGCGTACACACCTCAACAAAACGGAACAGCGGAACGCAAAATCAGAACGTTGGTAGAAATGACTCACTGTATGCTAATTGATGCAGGTCTACAGAAACAACGCCATATGAAGGCTGATTCCAGAAAAGTCCGAATATGCAATACTTCAGAAACTTCAGATCAGAATGTTATATGCATTTACCAAAGCAAACAAGGCGCAAATTCGACTCAAAGGGTGTGAAAGCAGTGCTGGTCGGTTCTGATTACGAATTAAAGGCATGTCGTTGTTACATTCTGGAAACCGATCGAGTCACAGTTAGTCGAGATGTTCAGTTCGTCGAAAGGGGCAATTTGTTACCTATCAAGTCCAGCAAAAATTACCAATAGGAACTAATTATCGACAATTTAGGAAATGCAGAGAACGATCAGGTGCGCGAACGATCAGGTAAGACTAATTAGTCGATGAGGAAGTTCAGGAAAAGAATCCAATACAAGAACACGTTCAAAATGAAGATGAAGAGCAAACTGTTAGACGACCACAACGCTCTAACAAAGAAATTTCACCAAAGAGACTTATTGAAGAAATGAACGTGGTGCATTCAGTCATTCAAGAACCTAAATGCTACGTAGAAGCTATCAAGGGTGATCAAGAGGCCGTGGATTCAAGCAATGACAGATGAGATGAAGTCATTGACGGAGAATCAAACATGGGAGTTTGTGCAAATTCCAGAAGGTGCAAATCTAGTTGGCCGCAAGTGGATTTACAGGCTAAAGTGCAATTCAGATGGAGAAGTTATCAGGGCAAGGCTTGTTGCTCAAGGTTTTTGCAGAAATACGGTACTGATTATGATTAGGTGTTTGCTCCAGTTGTTCGTCAAACTACGTTTTGAACATTGCTTACAGTGACAGCAAACAAGGACATGAACGTTTATCATCTAAGTAGATGGGAAAAGGGCTTTTCTTAACAGTGAAAAGGCTGAAACAATTTACATAAGACAACCTCCAAGATTCAAAGTTGATAGCGGGGAAGATTTAGTGTGCCTACTAAAAAGGAATATATATGGTCTAAAGCAATCAGCGCGCAATTGGAACAAAACAATTCATCAAATTCTCATCGATTTCGGGTTTTTTTCAAAGCAAGAATGATCCATGCTTGCGTACACCTACAAACATGATGGAAAATCATGCTACGCGTTAATCTACGTTGACGATGTGGTCATTGCTGGTGAAAACAACGAGATAATCTCCAATTGCGAAACATTTTTAAGTTCGAAATTCAAGATTAAGAACTATGGAGAGATTGAGGATTTCTTCAGTCTTCAAGTCAAGAAGGAAGCAGATGGCCATTTTAAGTTAAATCAGACTGATTACACTGGAAAAGTACTAAAGGATTTCCAAACGTCTGATGCAAGGGAATCCTCAGTTCCATTATCAGTTGGATATGGTAAAGGAGGAGACATGGATTTATTGTTGGGCAACGGCAAATATCAAAAGTTGCTCGGTTGCTTACTGTGCATATCAGTCAACACGAAACCTGACATATTGGCAGCGGTTTCAATTCTCGCATAAAAGTTGTCCAGTCCAAACCAGGAGGATTGGAACGAATTAAAACAAGTATCTTAAAGTATATCAAGAGTACTGGCGGTTTGAGATTGTCACTTGGAAAGAGTGATGGTTCGCATCAGTTAATCGGGAATCTTCATTGACACTTCTAACAGCTGACAAAGCATTTGTTTAAATTATGTAGCACTTAGTTGTAGAATTAGGTAATTTTCCTCTGCGTTTCTGCCTGCTGAAATTACAACTAAGCCATTTGTCGGAAGTTTCCTTTAAGAATTTCTTTTCAGTCGTTTTTCGGAAGTTTCCTTGTGGGAATTTTTTCAGAAGTTTCCTTGTGGGAATTTTTCTTCAGGCCCATCCAGCATAACTTGTTGTTGATGAGTTTTCTGGGTGCTATGCCTCATGAAGCAATCTGTTGGACATTCTTAAGATTTCACATGTTGCCAAGTAATTAATTGTTGGTAGTATATCTTCTGGATTTGTGAAGTTCTATTTGCCACGAAGGTTTTATATCAGCTGGGTTGTTACTTCAACGACATGATTCATTGTTTTGCAATGCGCCATCGCACTTTAAGTATTCTCTGACGAATCAGCAAAACCATGCAGTTCTGTTTGACTCATCTTGATATATTTATACTTGAAATACCATTTAGTTCATTTAGCTATACTTCTTCCATCGTAATCTTGGCCATTATGGTTATTGGTGATAGCCATCCTACGTGATACAACAATTTTGATGAGTCAGATAATAACAACTGTTTGGTGGATTCAGTGAGCTACAAACGTTGTATATCAAATTCACAGCAGTCTGCAACCGGATTGTATAAAACTCGCGGTGCTTGGTCCTTTCTGGAAATGTATTCTAATAATTTAGGCGAGTTTCATACCGAATTTTGTAAATGAAATCAACCTTGTGCTGTGAGCCCTGTTAGTACCCTCTTGACGCTGTCCGCATCAGTAAATAGGTCGTCTAGGTAGACGTCAGTTATAATAGCATTAATAGCAGTGAGGTGTACTGGCTCCTTCCTCGGTGAATTGTAATAAGAATTTTACTGCTATAGAAGGATTTTACTTGCCTGCAGTAGTTCGATATGTTACCGTATTTAAAATATACGCTGTTATTGGCTAAGCAGGATGGCTACTCCACAGTATTTGTTGAAAGTATCGGTCGTTTTGTTCTTTCATACTTGTCAGTACATTTTTCTATGTTTACCAACGCAGCAATATTTCGGCTACCTTCAGTTTTAGACTGGTCATCATGATGTCTTTTAAGGGCACTCAACTCGATGATGTTTTTTTGATCACCTAAAGTATTCCTGCATGAATCGATGACAGAATTGTTTGAAGTCTTTCATATAAAACTTTCTTTGATCTGCAAAAGTCTAGCTGTTGTTTTTTCCGTGATTCCTCAAGCTTGTCATGGTTATCATTGAGAGGAATTCTTAACATGTGTCGTCCACCAGAGTGGCATTGAAATGTTTTTAAAATTTCTCATACTAAAAAAATTTAGCGACAAGGAAGATTGAGACAACTTGAATTTTTCCGTTTCCAATGTTCAAAAGTTGTTAGGAAAATGTTTAAGCAGAGGCTTATTTTAGCAAATACACACGCATGTTCATTAACCTTTTATAAGCGGGAGTTGATCGAGGTATAATGGATAAAGTTTGGCGAAGATCACCTGCAATAAGTATGATAGCGCCTTCCATCGGTTGGTTTTTCCCCGGAAACTTTGCAGACTTTGACTAAGCGCCCCTAACGTTTTTATTTGGCTTGGTGCATTCATTCCTAATGATGATTTATGCATGTTTTAAGGATTGTGGCTATTCCGGAATTTTTGCTGATTTTACAGGTTGCTGTTTCGATTTGGTTCAAATTCAAATGTGAGTGCTGAATGTTCTGTTCGTCCACCATCGAATAGTGTTGATACATTTCCCGATGATGCTATTAAGAGTGTTATTCCATTCAGCATTCGAACCGACGCCTGCATTAGATCGGAAATGTTTTTATGCTGCTAATGTAGCGACCCATTTGAAAGTGACTTCATCACCTTGATTTCCTTGATCGAATAAGGCCATGCCACTGCCATTGTTAACTTATTTACAAATGTATTAATTCGTTAATGTCAAATCGACATTAATGTGAGCATAGAATATTATTGAAAACTGCGGTAAGTAGAGCGCGCCATCTGTTGTCGATGTTAATATTATACATTTTCGCCTATACATATAAGGTATCCACCACCTCCAGATAAAAGCTATAAGACTTAAGATTCTTAATGATGACGTCTATGATTTCAGTCTACGTTGAATTGATTACATGTGAAGGTGAGAAACTGATCCGGACATCCATATACTTTCGATCACATGTGCCATGAACTGCCGGTATACGTAATGCAGAACGCGTAATAATCCATCCAGGAAACATTCTTAGTCGCCTTTTCATTCATTTTTAGGTTGATTTGCATTACGCTGAAATGCTGTAGCCATCTTCTCCATACAAAAACAGCACTAGATTTTCGAGTACATCGTTCAAACGATATTTATTTAAAATGCGTTGCACATACTAATGGCGCCGCGCTGTTCGTCTTCTCTTTTTTCGCTTCCAGTAAATTATATTTGCAAGAACCTTGGCTTTTGTTCTGGATTGCTACAGAAAGCAATCAACCGATTTTGTGATATATGTGACCTTAAACTTTGAATGTGGTTATGTAACCGGCTGTTGATAATGTTTGTGGCTCTGAAGGAAGTCTTTTGAAAGCTTGTGTTGTATTTGCAAATTTTTTGAAGGAAGTGTTTTGAAATTGGTAACACAGAAGCGGTTCAGGTGGTTCAGCGTTGGCAAAACAACTTTGCCGTTCAAACATCACATTCCAGGAGATTATTTAGAGAACTCCAAAACGACAGTAAACAAGTAAACTTTATTCATCGGCTCAATAACTACTTCCTCGTGATTCCGATAATTATACTCTTTGTCGTAATAAAATGCTTCCATGTTAAAATTGATTTTTTTTCTTGACCGGGCCGATAGAAAGCGAATGACATTAGGTTTTTCTAATTTTATTTGGGGCATTTGTGAAGCTCTTGAACTTGATGCTCTATTGCTAATTCTATTAGTTCTCCCGTTTCGTTTGCTCTAGAATTTGAGGCATTGTTGCGTATTCTATCCATCGTTTCATTTGCACTCGATGTTGAGTTCTGTAACACTATTCCTGAAGGCGGTATTCACGTTCTACCATTCCATTTGGTCGAGAATGCGTGTTGCTTGTCGTTTTTAAATTTCGGCTGCTCTTTTTTCATCGTTTGTTTGGCTATGGCAAATTTTCTCTCAATTGATGACTTTTTTGTTGGTATTATTGAAATAACTTCCTTTAACTCTAAAACTATTCACATTTAAACAATTTGTACTTATAAATTCTTTGGTTGGATATTAAATTTTCAAATTAAACTGTTTTCTTAGAGTTCTTAAATCCAACTGAAACAATTGACTAAATTTTTATTTTTCAATTATTTCTATTGTTGCAAACTTACATTGTTTTCTAAATCCAGGCTACTTTAATAATTTTTCGATATATCTTAACTGTCAAATAAATAAATGAATGGATATTTTATATTATTTTACATTTCTATACACATCCTTTTTTATATATCCTCTTTTATACCTCAGAGTTGGTAGAAAAAAGTGTTACAGAAAAAAAAAACGAAAGAGTTAAAGTGGATTTTGCTTTGAACACACTAAGCATCAAGTCTTCCTTAGAAGGTAAAAAAAAATTATTCTTTTTAAGGTTACAGATTTCAAAAGATTTAAGCAAAACTATAAACGTGACAGAAAATTACCAGATCATATTGATATCTGTCAAACCGCACACTTTTTGTGACGTTTTAACCGTAATCTTAATTCCGATATAGATGTTCGTTTTGAATAACCCTATGTGTTATAACCAAAAAAAAAAAAAATGTGCTCAACCAAATGTATCGAAATGCAAATAGATCTTCACAGGAAATTAAATTATGGAATTTCTGTTCGGTTTCTGGCATAATTGAAATATTTTTGTGTTTAAGTGTTTAGTTATGATAACAGATGTATTAATTGTTGCAACAGAATTAATTACATGAATTAGTGAATTAAATTCTTGTTGGTTTGTGTTCATCTATATGGTATTTCGCATGTTTCCTGGATGTGTGACATTTTATATGTATACATATACAGAGACTGCTTGGCGGGATGTCTCCATATGCTCCAAAAAAAATTTCATATCGCAGAAATATATAAATACACATATAATAAAATAAATCAGGCATGAGAATTTATTTTTGTGCACCAACCATTTAGGGCGATGATGAAATGATTTCGTCTCCTATTTTGTCAGTTCAAAACATTTTTATTCGATGTCATTGATTATAATTATGTATTACCGCGCGTCTTGTCTAATCGTCTTCTCACAACGGGATACTCAATAATATTATTCCATAAAGAATGTATATATATATATATATATATATATATATATATATATATATATATATATATATATATATATATATATATATATATATATATATATATATATATATATATATATATATATATATATATATATATATATATATATATATATATATATATATATATATATATATATACTTATATATATATATATATATATATATATATATATATATATATATATATATATATATATATATATCGAGATAGGTCACGAAGATGTCAATTCTATCTTCCCTTGTAATTTTCGACATGTATATAGGATGGATTTTGATTGTAATCTTTAGAACTGATTTAATTTTTGTACGTTCTTCTTCGATACTATAATTTTGAGAAATTTCGATTCGAAAATCGGTTAATTTAATTTGTTATTTTTAGTAACAATAAATGTCATTATTAATTTAATTTAGTTCATAGCTATAGAGTTTTAAGAGAATAAATTTCTCAAATTTCTATATAGCTGATCACAGTTGGACAGAAGGTGTGTTACATGATTTAAAACATAAATGTCAGAATTTATTAAGTGGCTTAATTATTTAGATAATGTGGTCGGAAGGCGTTCACATGACTTGTTGGATTTATTTACTGACTATCCGAATATATTTTACATCCGGCTAATTCAAATGATTTAATTTCAATATATAGAATCTTATAGGAAATTCGTTCTCTTTTCTACTTATGCGCCTGCCAAATGATGGCGCTCTTCTTAGAGGTCACTGTACAATCCGCTAAAAATCGGTTTGAGGAACGTGACCAAACCAGTTTGTTTTCTGTCATTTTACTTGACCAATTTGATTCATCGTAAGATGGGTTCCCTATGCACATCCCTGTGGTCTGTATTTGACAAACCCAGCAAAAGGAACAACATTTTGCCAAACAATACAGGATTTAAAGCGAGTACATTTTACGAGTTTCAAACTTTTATGGAAAATTATGCATAATGGCCATCCTCTAATCATTTATAAATCCTCTATTCATACTAATTATGTATTAGTTGACATTCACATACTGAATGTAACCTAATATGCAGCCGATTTAATAAGCTATATTCCTATTACGGAATTAAACTATCAGGAAGCTTAGGAGAAATTACAGGCTCGATAAGACAAGAAAAGATCTGTCGTAAATGATGATATACTATCGTTTGCGCCGATATTACGATCCAACAATTCAACAACAATAAAAAACCAACCACAGTATGCTCTCAAATGATTACTATATTGTTAAGCTAAAATCAATGGAATAACAAAACAGTTTATTGGCGCAAATGCGTGTAAAGAAATCACAACACACCACTGATTATTCCACTACCACCGAATCACCCGAAGCAGTAAATATATATTATGCACCGTTTCACCAGGTTCCAATCACAACTATATATAAGGAGGCTAAAACTATGAAAGTTAATTTGAGTTACACATATCTATGGTGCAAAGCAGGACAAATATACTTACGCAAGTCAGACAGATCTAATGTTAATCGAATCCATTCTCTAAATGATATTTTTCGCATTAAAAATATTGCCCATCCCGATAAGGAAAATGATGAGATTTGAGATGTCCTCTAAGATGCTGAAATTATATAATAGTATGATAAGTATACAAATTTATTTACCTTGTAATCACTCAGTTTTTCTCTCGTATTATATATAATATTTCTATATCAGTTTTGTTTTGATTTGACAGCTCTAAATTTTTTCTGTATTCATATTTTTTAACGTTGGTAGTATGCAACTTTGAAATTGGACAGTATATCAATCATATGTTAATGCTTTCCTCATTTTTAACTCTTGGGTTCATACAGAACCATATAAACTACAAGCCGTATTGTTTGCATACTCATGCTATACAAAAATATATACTTTGATTGTATTGTAAGTGGAAAATCGTGTCGGGATATGATAGCGAATATTGTGTAAAAGAAATAAACAATTAAATCAAATAATGCGCGTGCGTTATATTTTTTATATTTTTTTATATGGAGTTTTGATAGTTACTAATACATCTAAAGTATATATTTTCTACTAATACATTTTAAAAATAGATGATAATATGTTTCAACGAAAATTACAATACGGCTTGTAGTAAAGAGGGTTTTCGTTCATACAAAACCAACACTATTGTATAATTATACAAGCCATGAAGCTTGGCTTAAGAAAACATATTATGACTACTAATTGGATATGTGTTAGTGTATTTGACTACAATAAAAATCGAAACAAAAAGTTATATTTTGCACTCTCTATACTTTCCTAAATTCAAAGTATATAGTATAGTATATAATGAAGTATACACTCAGAGAAAAAAACAAAGTAAAATTAACTAAAATGGCTTTGGTGAAATATTTTATATGGAGTTTTTAGAACTAGGTTATTTTAGAGAGAGAGAGAGAAGTATTGTTATTATTATATATAATAATAACAATACTTCTCTCTCTCTCGTTAAATAATAAATTTGATTTTTGCTTTGTCATAAAGAGCGCAACGTACTGTTGTTCCATCATTCGTATTCATTTTTTATTTATATCAAAGCATATAATAAAAGTATAAACCAATTATAATACGTCACAACACTTATACTTAAGGAATAGCAGTCACTTTTTTGCATAAGTATCGCAACTTCATGGCTTGTATTAAAACGTCTCTATAGAAAGACCAACTATTCAAAAATTTAAAGGGACAAAGCGCCTCTTTGATATAGTATTGGTTGTGTACAGATATAGCGTAAAATAAAAACAAATAATATTTTTACTAACACTAATTTAGTTAGTTTTTTTATGTTATTTTTGCTTTGTTATTTATTATCGTACCAATACTACTTTATTGAGGCGGATATGTAGTAATATAAGTGTACGAAAAAATGAGTTGGTCTTTCTATAGAGACGTTTTTGCTTGTATATACATTTGTGTTGGTTTTGGTTCATAGCATAATATAATTTTTTTGTTTTTATATGTACAGAGTTTTATTTTTCTATTTTCATGGAATGGACATTTGGTTTTGTTTTTGTTTTTTAATGATACATTTTAGGGTTTTTATTTTTCTCATATTCTAATGCACAGTTTTTTATTTGCTTAATTTATATTTTTTACAATATATAGTTTTTTTATTTATTTATTCGTATATTTTATTTTCTTGTTTTTATTTTTCACATGTAACGTACAGATGTCTATTTTTGATGGATTTATATTATACAGTTTCTATAACCTATTCATTCACATCCATTACGCGTAAACAATTTAGTATATTGCATCAAAATATTCGCAGCCTCAGAATCAATTTTGATTCATTTAGCACATACATTGCGACCCTAAATTCTTAACCTGATTTGATTTTTGTGTCTGAAACTTGGATCTATTCTCATGAAAGTGACAAGTTTTATCTACCAAACTATAACTTCAATGCATGTTGTAATGATAGCTATCGTTTTGGTGGTGTGGGTGTTCTCATCAATAGAAATTATGCAAATTTCTCTATCCAACTTTACAACTGGACTTCAGCGGATCTCATTATAGTTTATATTCAATTTGATAATCAAGCTTGGACATTTGTGTGTATTTATCGCTTCCATAACAAAGATATTAGTACATTCTGTAATGATTTGGAGAATTTGCTGCGTTCACTTAACAATAGCAAGATTGTTATCCTAGGTGATATTAATGTTAACATTCTCAACTACTCCGTGGCCTTTAACTATTTATCTTTGTTGGCTTCTAATGGGTTCCTTAGTCTACTAAATGAACTAACTAGGGATCTAGCTTGTCTCGACCATGTGTTTGTAAAAATTGATGCTACTTATGAATTTATTGTAGATAATTTACCATTGTATTTTTCGGCTCATAATTTGATTTCGTTGCACATCTTGTTTCCAGATATCCACCAAACACAAACAGCCCTGACGCCGACCTTTACAAAAATAAATTATGATAAACTTAGGAATTATCTACAAATGGAAAACTGGATAACAGTTTTCAGTGATTCTGATTGTAATGTGGCTTTTTGTAGTTTTATCAAAGTTTTAAAATCCCATATTGATTCATCTAAGTAAAAAATTGTTATTGGACAGAAAAAAGCAATAAAACCATGGATGAATTCTAATCTCTTACGCAAAATATCTAAATTAAAAAAAATTTCTAAGGAATTGCGACGATATCCAGACAATGTTAGATTAAAAAAGTACACTATAGATCTTTCGCGTATTGTTAATTTAAAAGTTAAAAGTGTTAAATGTAATTATTACCGAAGTAAGTTTGAGCAAATAGGCACTGATTCCAAGATTGCGTGGAAAATCATAGATAACGTGTTAAGTAGAAACCATCGCAAAGATCAAATTATTCAAATGTATAAGCATCAAACAGACACCCTGATATCGTCCTATGGATATATTAAATGAATTTAATACATTTTTTACTAACATCTGCTCGTAATCTAACTGTTCTAACTCAGTTCTGGATGATAGAAATCGATTTATTCTTGGTACTCCTAAGAATTTTTTTGTGTATCCGATTAAGAAGTTAAAAAACAAATTATCCAAGGGTTATGATGAAGTCGACAATTTTATTATCAAAAACTGCTCTTGGTTTTTGGTAGACGTTCTGAAATACTTTTTCAACTTGAGCTTGGAGAGTGGCGTATTTCCAGACGTATTTTTTTTTTTTTTTTTGTTTCTGAACTCTGCAATCTGTTCTGGAGCCGAAGTTCTCCCAACTCTTTCGCAGTTAATTTTTAACGTCCTACCTTACGCCGGCACTAGCCAAATTGAGGACGCACGAATACAGGTTCGATTTTAAATCCATCTGCACATTGCATTGCTCCAACCAGCCTGCACTGACATAGACGATGGTTCGGCCCATGGATTCTGCACTCCAACAGGGGGTCATAGTTGTGTTCATCGTCATCACCGATCGAAATCAGGTGATGAAAAATCCCTTTTGTAACCCTCCCCCGTTGGGATTCGAACCCGGTACCTCCCGTCCCAAACACCGCAGCTTTAACCATTGCGCCAATTGCTCGGTCAGACGTATTTAAGATTGCTGTTGTTCTACCGGTTTATAAAAAAAGTGATGCGCTCAAATTAAATAACTACAGGCCAATTTCATTGCTTATAGTTCGTTTTCAAAAATATATGAGAAATGGATTAAACGTAGGGTGGTTTGCTATCTCGACCATATTAAATTTTTAAATGAGAAGCAGTTCGGGTTCAGAGAAGGGAAATCCACGGAAGATGCTCTTCTAAATTTTCTGAGTCACACATATCTTACGTTAAATAAGTCTCTGAAATCTTTAGCACTTTTCGTTGTCATTTCAAAGGCATTTGACACCGTTGACCAAAACATACTTCTGGCTAAATTATCAAGTGTAGCTACGTCCGAAATCGTAAGCAAGTTGTTAAAATAAATGGTGTGGTTAGTGAACCAGGAAATTTGAGCTGTGGTGTACCTCAGGGTTCTGTACTGGGACCTCTATTGTTTTTAATATATTTTAATTCTATATTTGAAATAAATTTCCTCGGGCATGCTACTGTATTTGCTGATGACCTAGCTTTAATATATTCTCAAATGGACACGAATTATAATGTTCAACAATCACTTAATGAGAATTTAACAGAACTTAGTAAATAGTTTTATTACAACAGACTTACTATTAGTAATAAATCCAGATTCTTACATTTTGGATCTTCGACCACTACGGTGGCCCCAGATTTGATCACGTATCATGAATACTTGTGCGATAAGAACAACTGTGCGTTTCACTGCTTTTAACTTGAGGCTGTTAATGAGTTCAAATATTTGGGTATTGTTAAACATGTAATCACAGCAGTGTATACATTTTACAACAAACGTAAATTTTGCCCAACACCCATACTGAGGAAACTATATCTTGCTTTTGTGGAGTCTATTATTATGTATGGTATCTCCTCTTGGGGTGGAACTTATTTTTAAAACCTTGAAGATCTTTACATTGCACATAAACGGGTTGTTAATCCACTGCTACAGTTCCCCTTTTTCGCAAGTTAAACATTATTCCATTAAGGTATCTTTACGTTTATAAAGACCTAAAATTGTTCTTTGTTCGTAGTACTAGCCACCATAATCGGATAATTCATACTTACAAGTTGCGGAACCCTAACATATTTGCCAGTATTCTTGCGGTAACTATATGAATAGTGTAGAAGGTTTTATTTATACGTGGCTCCTTATTGGTTTAATATGATACCCAAACATCTTAAGTAACTTCCCACTGATCCACGCCATGTATTCGAAAAGGGTATTAGAAATTGGCTACTTAGTATTGATGATATCGAGAGGTATTTCTAGATGCATTACTTCAATAATTACTGTGAAATTAAAATTTAAATATATTGGAAAACTTAGATTACCTGTACCCCGCAAATCATGTCTATCCATATCATATACAGTCAATAAAGTCAATCATTTTAATGTACTTGTAAAATATATGTAATTTATTTTGAGTTGAAAAACTGAGCTGTCAAGGTTTAAAATGTATAAAAAATAAAAAGTAGCTCTAAATGTAATGATTTTTGTATGATTGTTTAATATATTTTGTTTTAAGTTTATCTATGCTCCACTACAGGCCAGATCCAACTGAGCTGTCCTCTTTGGGAACAAAGAGACGTTTAGATCATTTATTTAACAAGAGAAAATATGAATATTAAAACAAAAAGGGATCCATTCTCAGTCACAATACTCTATGAAAAAGTCACAACCAATTATATATTAAAACCCGTTAACCAATTTGGTGAGTCATCTTGTGAACAATAGTTCGTGGACACTACTGCCAACGGAGTTAATCGTGGTTCGGGACGCTACAGGAAATTATAAAAAATATCGAGCACTGTTAGTTCCAGGAGCGGATTTCAGTTCAAGCATCGATAAATGTACTCAACCAGTCGAATTATCACGTAATCATGCTTGTATATCAATATTAGAGGCTTGAATTCCTTAAACGCAGGAAGGACAAAGGGCTCTGTTCAGTTGAACATTTTATCTAAGATCAGTTAATCAATGTGAAAGGATTTATCATAAAAAGGATTACATCTAATATCCTAATGATAACTTTAAAACCGGCTGATCCGAACTTTCAAAGTCCAAGTCCAGCTGATATACTTCTTAGAAGTGACGTATTTTTCAAAGTATTGCGCAATGAAAAACACCAGCTAAATGGAGATCTTTTAGAACGAAACTAGCTGGTAAGGCAATGCCTTATATATATATATATATATATATATATATATATATATATATATATATATATATATATATATATATATATATATATATAAATGTGTCATTCGACAATCCTATCACAGGCTGAAATTTTGATAGTCATAACTAAATAAAGGAGATAGTAACTGCGAGTTGCATTACAAAGAACCTTATACATATAAGGATCAAAAAGCAAGCAATATATAGTCAAATTACCGTTTAAATCAAACTCGCCTAAGCTTACAAACTCATTTTTAACAGCAACTCAAAGATTATTAGATATGGAAAGGCAGTTTATCAAATATTCGTCATTGAAGGTTAACTACGGAAAATTTACGAGGGAATATCTTTTATTGGGGCATATATCTCTGATTCGTTCAAATTATAAAAAAAGTTAAAAGTAAAAATTAATGATATAAACGTAAGGTTCCAAATTCTGGGGCATCTATTTCACAATAATAGGGCGAGATTTCTTTCAAGAGCTCGCGATTAAGCAAAGTAAGATAAATCAAGTGTCAAGCGGCTTAGATGAGGAGGGTCGTATTGTAGAAATCCACAAAACTTTGTTCAGTGAGAACATGAGTAAAATACAAAATGTAAAAGTTCGCTTGGATTTAGAAGAGGGGCAAAACCGATTTTTGTTAAAACAAGAAAAGTACCGTTTGCATTTTTAAAAGATATTGAGTTACAAATGGAAAGTTCAGTAGAAGAGGGAATTATTGAAAAATAGAAACTACTGTTTGGGGAACACCTCTAGTACCAATTTTAAAGGAAGATGGAAAGATTAGAATATGTGCCGGCCACAAGGCAACGGTAAATACATTTTTGAAAGACACAAATAATCCATTGCCCAGGATAGAAGATGTTATTCAAACATCGCAAAGGTAAAATATTTTCGAAGTTATATTTGACAAGGGCGTATAATCAGATAGAATTGGACGAGGAATCAAAAGATTTGGTGACGTGGGTAATTTCAAAGTAAATAGAATACTTATTTAAGCTACACCATTTCAGATGAAGACATTTTTAGGGATAATAAGAACGAAAGCGGAAAAGTAAGAGGTAAGGGCTTTTGCGGGTCTTGTAAATTATTTCGGCAAGTTTTTTAAAAGACTTTGCAACAATAATGCCACAAATTTACGGATTGTTAAAAAGTGGAGTGAATTGACGTGGACAAAAGAATGTCAAAAAGCGTTCGATTCCATAAAAAAGGAAATAGTTTCGGACAAGGTTCTGATAGTATTGTTAGTATTGACGTGTGATGCATTAAATGTGGGAGTAGGTGCAGTATTAGCACACAAGTTGCCCAACGGATAAGACTTGCCTCACGAACATTGTCAGATACAAAAAAGAATTACAGTGTAATTGAAAAGAAAAATTCGGAGATTTTTTTCCTTCCATGGAAAATTTGGAGGAATTGAAAGTTAATTATTTAGATTTAGTAGGAAAAAAGTTAACATTCCGATAGATGTAGTTAGAGTTAGAGAAGCGACTGCTAAAGATAAAACATTGAGGGTGGTTATAGAGGCGGTGAATGCAGGAAAAGTCCAAGATCTAAATAAGCTGGAATGTATGCCATTTGTTGGAAAGAGGGACGAATTGGTAGTTGAAGGTCAAATTTTAATGATCGTACGTATGGTGGCCCAAAATTGACAGTCAGATTGAAGGTTTAATTAAAGGCTACGAAGCATGTAGAGCAACATTATCAAATCCGCCTAAAATACCAGTGATACCGTGGATGATACCTGAGAGTTCATTTAGAAGAATACATATAGATTTTGCTGGTCTAATTGGAGATACTTATTTTTTCATCATGTTGGACGCATTAGTAAATGAGTAGAAGTGGGTCATACTAAGAGTCCCACTTCAAGTTTTACGATTAAATATTTATCGTATTTGCTTTCACGTTTTGGGATACCGGATAAACTAGTGTCTGATAACGGTACTCAATTCACGGCGAAAGTTTTTCAACAGTTGAAAACATTTTTGACAGTTTCAACAGTTTTGACTTTAAATCAAATGGAGTAAAACATTGTGTAACAGCACAATATTCCCCAGCCACCAATGGCGGAAAATTTAGTACGAACAATTAAGAATGCTTTGTATATCGCGTGATTTCAAAATAACTTCGGTAAAGTAGATGAGATGCTATGTAATTTTCTCACAGATTACAGACATGCAGTCCATTATACGATACAAAAAGTCCAGTTTCTCAAGTTTTAAGTTATAAAGCAAAAATTAAATTAGATTTGTTGTTACCTGTTAAAGAATTTCGAGTAGCAGAACTAAGGGGTGAAGAATACAGAAAAGGAAATCGTTTTTTTCAGGACAGGGGAGTTAGTGATTGTCAGGGATCATAGGCAAAACATGGCAAGGTGGATAAAATCAAGGACTATTAAACGATTGGGTTCACGAATGTAAAGGTGTAAATTGGTAGACGATAGAGTCACGAAAAGGCACATAGATCAAATCAGGTCTTACTTCGAGTATAAAGATGACAGCACAACAAGGGGCGGATCTATGGTTGACGGGGAATTTATGCTAGATGAAAATCCAATTAATTTACGTCTTCCATCTTATCGAGTAACGCCGTCAAGACCATTTTCAGTAATTGGAGTAGACTTTGCTGGTACAGTCAAGGTTAAATCTAAAACCGGACGAGGTGCTAAAATATTTAAGGGCTACATCGCAATTTTTGTGTGTTTTGTCATCAAAGCTATTAATGTTGATTTATAGCATGATATCGAAGATTCATTGCACTTAGAAGCTTACCAAATTGAATTTATTCACACAATCGATCTAATTTTGCAGGTGCGCAAAGCTGAACGATCATAACAAGAAGATGCAAAAGTCACTGAGGGAGATTTACGGGTAACACTGGCATTTTATCCCTTCGACATCACCTCACTTTGGTGATTTGTGGGAAGCTAGTATTTATGGATATATGGGATGTTCACCACTTATGTTGCCTGAAGTACCCTGTGCATCAATTTCCTATACTAATCGCTGGCAACTAGTACAAACCATGATGAAAGGTTTTTGGAAGACTTGGTGTGTAGCTTATCCTACATCCTTACATCT
This sequence comes from Tipula confusa, assembly GCA_963556175.1. Lineage (NCBI taxonomy): Eukaryota > Metazoa > Arthropoda > Insecta > Diptera > Tipulidae > Tipula > Tipula confusa. The sequence goes on from OY744475.1 coordinate 123,127,671, forward strand.
TAGTTCAAAGTGGCAAGATAAACACCAAAATTACAAGGAGAATGACATTGTGCTTGTCAAGGAACCAAATGTACCACCAGGTTATTGGCCTATGGGGCGTATTATTGCTATACTCAATTTGAAATAGATAACCTTGTCCAAGTGGTGACTATTCAAACAGCACAGGGAATTTATAAAAACCGAATAGTACAATTATGTTCCTTCATAAATAATTAAGGTGTTGATCCCATTATGGGAACAATATGTTCCGTGAACTCAAATGAAACAAATAAGTGAATACACCTATTTAAGTTTATGTGAGATTGATCCCGAGACATATCAAGAGTTTATTGAAAAATAACCTAATAATGCACAACCGATATAAACGCGCCAAGCTAGTATTGCAAGACGTTACAAAATCTGGTTCTGGGACATTTCTGGATCTAACTCCAGTTCGTTTTAGTTTTCTTTCAATTCCAGAAATGTTTCGAATTCAGTACCGTAAACTTTTCCAATTCTGGAACCAAAATTGGCTCCTTAAAAAGAGAACTGGAATGAGTTCAACAAATGTTCTGAATTATTATACGAGAACGTATTCAGCTCTAAAAGCAGATTTGCAAATTAATGCTTCTAGATCCAAAATTGGAACTCATACAAAATCAAGAAATGTTCCGGAATCTGATCCAGAACGTATCCAGATTAATTGAATACCGAATCGATAACACCTTAAGATAAACGCCAGTATTCCGGACCTGGAAACATTTCCAAATCTGGTATAGGAACATTTCTGGTTCTGTTTCCAGTTCTCTTCCGTTTCTCATCAGATCCAGAAATGCTCCGGATTTAGTACCATAAAAGTATTCAATTCGGAAACTAAAACTGAACCTAAAAATGGAATTAGAACATGTTGGTTCCGGAAAAGATCCGATTCCGTAACCAAATCCGGAACTCAAACCGGAACTCGAACAAGATCATCGATGTGTCAAATTCAGTTCGAGAGACGGTTCCGGTTGTGGAACCATAACTGGACCTAAAACCAGAACTGGAGCTAAATTTAAAAATGTGCCAGATTCAGAAACGGCAACGTGTCCAACTCCAAAAATAGATCTTCAAACATATCCGTTTTCAGATCCAAACTGGAATTGATACAAAATCAAGAAATATTTCGGAATCTGATCCTGAGACATTTCTTGATCTATCTCCAAATCGTTTTGGTTTCCTGTCAATTCTAGAAAAGTTTCGAATTTAGTACCAAAAACGTATTCAATTCCGGAACCAAAATTAGCCCTAAAAAAGAAACTAGAACCAGGTATGAAAATATTTCGGATCCCAAAACGGAACTCATTCAAAATCAAGAAATGTTCTGGAATCACTGCTCCGGAACGAATGAAATATTACGAAGTAATAAACTCCTTGAAAGAATCGCCTAAGTAAGTATTAACCTAAGTTTTCGGAACTTTAATGGATCAAGTTCCATTTTGAGTTCCAGATTAAAAAACAAACGGTGTTAAAGACTGAACAATTAATGCAGTGGTTAGATGTTTTTGGAGTTTAGTTTACAATGTTCCCGGTTTTAGTCTCAATTCAGAGATAATTCAATTTCATTGTCTCTATATTGACGTTTTGCTTAACGTGACCCTTTTTTAAAACTAACTAACGACGCTAAACGGAATAAATATAATCATTTCTACCAAAAACCAGACATACGATGACTCAGTCAAAATAAAACTTAACAATTACATCTTAGTCGTGACCAAATTGAGTGTAAACCGACGTACGTTAGGTCGGTCAGCTACAACATTCGCCAATTAGTATCAACTGCTTCAAAGGGTATTTTTAGAGATTTGGTATATGGAACGATGACGACATTTTAACCATAGATTATAGATTTCTTAGTTTTTTATATGACCTATTTTCTTGTTTCACCATCCGAATGTTTAAGGCCTCTATGTTTCTTAGATTTTTTCAAGACGTTGGTCGTAACATAGTTCCGAACGACTGGACCTCTATTTTCAGTAGCTAATCAAAGAAAAAAATTCACTCAAATTATTTCAATTTGATTTTTATATATTTGAAATATACATAATATGTAGTAATAAGATCAACCCCAATTTTATTTATTTGTTATTAGAGTATATAGATCTTTTTTCCAGGTGGAATATAATTCACTAGAACTGCACATTCATATCTGTTTGTATATATACGACAACAATTTGTACTGTTTTGGAGTGGTCCGATACTTCAATGTACAAGATTATGGTCTACTATACAGGTCAATAAACATAATATTCTCTTAAATGAGTAATCAAATGATTGTAAAATCAAGCCGATTGTATAACTGTCAAAAGTATCAATTAAATTAAAATGGTCTAGTTAAACTTACATTGAAGTGCTTCAAATTGACCACCTTTTTTGTCAATTTATATTTTAATATTATTAACTCCATTCGCATCAACCACACATCTTAATTTAATAAATATTCTTACCCAGATCTTAGTATCTTAGAGTTTTTTCGAATAGTTAAAGACTAACATGATATTGTTATCATTGTCTACCATCCAACATTTGATAATATTTCCGCCGTTGCACTCTTACTTTAAGGTGCAAAACGAGAAGAGAGGCGAACCTTTGTTGTCTTTCACAGTTCCCTTTGAACGTCTACTGGTGTGGAAATGGTGAAAAATTATTGTACATTTACATAAAGATTTAAAATATCTATTATAAAATAGAATTTTTTTTATGCGTGTTTCGGACGGCAGTGAATACTAAAATAATTATTTTTCGTTTCGACGTTGCTTGTATTTCAATTGTTTCATATTTCAGCTCTTCGTCCAATTAAAACCACACTTCCTCCTTTAATATAGAGTTTTCATAGGGTGATTTTTTTCTGTTTCCATGACAACCTTTGCAGCTTTACAGTAGTTTTGTGATCTGCGTAAAACACACTGTAGGGTTCCAATTTAGAATATAGCGGCCCATCAATAGGAGGACAAACCCAACACCTTTATCTTTAAGGCACCAGCTTCTAGAATAAAAATCGATCGGTTTTCATCTTATTAGAAAATTGAATTTGTTGATTTCCTCTCGTCTTATAAAATGTGTAACTGAAATGTGATTTCCAGTCTGTGATCTTGAAATAAAAATAAAATTGTAATAAATCAATGTTCTTGTTTTTGTTAATTGTGTGAGATTTTTGTACATATTTTGTTGTTGTTGCGCCGTTTTTTAATTTTTTTTTTTTGCCTTATACACACAGTAGTTGGATGCTGCTGCGTTACTTCATTCCTTAAAGATATCAAATTTCCTAACAACAACGTCTTGTTCTTGTTTGTTTCTCGTTCGTCATTAAATTATGTGTCTCTTTATGTTTTGATAATTAATTAATTTAATTTTTTTTTTTTTTTTTTTTTTTGTAAATTTTTTTCGTATTTCTAAAATTCAAAACTCAAGAAGACAGCAACAAAAATAAAATTAATATTTAATTTTTGTCGTTGATGATGCTGGATTTTGGTAAATCGGTTGTGTGATTTTAAACACAAAACGTTTGGTTTTTGATTTAATTCAAAATATGGTGATCGATAAATGTAAACGCGATCAGACAGTGTTTATTATATGATCAATTTTATTATAGGTTCAATGTAAACAAGATTTATATAATTTAGAATAGTTGATTTAACTCATTAGCACCTGTGGTCAGGGGATTTCACATAACTTGGAGATTACGTCTAAATACATTTTCATGAGGAGTATCCCGACTTAGGTTTTCAAAGAGTGAACTTTAGCTGTTATTTTAATATTGGGATTCTTTTTAATAAAAAGGATTACAATAGCCACCACCGTTGGACAAACTACTAACGCCTCATAATGTGGGTCTAAATCTTCAACATGTTTGCCTAAACCAATATACCATTCGGAATATTATACCGAATTGTTGGTTCAATCTATTCCAAGTTTGAAGACAAGCTCGAGGTGCACCTCATCAATTTTGTTACCTCTTTTCTCAGCAATCGCTACTAACCTAACATAGAAAGGACCGCCTCTTGATAAATTGGAATTTGATTACTTTAAAGTGTAAAATTATAAAAGTGGAGGTTGGAGGGGCGGTGGTGGAGTGAGCAATGTCGACCGCATAACAAACATATATGTTTTTTAAGGAATGCTAGCCTAAAATAACGTAGCCTTTATTTGTCCGCATTCAATAACCAAAGCTTGCCAACGCGGATTACTACATATTCCTATCTTACACCCCTGCCAAATTTAAACAGAACAAATTTAATATGCAGTCAAATCACTTTCACTTCAATAATTTATTATAAAACTTTAAGTAAAGCGAAAGTACTTGAAAATCATCAACTGAAAACTGGACCATCCAAATATTAATTTTTTTGAAATATTTAAAAAAATGTATTCACAACACTGACACAACACTATTACATTAGACAATTTTTCAAAACTAATGTAAATGTTTGATTTTTGTTTTTCAACATTTAAACAAAAAATAATCACCGCCTACTATTTTACTGGACAAAAAAATTATTGCAATACTAACACTATAACGTCTCTTAATTTTACTGTGTTTATCGGTATAGTTAAACAACTATGGCATATGGGTATAACAAATAAGCCTTACCACAGAAATTGCTCTCCGCACTACCCTACTGTAACCAATTAGAGCTTCTCGCGAAGCAGTAGATATCTCAACGCTCAATTTACTGAGATCCGTTAGATCGCACGGGAAGTGAGCTCCCAAAAACTTGAGTCTGTTTTGAGACAGACCAAAACAGGTCCATAACAAATGAAGTATTGTTTCCTCTTCTTCTTCGTCGTTACAGCTTCGACAATAATCATGAAAGAAAGCACCAAGTCTACTGGCATGATTTCCAATAATACAGTGTCTAGTAATGACACCCACAACCGTGCTAATATTATGCCGTTGCATAGATATTAGCTTATCAGACCTTTTTAAGTCCAAATTATGCCAAATTTGCCTAGTAATTATACATGAGGTGCAATTTGCCCATCTATTGTTTGTAATTTTACGAGCTTCTTCTTTAAGGAGTAATTGCATGTAGCAAGTGGTACTTCAATGTCCACCTTGTACAGATGAGGCAAATAATACTTTGTCGCTCTAGTTCATCGGCTTTCATATTCCCCGTAATATTGAAATTCCCTGGCACCCATATAAGATGGTTTTGAACTGTTCAGCCATCTCGTTAAGAGATGAAAGACAACTCCGGGCTACTTCGACGTGATAAAGCATGATTGTAAAACTTTAATAGCAGCCTGACTGTCGTAAAACTTCCAATATATCTTACAGATATTACTTTATCCAGTCTATGGCTTCCTTGAATGCTATAAGCTCTGCCTGAAAAATAAGGCAATGATCAGGGAGGCGGAAAGAGAGATTTACATTTAGCTCTTCGCAGAAAACTGCTCCGCAACCTTTTCATCAATTTTCGAGCCATCTGTAAAAAAGTTAATAAAGCCTGACTTTAAAACTGTTCCATTCACCCAGTCCTCTCTGGAAGGAATATTAGTTATAAATTTAACTTCGAGGTATGATGTCGAGATGGTGTAGTCGATAGATTTGGGGATTTCTTTGTTCGTTAGAATAGATGAGTGTTATGCACCACTAATACACAAGGTAGCAGTTCTTTGCACTTTCATTAGCAACTTTTGGTTCGCCACTGTATTTAAAGCGGGCCATCAAACTGTAACTCCAGACATTAGAACTGATCTAGCTACAGAGGTATAAAGCCAATGCACAATGTGTGGCTTAAGCCCCCATCCTTTTCCAATGGCATTTTTACAGGGGTAAAGTGCTATCGTAGCCTTTTTTACTCTTTCCAGAATATTAGGCTTCCAGCTTAGTTTACTATCTAAAATGAGACCCAAGAATTTCACTTTATCTGCAATATTCAAAACAACTCCATTGAGAATTGGAGGGTCAAACCGAGGAAGTTTGTACTTCCTGGAAAAAAGAACTAACTCAGTCTTCAGTGGGTTAACACTAAGACCACAACTATTGGTCCATTGAGTTAGAATACCAAGAGCATTCTACATAACATCTCTAAGGATACACGGATATTTACCGAAAGCGCCAATAGCAAATCATCTGCATAAGCCACCGCTTTAAAGCCAGTCCCTTCCAGGTGTAGTAACAGGTCATTTATGACCGATTCCAAAGAAAGGGGGATAATACACCACCTTGCGGTGTACTCCTACTTACAAATTGACGGTTGGATGGTACACCTAGATTCGCTGTTATGACCCTGCCTTTGAGCATTTGATCAATCCAGCTTCTAAGTACCATATCCACCCCCAAATTTGAAAGCGTTTGCGTGATCGCCTCTGGTTTGACATTATTAAAGGCACCCTCAATATCACAAAAGGTCACCAAAGAGAATTCCTTATATTCGAGAGATTTCTCTATAGGACATAATAGGGAATGGTGAGCAGTTTCTACCGATTTCCCTTTAGAATAAGCATGCTGAGACGCTCACAGCTTTACAGGCTCGATTGAGCCCTTAAGGTGAGCCTCTATCTGTCTTTCTAAAATTTTCAAGAAATAAGAAGATAAGCTAATGGGCCTAAGGTCCTTGGGATTGCAATGAGAGCGTTTTCCCGCCTTTGGTATAAAAATTACATTTACTTGAGTCCATTTCTTTGGAATGTGACATAGTTCGAAGCTACTTTTAAAAATCACCTCAAGCCAGGGAACAGTTAAGTCAGTGGTTTTCTGAATATCAGCAGGAATAATGCCGTCCAGGCCTGCAGACTTGAAAGGCTTGAAACTGTTTACTGCCAACAAGATAGTTCTCCTATTGACAATTTTCCTCGCGAGGTCAATAGCCTTATTTGACTTTGGCAAAATAGGTGGAGAATTGGAACAACCTGGAAAATGAGTTTCCAGAAGAACCTCCAAGGATTCCCTACTTGTTGTAGTCTATTGTCCATCCGGTCGTTAGAGATAACTTGGAATAACAGGACAAGTGGATAATATCTTACGTAGTCTAGCTGCCTCAGAGGACTCCTGTATTTTATTACAAAAAAGTCTCCAGGAATTACTTTTGGCACTTCTTAGTTCATATTTATAAGCTTTAAGGACCTCCTTATAGAAGTTCTAGTCCATGTCAGTTTTTGTTCTCTTCGCGATTTTAAAGAGCCGTTTGCATTTTAAGCGCGTTACTTCTAGTTCCTTCGACCACGATGGTGGACGAGGTTTACCTTTTGATCTACTAATGGGACATGAACTTGAAATAGCTTCATTTAAAGCATCAGACACCCGATCTACTAGTTTTTAGTGACTTCGGGACGTGTATGTCCGTTTGTTTGGATACACGAGTGTTTTTGAGCACTAAGTTGCTCATACTTGATCGCAGTTGTTCGATCATAGAGTCAGGTGTACTGAGAGGTGAAAGAGGGTTATCTACAAAAAATTCACCTGGTAGCTTCATTGTTAGCCCGTAGACAAGCTCAGCTGGGGAACATTTTGGATCCTCTTTCACTGTAGCTCAGATACCTAGTAGTACTATGGATATCTCGGAACTCCAATGCACAGTGTTACATCGGGCTTATAATGAAGTTTTCAGCTGGTAGTGAAAACGCTCAACCATACTGTTTGATTGGAGGTGGTTCGGATCCTATTGGAACCGAGAAGCTTATTTAGCTCACCAAAGAGTTTGGATTCAAACTGTGTACCTTGATCGTTCGTGATGTTAATCGGTACTCCGAATCTGGAGATGTAGTTCTCAACAAATGTTCCGGTTATCGTAACTGAGATGTTTCTTATGAAGTACGCTTCTGGTTATCGTGTGAAACGATCGACACAGTTAAGTAGATATGTACCTATTAGGAGGTCGAAGTGGTCCAACTTTATCTAAATGGATATGTTCGAAACGTCCCGGTGGAACGCTGAAATACCCATGTTGGGACTTAGGCCATGTCAACCAAGTGCTATGTGTAAATACTATTTTACGCTCTATATATAATTATGTATAGTGTACATGTAGCGTTAGCGAATTATATGAATGTGCGCGAAATATCTGAATAATTTTTGTGTTTGTGTAGCGATGGTCGCTACAGTTATACAAATTATAAATGCAATTTTTTTGCAGGTTACTTGGAAAAATTTTCATTTCTTTGAGAAAATTAACTTTGTAATTTTCTCGAGAAATATTTTTCACAGAAAACACAGGATTTCATCTTAAATTTCGCATAGCCAAATAATTTATGTTCTGGCGCCACGGACGAATTGAATTAATTATAAACGATGTCGTTTCATCTTAAATATCAACCATCGCATTTGAACTATGAAAAATCTTAGCTTTTAAAAAACGAGGTGGCTGTGTCGTCTGCACGGCCGTAGTGATACGTGATAACGTAAATATGTAGTGTGAGAAATGATAGACTGTATGGATTTATTAAAATCGATTTATTTATTACTAGCAACCGCGCCATCGGCAGTGTACAAACGATTAAGTATTGGTCGATGGTACGAGAAATACGATATAAAGGGCAAGGTCTCTGCGGTGATGTTCCTTTTTTGTTTTATTTTTTGAAATTTTGAAATTTTGATATTGGCTACTGTTCTGTCATAGTTATAAAGAGCGGCATAGAGAACGATTCTTGTATTTCAGTGGAACTACACTGAAGATGTAAAGTGACATCTATTGCTATTAATATGTACTACTTTATATTGTTTCATTTCACACATATTTTTATGTAATTCGCCTCAATCTATGCATTATTGTAATACCAACTTTCATTTGAAAACAAAGAATTGCAATAATTAGGCAATTAGAGAGACATTCAGACTGTATAATTTGAAATTTATGTTTTTTTTCTTAATTTTAATTAATGTGGATATTAATTATTTTAATTTTAATTTAATTAAATCGCACTGTTTTTTACACAAATTTTGACACCAAAATCAGTTTGATCAGTTAATTCATTCTCTCGCTATCACGGTAAATCGCTCTAATCAAAGGTTTGCGGTGTGCCCTCCCCCGCCTCCTGTTGACCACTATGTGAAAATACAAAGAATGATGCATCGAGATTAAAGATGAACCTCCGCAATGATATATTTAGAATGAAGTAATACCTTTTTTTAATGAGTAGTCTCCATGCAAACAAGGACAAATTTCATTCGATTTTCTGAACATGCTAGCCTTAGTTCTGAGTTTAAAAACTTTATTACGTTAAAAAGGTTTGTCATCAATTCATTCTTAAATCCGAACACCCCTTATGTTGCGCAATGTATATAAAGATGTTACTAAATTACAACCCCCGACTAAAATAACAGAACTTAATTCCACCTTCCCATTTCCAAAAACAAAACAAATTAAACCCTTTAAACCGCCCAATTCATTACGAACCGAAATGCGACGAACATCTTTGTATACCTCTTCCTTAATTTTGTTTTTATCTCGTTTTTTTTTTTGTTATAATTTCTTTAACAACAAAAAAATGTTTGTTTTGTTGTTTTTATTAATTTAGTTAGTAGTTGATTTCAAAGGCGAAAATGAGGTAAAGCCGCACAACTTTATTTCTGTTCGTTTACTTTTCATTACCTTCTTATTGTTTTAGGTTTGGTTTTTTTTTTTTTTTTTCAATCGATTGCTTGTAATGTTTGCTTTTGTGTTCATTTACCGAAATTCAAAAGAAAAACAGAAAATAAAATTAAAAGATAAGAATCTTAAGTTTTGTTGTTGTTGTTGTGTTCATCTTTGTAGTAAATGTTTTTGTTGTATTATTATTACTCAGTACACAGTAAAAATGCGTACACATATATATATATACATCAGCAAAATAAATTGAGAGAAGAAGCAAAAGAAAAATGGTGGAAAAGAATTTTCTTTTTGTTTAACATTATATTTTGCCATTGTGTTAGATCTTTGCTTTTGGGTACGTACCTACTACACTATATATAAACAGGCTCAAAGTGTAATTAAGTTTTTTAAGTCGTATCGTATCTCCTCGTCGACCTTAAAACTTTTGACAATACACACACTGAAATCCTATAAACGATTAAATCGATTGTATGTATGTTTTGTGTACCGCGCACTGTGTTCGTTGTAAGTTTCTGGAAGAACCGATGAAAAACATAACAAAAAAAACATGAAAGGGGGGTTGGTTGTTTGTAATCGATACAATAATATAATATTGTATTTGGTTTGATTGTTTTGTTGGTCGATTTGCCGGCAGAATTGCGCACAGAAATGAATCGGTTTGAGCGTGAGAAAATTTTCTTTGATGCAACTAAATTTGGGGTTGGTACAAATTGTCTCCATACTAAAATGCGGTTCTATTTCTATTTAGTATCAGAATGTCTAATGTTTCAGTACAAATTAATTTTTTTTAAAATATGGGTTGCAATGGGTATCAGTGCACTATGACTATAGTGACTATATTGTGTCTATATGACTATAGAAGAAATATTTCCTTAGTTTGTTCAACATTAGTTTACTGATTCTTCTTCTTTCTCAGGCCGATTCTATACCGTCAATTATCTTGCATAACTGTGACGAAGTGTTTCTTTGTGTTCCGTTCTGCTTTTGAAAGATTATTTGAAAGTGGGCAAATGCTTTACATTTTTTTAAATGTCAATCATTTCTCTGTAAACCCAATAAGTTAGTAAGTCCAACAATTTTTTTACTTATAACAAGAAGGGACGAATCATATCTTCCTATTTCATTTTTACGGATATATAAATTTTTGTATGTGTTGAACGACCAAAAAGCAGTATTCTAGAAGTCATCATTCAGGCGTCAGCGTTCTATCTTTTTCATTCTCCAAAAATAGCCAACATTAAACAATTAATTTTTATGGGATTTTGTAAGTAAAGTTTGTTTTTTGTTATGTTTAAGTTGGTATCATTATAAAGAGAAATAAATTTAGTCTTTTTGAGTCGTGAGTAAAAAGTCAACATAAAAGTGAAAAATATTACATAATCATCAGTGCACATGTTTCCATATTGATTTTTGGCTTGTAAAACGGTATAATAAAAAGAAACCAATTGTTGAGTCATACATCCAATGACTTTTCAACCAACCAAAATTGTCAAAGGGAAATGCTTCAAGTTTAACTCAACTTCATGATCACCTGGATGATGTTGTTAGAGGACTTAATGCATTAGGTCATGATGCTGAAGCACGAGATCCTTGGTTGATTTTTATTGTGCTTGATAAGCTAGATGAAGAAACCAACCGAATTTGGAAATACGAAACAGCGGAAATCGATTTTCCAACCCTACAGAAATTCCTGGATTTTTTGTTGAAGAGAACGAGTGCCTTAGCTAAAGGAAATAATTGAGTTTACAAACAACCAGTTGTAGAAAAAAGGCTACCCTCCAAAACTCAATTTTCGGCCAAAATATTTCACATTCCACTTTATTAGTATGGGGAAAGTCACCGGCGTTTGAGTGTTCGAAATTTACTGAAAACTAAATCCAAATGTTTTAATTGCCTATCCGATGCTCATACAGCTTACCAATGTAAAACCAAGAGGAGATACCGAATTTTAATAAAAAGCACAATAAGCTAGTCCATTTGAACGTGCAACCAACTGAGGAACCTATTTCAGCTCACCCTAGTTCCAGTACAATACTTACCACGGCACATGCGTCTTGTTGTGATGATCCGAGTATTAGCCAGAATAATTAATTTGGCAAGCTTTAAAATGTCCTATTACCGAGCGCCGTCTATCAAATCCGAGATGAACGCAACGTTTGTAACAGAGGGTAGACTAACCAACACATCGAATAACTCGGTGACGCTAAATACCAAGTTTGGATGGATTATTGGAGGTGCGTGTAATTAACTTCAGAAGGAAGGCACAGCTGAGCCAGTCTTCTTTACAAAAGACGAGAAAATAAATATAGACCGGCAACTCAGAAGATTTTGGGAAGAAGAAACAAAGTGTATCAAATACTATGAAAACACCGTCTTCAAAGATAACCAGGTAAGAATTGTTTTTTCGCTTCCAGTTAAGAATGGTAGGCCGCGATTAGGAGACTCATTTAACCAGGCGCGTCTAAGATTTTATGCTCTTGAACGTAAATTAGCCAGCAACCAGTCTCTTTGTAATCAATTCTCCAAAATAATGGAAGAATATCTCATTCTGGGCCATACGTAATTGGTTTCAGTTTTTTTTTTTTTTTTTTTTTTTGTTTCTGAACTCTGCAATCTGTTCTGGGGCCGAAGCTCTCCCAACTCTTTCGCAGTTAATTTTTAACGTCCTACCTTACGCCGTCACCAGCCAAATTGAGGACGCACGAATACAGGTTCGATTTTAAATCCATCTGCACATTGCATTGCTCCAGCCAGCCTGTACTGACATGGACGATGGTTCGGCCCATGGATTCTGCACTCCAACAGGGGGTCATAGTTGTGTTCATCGTCATCACCGATCGAAATCAAGTAATGAAAAATCCCTTTTGCAACCCTTCCCCGTTGGGATTCGATTGGTTTCAGTTACCGAAATAACTCTGCCAGCCGGAAAGACATTGTATTTACTTCATCACGGAGTTGTGAAGCATTGTAGCTCTACGACAAAATTGCGAGTAGTGTTTGACGGTTCGGCCAAAACGACGAATGGGCGTTTTCTTAACGACGAACTAATGATTCGTCCAACCGTGCCGCAAAACATCACAGAAATTTTGGGAAGATATAGAAAGTACAAGTATGTTTTCTCAGCAGATCTAGAGAAGATGTGCCGTCAATTCATGGTGCAACAATCAGATGTGGATTTTCAAAGAATTTTGTGGAGAGACTCACCAAACCAACAGCTGAACTACTATCAGTCCCGTTTATTTTACCCCATTGGGTGGTTGTCGCCAGTCACTATAGTCTTAAAAATTGTATTTCAGCAGTTACTGGATTGGAATGATGAATTGCCTGACGCCCACTAGGTTATATGGTCAAGCGTCCAAACCGACCTGAAATTAGTCGAAACTTTCGAGATTCCAAGATGGCTTGAAATAGAGGAAGAATTTGAAATTCACGAATTTGTTGATGCATCAAAATAAGCCTACGCTGCAGTTATTACAGGAGAAATAAAGGTTAATCTAATTACTGTTAAGACCAAGGTTGCACCGATAAAAACTATTAGTATTCCCAGACTAGAATTATGCGCTGCATCGCTCTTGGTAAAGCTGTTGGAAGTATCGATCAAGTCTCTATTCCTAACGACTAGACCGATGATATACTTGTACACAGATTCCACCATCATGTGAAATTGGCTTTCAAAGCAACCAAAATCTTGGCCAACATACATAGCCAACAGAACTAGCCAAATCGTGGCAACTACCAACCGAAACCAATGGCACCACATAAGCTCGAAGGAAAATCCCCGATTGTACTTCCAGAGGCTTATCCCCGAAAGAACTCCTGAAGTATGATTTGTGGTGGAAGAGACCATCATTTATTCAAGAGGATACCTGAAGCAGCTGTAACCGCGACGTGTACTACCGTGAATGATGATTTTGCAACCAGAATAGATCAGATGTCAGGCAGGATTTCAAAATATCCCACCATACTACGCGAACTCGCTAGAATTAAGAAATTAGCGTTCAAAGCTAAAATTGAAATTGAAATCTTATCAGTAAAGGATTTGGCTTGGGCAGAAACTCTTTTACTTTCTTTAATACAGTACCAGAAATTTGAAGAAGAAATAGAAAAGCTAAAATCAGGTATGAGAATAACAAATGGCAAATTACTTAATTTCTTTCCATTTATAGACAATGTTGGACTGCTAAGAGTAAGAGGCCGAATCTCAGATGCTTCAATACCATATGACGCCAATCATCCCATAATTTTACCTGGGAACCAACCAACGATCGATTATTTGAAGCTGTTACATGCTGGGACATCGCATTTATTATCACATGTCCGCCAAAGATTCCAGATTTTGAGAAATAAGGAATTTATAAAGAAGGTCTATATAGATGTATGAAATGTCATCGGCAGAAGCTTCAACGTTTCTGGCAACGATGGAAAGCCGAGTATTTATTATCTCTCAATAAAACGTCAAAATAGAATAAAGTTGATCACCAGCCATAATTAGGGGATATCGTTATATTATACAGCACGAATACAGATTCGGTTTCCATCTGCACAATGCATTGCTCCAGCCACCCTGTACTGACATGGACGATGGTTCGGTCTATGGATTCTGCACTCCAACAGGTGGTCATACTTGTGTTCATCGTCATCACCGATCGTAATCAGGTGATGAAAAATCCCTTTTGCAAAACTTCCCCGTTGGGATTCGATCCCGGTATCTCCCGCTTCAAACACCGCAGCTTTAACCACTGCGCCAATTGCTCGGTAACTGTTGTGGTTGAGCACACTATACTCAGCCGAACAAATAGTTAGTTATGTAAATATATAATTAACGTAATTATATATTTATATAACATCACAACACACATTGTTTACACACACGTTTATTTACATAACATTGACATACGATCGACTTGAAATCGAACACGATTTATATTTCAGCACATTGCTGAATTGCGGTGGTTGCTGTGACCACCACAGGATGGAGCGCCACATCACAAGAAAGACGAGATGACAAAACGAATGAAAACTCGCCCATTCCTTTCGTAGACGTCTGAAAAAATCATCAACTTCATCAACAACAACAACAATAATTGATTTATTTAATAAATTTATTTAATGTAAGTAAAATTATAAATTCTAAAATAAGTGCGAGTTTTAAAAAATAAAATTATTAATTTTAATAGTGTGTAGATAAATTGCTATATTTATGCCCCTTACTGGGGAATAAAACCCTAATAAAACATTGTGACTGCATTACTTCCATTTTCATAAACGCACATATCTGTCGGGTCAAAATTTTGGACAAATCAATTGTCGCTGTATAAAACTAAAGACTTGTATGAATCTTAGGGAGAATTATTGTGTTCTCATGTCTTAGGGAGACATAGTGCTATCTCACTGGATCAACACCCGGCCGATCCTTCATGCCACATATAGCAATGTGCTGTCCCGGTGGTGCCGTCATGAATTATCAAATTGTAGACACTTAAGTATATCGTTTGTAATATGCGATATTCGAATTAAGTTTTTGTGTAGGTAACACTTGTTGAAGATCAAAAACTATTGTTCTTTTTTTTGGTAATATTTGTTTTTGCTTCAGCAATATCTTCCCGTTTTGAAGAGTATCCCAAATCAGCGGTAATGTGATGTTGCTAAACTAACAAGCGAAATTTTCTTGGCTGAATTTTATTTTGTCTTTCTCTTGCGACAAATTATGTTCCAAAATTTCCACCATGCTCTCAATGCTGCTATTACATTCAACATCGCTGCTAAACAAATCCAATGATGCATTTAAATTTGATGGTTGAATCAGCGTCGCTATCGTGTACATTCGATTCACTTTCACCAGACGAAACTACAGTCGAATGGCGTAGGAATCGCTGTCGAATGGTGCATTTATGAGATAATTTTTATGTTTAGTAAATTATTTAATAATCATATTACCTGCAAAATGAGGTTGAGACCTGTTTTGAATGCCTGGACTATCAAGATCAGTTTTTGTATTTAGAGCTTTTGAGCTGCAAAAGTTCGAAATAGTGTTATAACTTTGTCTACTGTGAACCCACATCTGATTGTCGAAAAACAAATACATCCATACTGTGTCACTGTTTGGTGCGGATTTTGGGCTGGAGGCATTATTGTACCATAGTTTTTTGAAAATAAGGCTGGTCAAGCAGTGACTATTACTGGTGCTCGATATCGCGACATGATAAAACAGTTTTTCAGATATTGGACATTTCTACTAAAAGAACCTGCGTTTCCTATTTAATTCATTAAAATAGAGTAAAAATAAAAAGATCAAGAAGAAAACATTAAAATAATAACTAAGGGTTTTTATTTTGGTAGAATATCATTTTTCGTTTAAATCGAGTTAAGCCCTTATTCCATGTTAAGGCATTGCCACATGAAAATAAAAAAACCGAACAATTTGATCGGACGGTCGATTTTGACGCCACATGGAAACCGAAAATTTCGGTCGACAAATACACAAAAATAATAAAAAGTGACACTTGACTTGGAAAAAGAATTTAATTAACCAGAAAAACAAAATCCAAACTAAAAACACATCGAAGTGAACCATGATACCCGTCAAAAAAATAGTTCCATTTTGATGCGTTCAAAACCGAAAAAAATTATACCATTTGATTTTTTCGACAAAGATAAGTTCGTAAACTAAAGGCATTGCCACATGTAATTACGTACGATTCAAAAAAATGCATAAATATAGTTTACCTCGTCACATACAAAAAAAAATATACGAACGGTTTTTACAACAACAATTGTGATGTTTTTATTTTGCTCTGACTCATGTAAAGGCGATGTAAGATGAAGAACGTCAACCGTCAATTTCGAAACCATCAAATCCAATTTTTGGCAGAATTATTATGTTTATAATATAAAACTCGATAATAAATAAATGAAATTTATATAATCTACCATTTCAGAAAGAAAAATGATTAAAATTAATATAATTTCATTAATAAAAATTCAAATTGAAATCCGACCGTCAAATTTCTAAATGGTATAATTTTCGAAGTTAACGAACGCTCCCTCACTTCGTTGAATTTTATTTATGTTTATTTTTTTTGCTGTCAATTAGAAAAATTTAAAATGAATCTGGTAAATATGGGAAAATATTTATTTTTACATTATAATTTATTTTACTTTATAGTATAATATATTTTAATATAAAAAGGTTCATACATTGATACATAATAAAACATTTTAGGAAGAATTTGAATCGAAACTCATTATTGAGGTAGAGGCTCATCCGTGCCTGTACAATAAACGGTTGTTAACATAACAACGGTTATAAAAATAACAAAACCAATTCTTGGCAACAAATTTCTATCATTTTGGGCAAACCTGCTAATTATATATGAAATTTTTTTTATTATAATATATCCTTAAGAATAGTATTAAAATTTCAGTTGTTGATTGCCAGAAAAAATGAGCCAGCTTGAGTGATTCATTTCCCAAGCTTCTAAAAAAGGAACAAAGTATTCCAAGCGGTTCAGAAGCGGTCGCTGAGATTAAGTGGAAGCATTTTAATAGCTTGAAATTTTTAAGTGAATTCACGACTATACCTAAATAAGTAATTTATCCAGTTTTAGTACTTTTATGCAGTGATCTTAAGGTAAATTTTTAAATATAAATATCGTTTTACTACAGTACAATAAGTAATTTCCAACAGAACGGAAGTATCTCGAATTCGAATACGGAAATCATCCAAATTAATATCAATGATGATACTTTGCTCGACGACATCTTTGAAATTGATCATAGTTTAAAATAACTCCACCGCGTCGAATTCCAGCTGCACTTGAGATAAAACAAAAGAAGAATTGAACAGAATGGTTACAATGAAAGTTTTAGCGCCAGTTACAGAACCAAGCCCAGCCGTAAGCCCTATGCTTGTGGTAGAAAAAAACGGAAAAATTCGAGAGTGTATGGATCCAGTCGAAATAAAAATATAAAACGACGCCATTACCCGTTGAATACAGTAAAAGAAATAGCTGCGAAAGTCGGAAAGGCCAGGTTGTTTACAAAATTGGATTGTAAACATAGTTTCTGCCAGATTAAAGTGACTGAACGAACATCAAAATACTTGGTCATCGGTACGCCATGGGGACGTTACCGATATTTACGCATACCGTTTGGCATAAATTCTGCACCTGAAGTATTTTCACAGATTATGAATGAGACATTTCAAGGCATTGACAATTGTGAGGTTGCCATGGATGATATTTTTCTTTATGCGGAGACAAAGGAAATGTTAGAAGGAATCACAAATAAGGTAACGCATCGATTAAAAGATGCTGGTTTCACATTAAATCACGGTAAATGTGAATACAACAAGAATAGAGTAAAATTTCTTCGACATGTTTTTACATCCAATGGTTGCGAGATTGAGCCGGATAAGGTATCAGCAGTTCATCATTTGAACACTCCAGCTAATGTCAAAGAATTGCAGAGAATGCTTAGTACAGTAACATACCTTGCAAAGTTTATTCCGAAATTTTCAGATTTAACAGAACCATTGAGAAGATTAATGACACCGCATGGGTATGGGATGTTGACCAACAAACAGCTTTTGAGAAGTTAAAAGAGGTCATCACAACAACGCTAGTGCTGGGTTATTATGACGTAAATCAAAGCGTTAACATTTCCTGCAATGCAAGTTCCGTAGGTCTTAGAGCTTGTATGTTCCAAAATGAAAAGCAAATCGCATATACCAGCAGTTATTATTCCGGTTTTATGGATTTTAAAGAAGTAAAGTCAACAACATCGGGAGCAGTCAGTTTGAAATTTAAAAAATGGTTTGCTATTCACGGAATATCGGAAACGTTGGAATCAGATGGTGGTCCTCAGTTCGCATCAAAAGAATTCAAAATTTTCGCGTTGCGTTGGCAATTCAACCATCGCATATCATCACCACACTACGCTCGTTCAAATGGATTCACTGAACGCAATGTTTAGACAGCAAAAAATCTACTCCGCAAATAACGATACAGACATATATAACTATTACGATTCAGACATATACGATTCTGGCATAACGATTCAGACATATATAAAGCATTGTTGCAATTGTTGCGGAATACACCACACAATGATATTTTGGGTTCTCAGTGCCAACTATGGTTTAGCTGTCGCACAAGAACATTTATGTCTATCAAACAGGATGATTTGAAACCGCAATCATCAGCGGCGTCACCAAAGAATTGGAAAAATTACGCTTTCAACAAAAAACGTACGCCGATCGTGTTTCTTCACCGTTCAAGCAGCTAAAATTGAACAAAAAAGACGGTTACAAAAAAGCCACCGTGATTGGGTGTCAGCAAAAGTCGTGGAAAAGTCAGATAATCCACGGTCGGTGATTGCGGAAAGTTGATATCGATCAGGATATCAATGAGAGTAACCACAATTTAACATCGAATCAGGTATCAAATGAATTAGAGATTGGTTCCGAAGTCATTCTACAACCGAAGAGACCTTTAGGTGCCAAATCTGAGCAGGCACGTGACATTTATATCAGCAATCAACAGGACAATCAACAAAAAACAACTAGAAGTGGTCGTGTGATTAAAACACAAAAACGTTATCAATTATAATAAACATATTTTCATATTTTTTATTATTTAGGAAAAAAATGGGGGATGTAATAATATGAACCACCCTATTATATAGTTATAATTTAGCAACCTATTATATTATATACTAACCACTCTTGTAAAGTCAGTAATAAAAGAGCATTCCACAAATATACACGTATAATCATTATCAAAAGCATTACCCTAAGCATCCACCTAGCCGTGCTGCTTTAAGCGAAAGCAGTGCCACCTTAGCTTGGTTGCATTGCCACCTTAGCTTTTGTTCACCCCGAGTATTTTATTTTCCCGGTATATCTGCCATATTAATGGACTTCCTCCTATCCGCCACCTGGTGAGGCGCTCGTCGAGGGAACTAGTCAAATTCCTACTGTTACTGTTATACTGTTATACTGTTATACTGTTATACTGTTATACTGTTATACTGTTATACTGTTATACTGTTATACTGTTATACTGTTATACTGTTATACTGTTATACTGTTATACTATTATACTGTTATACTGTTATACTGTTATACTGTTATACTGTTATACTGTTATACTGTTATACTGTTATACTGTTATACTGTTATACTGTTATACTGTTATACTGTTATACTGTTATACTGTTATACTGTTATACTGGTATTCTGTTATACTGTTATACTGTTATACTGTTATACTGTTATACTGTTATACTGTTATACTGTTATACTGTTATACTGGTATACTGTTCTTTAAAACTACACTATACAAAACTACAGATCATAAATTAGACAACAGATAAAAAATCTACTGATTTAATTAACTTTTGAGTTACGAAGGACATTGAATGCACAACTGATAAAGCAGCCAATTACTACGATCTGTTGTCCGATCATTCGCATGTAATAATAATGATAAGCACCGGTAATCTAAAAACAGAAACCCTAAAATGTCTTAAAAACAAATGAACTAAATTAGACCAATACTGAAAGCTGTCACAGAAAGTACTTCTCTATATATTCCCTTTAGCACACTAAAATGATAAGGCGGCAGAGTTTTTAAAAACGGACAATGGTTTGTTCTTTAAACCAATCTAATTTAAGTAGAAAAGTGTAAGAATAAAATACGGTTATGACAAAGCCTGGTAAAGGCTTAAAACTAATATCATTCATCTGTGAACTGATAAAATACATTAAAAAAGGAAAATATCCATTATCACTTTTATACAAAAGCCTGGGGAAAGAGCATGATTTCAACAATAATGAAGCTTTTCGGAAAAATGATACTTGAATTCTGAAGTCAACATGGAAGCAAGTGCACCGGATTATAAATGTCATCAAGCACTCCTTTAAGGAAAAGAAATTCTGTTCTGCAGTCTTTCTCTATTTTGCACAAGGACTTGACAAAGTTTAGCATGAAGGATAGGTTTATAAAATGAATCTACTTTTCATATACATAGTTCTGAGTAACTAAGGTAATATATCGTAAAACAAAAAGAACCAACCACTGGCCTAAATTATATTATTGCAGGTGTTCATGCAAAGCGTTCTTAGACCAATGATGAACTTGTCATACACAGCCGACCTTCCTATTACGTAAAAAATAATAATACAAACCTTTGCTGATGATACAGTCAACACGATGTCACACAAAAACTCCTATGCTGCCTCTGATGGCTAAAACATTAACTAATATAAGTAGACGAAAATAAATTAATACACATCACGTTCACAACGCTAACCTGGAAAAATCATATCAAAAGGAGGCATAACTAACTAAACATAACTTTCTTTATATGGCAAAATGCACAGAAAATCAAAATAATATTTAGGCAATAAAGTTTTGCTGCACAAAGCGATAATTATGGCCATATGAACCTATGAAATCCAGTTCTGGAAACCCACTAACGCATCAAATAGAGAACTCCTACAACGGCCACAAGCAAAAATATTTCAAAGTATTACAATCTCTCCATACATCTCTCTTTAACATACACGAGTATAGTATTTATGAGATTTGAATACTTCTGTCTCTTATCTTAACTGCAAGGTGTTTTAAGTATTGTGTGACATCAAAGAAGACTACAGTTACTACTGGACATTTATTTTTATCTCATCAATCTTAGCATGCGTGGAAAATACCGGGTAAAGCTAGCCTCCATCATCGTTAGTTGTTACTTTTCTTCGATCGTTCATTGATAACCTGAAAACGTCTGCCTGGCTGAGTTTGTTTAAGTTTTGTAAATAACACTAGGATTATAAAACTTTCATTTCGCCAATAGAGATGTGTGAATCGGGTGTTCTTACCCATATTGCCGAAGTTCATCGAAGGTCTAGTGTTATCAAAACTCCACAATAAAAAGATCAAGTAAAAAAAAAATTTCTTCGATTTCGGCATAAATCAAAAGCAATTAAAGTTTATAATCTACACAACAACAACAACAACAAAAACTTAAAACTATTTTCAATTGATACACATTTTTGTGTATTTTATTTTCGTATCAATTTTTTTGTCTTAGACCAAATGAACGAGATGACTATACGAAGAGGTAAAAGAAGTCGGTCTTTACCACAGCATAATAGCGCGGTTTTATTATTTATAAAACGCGCGCACGATCTTCTCTCTAAATATAATGATTTGACTGATATATTTTTTATAACAAATTTTTTGACTGATCATTTTGATCGTTTGATCATTTTCGATCTATTACCAACGATCTACACATATACACAATATAATTGTTTGATGATTTTATTTAATACACACACACACGCACACAGACACACAAAAAATACGATTGACTTTAATTGAATTAAAATGATTGATCAGATTATGACATGATTTGGTTTTATGTACGATCGATTTAATTGTCTGTAATGTAATTACCACCAAGCGATCGTGCACAGTTGATTTTCAATTTTTTTATTTTTAGTTTTTTCGTTTAAATATCCGACGGGGTCTACAATGTATTTTGTTTATAAATGAATCATCATTAGTTTTCGACCGATCGTCTCTCTATTTCGATTGACGCTTATCTTGTTACGATCGGTAAAAATTACATTTAAATGCGATAAATCTCTAAATTTATTGAATCGATCGACAAACCAATTTTTGGTTGTCTCTAAATTCTGCTAAAAAAAAAATTTTTTTTTTTATATTCTTCCACAATTTATAAGGGTCGTCGATATGTCCCGGATAGTTTGTACACAACAACAGATCCCAAATAATAAAAAAATGATATTATAAATTATTCGAAATAGATTAAAGATTTCTCAAAATCATTCGAGATAATGGAAAAGTTTCGGAATATTGATGATTTATTGTCTTATTGGATAAAATGACATTTTGTCTTTATGAAATATTATACATATGTAGATGGACGCATGATCTGAATGACTTGGTTGAACTAGGAATTCAGTGGTAATCGTTTCAATTTAAGAATGAATTAACATTTCGATAGCCACATGGTTTCAAAATTACATAAATTGTTGAGGTTCAAAAAGTTTTAAAGACTTATTTCTCAGTGAAGTGTTCGATTTGATCACAATGTTGTGTTACATTTGAAAATTAATGCGTTTAGGACGTTTTTAGGACAAGGAGATGCTATGACCCCGATGATAATTTTTACTCTTTTTAAATAATGCAGATGTTATTAGTATGTTATTAGAAAAGCACATAAACAAAGTTTAGAGAACTTAAAGAAAAAAAGAAAATTAGACCTCTCGAAGAAATAAAAGAAACTACTATTATATTTGTACTCGTCAAGATGAAGATTCTTCATAAAAATATCTGCGGATTTCGACAAAATAGCTGTTATTGAATCGATGGTAAATTTCTTGCTCTCTAACGACAAACATCGCTTGTTCATGCAAGTCTATATAAATCCAACCACTTAAGCAGTTTTGTGCTCTCAGCTTCCTGTTCCCATTTTCATAATGTAGTCACAACTCACATGAAGTATGCCACAAACAAGAAATATCAAGAATGCATATCCTCAAAAAATCGACCATTTATAGTTATAACATCTTCAGAGCCACATAATTATAGTGATAATCCGTTACTTGCAACCCGTTGAAACCTGCGAAAGTGCGTGAACTTTTCAAATGAAAAAAATCAAATAATTTGCGACTCTTTAAATACGTCGCTTAAATCCTTATCGATTTCCGAAGGAACAAGACGCTCTAATATTCGATTGAACAATTTGAAATTGCGTGTGAAATAATTCTCCAAAACTGTGAGTTATAAGATAAATCAACTTAGTGCGTCAAACGACGATTAAATCAAAGAATTTATATTTTTATGTTGCTCTTTACTGATGTCCGGTTCATTTATGTGATTTTGAGATCTGAGATTTTAGCTCAAAAATTGTTCTAGTACTATTTCTTATAATTATATCCCTGAATGTATGCTATATAGGTGTGTAGACACAGGGCCCTAGACTATTTTTCACCTGGTGCAGAATCATAAATAGGTAGAATTTGCAATGCTTTTTTATTAAGGTGTCCTCCTGAGTCATAAATCATAAACCTCATAAACAATTCAAAAAGTAAAATAATTCAACTAGAAAACTAATTAACAAACAAATCGTAATAAATGCCTATTAAAAAAAATATACATATTATAAGTTCATTAGACCAAGAAGAAATAGGGATGTAGTGCATAGCACTTTTGCTGCTAGTCTGCTTAAACTGCTTGAAAAATGAATAAGTCTTACGCATCCGTTCATATAACGGAAAGCGAGACATATTTGAAAAAAACTGTTGACACTCTGTAATGATCTATGATTGGAATATGCATCATACAACCTAATTCTAGCATTTTTTAGGATAGTGTTAGCAACTGAGTCAAGAGGGTGGGTCTTTTGATAGTATCGAACTTGTTTAAACAAAGCAAGCGCACGCCTACGATTGGGTGTAAGTGGAGTTTTGGTGGTTAATGATTACTGCGCAGCAATTTTGATACTGTCAATGATGATGGACCAAAGATCAATCATTGCTGGTTTCCAAAATAGTATTTTCATAGGTGGTTGATAAAGTAGTTTTAAATAGATCGCATATTTACTCATTTTTCAATAACGAAAAATGTAATGTCTTATAACTGTATAGGTTAGGGTCGAAACGGCCGTCTGAGGAGCGGAGGAAAGCCTTAAGGGACCAGAAGTGGGTTTCTTTCGATCAACACAGTCAATCCAGAGCAAACGATGATCACTAAAGGATCTAAAAAACTAAGTGGTCTTAATAGATTTGACGGAAATAAGTCGGTTAAAATTGCGGGTTAAAATATAGTCCAACTGAGAAAAAACATGACCATTGGTCCAAGTCGTAAGATTTTGCCGACGATCATTAATTGATTGATTAAATAGTAAGGAAGAACGAGTAAGCAATTTTAGTGAAACTCCATTCTCGTTCTCCGGACATGAATTATCAAGCCCCAAATGCGCATTAAAATCCCCAAGTAAAATAATATCACGCGATGGAGGACAGTGATCTATATTATGGAAGATAAAGTGGCGAAAATCTTTGAAGATTGTCGTCGATTAAACTGAGAAGTGTAGGGGGGGGGGGGGGGAATATACACTGATATGAAAAGAATTTCGCCTTCAATTATTTTACTAAGAAGCGTAATTATCGCTCCAAAATATTTCTTTAGTCGCATTGACTGAATGGGAGCCTGAGTCCTTATCAAAAGACCCACAACTTTTCGCTTTATTTTAGGATCGTTCGCGAGATGCCATGTGTAATTCAGGGTAGAAGAGGCACCTGTGATCATGTTTGTCTCTTGGACACCACATATGAAAATGTTATTCTGACACAAAATTTTGTCAATGGCATCTCGTTTTGAAGGAATATTAATCCCGCGGAACTAGAATATAACAAATTTAACTCAAATTGATACTCACCGTTAGACGGAGTGAAAATGATGTTATTCGACATGACACCGCAATAAACAGTGATTCTTGAATTCCTGAGGGTTGCGGTGGCAGCCAAACCATATAGGATGAAGTCTGTACGAATGCAGAATATGCTTATTTATGCATACATATAAGGGCTGATAGTTAGATAAAGAAAACTTGAAAAATTGAATAGATTGACTTTAGTAGAAAAGATTGGAAGCGTGGCGGTTTATGTGGGCTGGGATTAATGAAATTATATATTCGCATAGGTTTAAGTTTATAGCTATTGTTAGTACAGCAGCGGTGGTTTTCATGTAATAGGAAAATGGAGTCTCGCTAAATATTTGTATGTTCTAAAGTAGTGCCATCTATTGCAATATGGGGAAATTAGAATATCATCATCAATCAGTCCTATAGAATATCGTCATTAGTATAATTCTAATTGGAGTCACACTCTCGTCTGTGTTTTGTGTTATGTTTCCAATACGAAATGGACGAGATTCAATTTCCAAGGTTAGGCTTCGTTCGCGTATTGTACATCTAATCCATTGTAAGGAGGACAAGCAACAATGGATTTGATTGATTGATTCATTGATTTTGAATGTACTGCCAAGCATTAAGCAGGGTATCCCGGAAAGCGCCGGGCCCACAGTACACCCGTGTTTACATATACTTGGAAGGATATGGAAGGATACTAATTAAGGGTGTTTTAGCTATAATGGCACAGGAGATCTCACAATGCTGCTGGGAAAAGTTACTTCAAGCACATATTTGGAGGCCCTTAATAAATATGCAATGTCTTCCGGGTGAAAATTGACAAGAACAGACCTCCCACTAAAGCAAGACAATGCTCCAATCTACAAAAGCAAATTTACAACCAAACCTCCCAAAGATTTGGGTCAAGCAACTATAGACTGACCACAAATACTCGATCCCAATCCCATAGAGGCCCCACCACCTTAAACAAAAATAACAACAACCTCAACAACACTGCAACTATGCCTTACAACAAAATCATTCAATACCATTGACCACTCTGTCATCTACATTCCAACCTCCCACACTCTGTGACTCCACTCCTCATGCAACAACAAGAACACAACTCCACATTCCGTGCAGCGGACAAATGAAAGTGAAACCGGGCAACTCTCCACATTTGTTGCACATTCAGAATTCTCTGCGTTTGGGCAATATACAAATCGAAACAAAACGCATCATTCGTTTTATTTTATACTGCGCTCATTGGCCATGGCAGCAAAACCGTGAAAGTCAAAAATACATACGCAACACCAATACACACCCACCTCCAAAACCAGACTGTATTGCACTGCAGTACCAAGCTCCCGGGCCACATCGGGACAACTCCCACAAAACAAACAATAATGAAAGAAAACGTATCACTCCAACACAACCACACACATGCAACGGCTCGAGCAGGCACATACACACAAATACAAGAACAACCATGCACATGTTCAAATGAACACATCTGAATCCAACGATCGCACGGCGCAAAAAACACAACTCCAAACCACCCGCAACGACCACCTCCAAGAGAACCAGCAAGATCCCAAATATTCAACCCTTAACCAAGAAATCCAATAAACTATCCTCACACAGACCGATTATCTCGAACACAAACAAAACAACCAACACCTTATTTCACGCAAGACTTAAGATCACCCTCAATGGATGCGGAACCATTATTTGGGCCATTATGTTTCCATTTAGGAGCACGCACACATACATAATTGTCCGGATTCACCCATTCACACAACCGCCCTACCTCAACCTGCGGGAGACACCCCTCTGAAAAAAATCGAAAACACCAATCCAACCTGGAATCACCAACGAAATCTCCTAACCAACACCGCCTACAACCGTCCGAAAGAAAACACATACACACACATGACACATCATACCTATCTGATTAAAACTACAATCAGTCCATTCAAATTCGAATGCATGTCGACCAAAAATCGGCCACCAATCAATGAAAATCCGACAGCCAAGCCGCAATTACACTGAAAAACACAAATCGCACTAGTGAGACACCACCAAATGAACACACAAGTACGTACGATACATAATGGGAGGGCCATTTAAAAGTTTAAACCTAAAAATGCAACAAAACAAAAACGGTTCGAAACCTTGCCAAATCCAACCCCCTTCTCGCGAAATACAACCGCTCCGATCAGAGACGGAACATTATTTCACTCATACGGCGGCCGCGGCCGGCCCCACAGCACTCCACTCGATCTCAATCGGACCAACCCTCGAGCACTCTTCGAAGCTCATTTTCATCTTGGTGGGTACGTTAATAAATTTTAGGGTTCAAAAAACCCACTCGTAATCTTACAGAAGCCAATGCACTCATTACAAGTGACTGTTTGGTGAGGCTTGTGGAGCGGAGGCATCATTGGCCCATATTTCTTTGAAAATAAGGACGGCGCAACCATTACCAATAACCAATTTTTTGCGCCCGCTCTTCGTGGTATTGAAGTGAACGATGTTTGGTTTCAACAGGATGGTGCAACTTGCCACACATCTCATGCCACAATCGATTTATTGCGTTAAACGTTTGATGGCCGTTTAATTAGCAGAAATGGTGATGTCAATTGGCCAGCAAGAAGCTGCGATTTAACACTATTGAACTATTTTCTGTGGGGCGCCGTTAAAGACAAGTGTTATGCCGACAAACCATAGACAATTGAGCATTTGAAGGCCAACATTCGTGATGTCATCGCTGAGATATGACCCCATATTCTAGAAAAAGTGCTCGAAAGTGCTCGAAAACCACGGGGCACCGTGAGGCCAGCCGCAGCAGCCTATACCATTGATACAGCCTCGTGTATTTTAACCTTCCTCTCTCCAGCAACGCTGGTCGCGCCGAGCACATTTCAGGAGCAAGAACCCCCACTATTACACCTCTACAAACAAGGAAACAATCAAGAAACCAACCGATTCATTGAAGTCAAATATAATAGGAAATCCAATAAATATAAATTAATAATAAAACCAACAACATAACATCTCAAAACTAAATCCTCTCGAATGTAGATAGCCCAACAACACAACAAAAACCAATCTTTACAACTCCAATAAGAAACAACGATCATACCACACTTCAAATTAATAATATATACAAAAACCAAAAACGCATCCACTTTCCCCCGCAAACGAAAGATACCAAATTCAACAATACAAACGGTACACACCCACACGAAAAACCGATCACTCTATTACAACACACAGGTATGGAGAAAAAAACATTTCCAATACCGAAAAATCAAATTTTCAATACCGAAAACAGTAACAACACACACATACTGGAAACAAAACCAAACCAAATCAACACACCAACACTCTCCTTCATTAGATCCAAATATAACCCGTACCAAAACCAACACAAATGTATATACAAGCCATGAAGTTGCGATACTTATGCCAAAAAGTACTATAACTAAGTATTAGTGTTGTGACGTAGTATAATTTGTATATACTTTTATTATATGCTTTGGTGTACATAAAAAATGAATACGAATGATGGAACAACAGTATGTTGCGCTCTTTATGACAAAGCAAAAAACAAATTTATTATTTAACGAGAGAGAGAGAAGTATTGTTATTATTATTTACTTCATTATATACTATACTATATACTATGAATTTAGAGCAAAATGGACAGTGCAAAATATAATTTTTGTTTCGTTTTTTTTTGTAGAAATGTTATGTACGTTGAATTTAGAGGAGTATGGACAATGCGAAATATAATTTTTTGTTTCGATTTTTATTGTAATCAAATTCACTAACACATAGCCAAAAAGTAGTCATAATATGTTTTATTTAATATTTGTTGTGTTTTGGTAAATTCAATAAAATAAAATAAAACCAACACAAATGTACAAATACCAACATTTCCCCTGCAAGACGACTTTCGTTATATACTTATCGTTATATACTTGTAGTGTTTTTTTTAATTATTTTAAAAACACTTTTATTTTATAATACAAATAAATTTTTGTTTTACAATTTATTATTTTTATTTTAAATTTTATAATAATTTATTTATTATTTATTTATTAATTTTTTTACTCTTTAGCACCACTAAAACCTTTCTTCCTTCGCGATCGTTATAGGACTGATTTTCAAAATAATGTTAGCCAACGAATTTATTGGGAGAAAAGGGTTTGACTGTATTGGTAATAATCATAGGGTATGGCGAGCAAAGTAGTATATAATGATTTCCGGTGTATATGTAAGTTAAGTTCGTGTAATATCATCGTGATAAAATACACGAATTTTGGACATGCCGGATGGTAATAAAAAGTACATATAAAAACATCGTGGTTTTATATGTAAAATGGAAAGCAATTTGACTGGATTATTAATTTCATCCTCCGTTCAATCTTTTGTTATTGCGAGCGCGCATGACAACAAAAGAGAATGTCAATTGGTAAATTGCTTAACTAACGCCTGAATGTTGATGCAAAATAAGTTACATTATTTTGCAATTGGAGCGTGATTTAAATTTTATCTTATTTGAAATTTAAATCGGTCGCTACATACTTATTATTTACTATAATACTTTCGTTATATACTTATTATGTACTTTGAAAAATAAAATAAAAAACGACTACGAATGATGAGACAAAGACCATAGTAAAATTATTTAATTATTTAATAAAATGCGTGTTTCAGCGAGCCTTCATCGCCCGTTTACACAACTATGCCGGTCCAATTCAGTCAAACCGAACCAATCCTGTCATTACTGACATACATTTCCTTTCCCTACCTCAACAAAAATTTACTAACTATTTGCCGCCACGGTGTCTGTAACCGGGTCGATCTCAATAATTTAACTAATATCTTGCCTTATCCTTCCAAGTTTATGTAAAACGGGTGTACGATGGGCCCGGCCAAATATCCGGGAGATCCTGATTAGTCCTTGGTCGTACATTCTAAATCAATCAAAAAATAGCGGCATCAAAACCTGTTCACTAAATGGTTCTCGAATGTATTTGACAATACTACACGTGTTTTTGTTTTAATAATAGCGTCATCAAAACTTTATTAAATATTTACGACATAAATTATCGGCTTCTTACAATATTTAATGCCGCACACAAAAAAAAATTGTTTTTATATATATTTGTTTCAAACACCAACTATTTTATTAGCAATAATAAACTATCAAAACAAATAGGTAGATCTGGGCCCATAGCCTGTTCAAATCTATCTTTGGATGTTTGATAATTTAATAATTATAGTACACTGAAATGAAACAACTTGAACGACTTTAATTTAATGAAGTTAAGAGCTGGACTATTTATTCGAGACTGACTGACAAATAACTTATAAATATTACTATAAAGGAAATCGTGAACATTCCCATAGTAAATGCGAACGACAGCATGATTTCGTTAAATTTTGATTCGTAGAAAAATCCTAGATGGCAAAGCAAACGTTTTTAACGAGAACAATAGATGGCGCGTCAAACAATTTTTCTTATTTTTTTTATAAACTGTCATAACATTATAGCTGTCATTAGTGGTACTTTTGTTATTATTTCAAAGCCCATTTCAAATATAAGCCCATTTACTTCAATGATTTCCAATCCCGATTATAAAATTAAAATTTTTTTTAGATTTTAAATATTTGTTTCGTTGTTTAAATTAATAATTCGTTGAATATAAAAAACTGTAGATAAAAAATGTAAACATTTCGTTCAACTACTACTAGTGCCATCTATGATTTTTCTACGAACTATATCCCTTATAGTAATATGAGTTATTTGCTGACTGACAATGGTTTTCAAATACTATCATTGACATTAGTTTTACCTAATGAAGTGAAAATTAACAATGTAATTTCAACACAACTCTTACCCTCTTTTTGACAGAAGTGTGAGCCGAAAATAATTTTGTTAACGATCTATCCTTTTATTATTATATCGATGCTCTAACCACATATTCTGTTTGTGTTACTTGGTGCTTCAGTCTATAGACCTATGTTCTTTTTTATCTCTTTGCCTAACACAGAAGATATTCTTAAAGTGATCCATTTAACTGTATCATCGTTTCGAAAGCCTTACAGAATTTCTCTGTGCAAATTGATGTTACGAGTTCCGTTGTTCGATAACATCATAAACTTTAATTTTAAGCTAATACTGATGCACTGTGTCAAATAGTGTAAATACCTTTGTAATTTCTATACTTCATCAAGAAATTCATCTTCTCAACAAATTCTTAACAATTTCTATTAATTTACACACACACACTCACAAGAAATACAGGTAGAATACGGCATTTAAAAGTTGCACAAAACTATTTTTTAATCGATTGTCAATTCATAAATTTCAGAATTGATTACAAAAATAAATTTTGATGTATCGTTTAAAACGTTTTGTAATTAATTTTCTATATATTGATTTGTAATTGAAGACGCGTAAATAATTTCTTATCGTTGTGGTCAAGTCAAAATGAATTAAAATTTATTATCGACGTGAAAATTATAATTTCATCAATCGTGAAAAATTGATGTGTTGATAAGAAAATTGCAATGCGTTGTAATGAAAATTATAATGAGTCGCAACTATCGGTCTATATAAATACAACGAAGAAGTTTTTTTTTTATTTTTAGGCGCGCATTCACCAAATATATAATCTTGAGAAAATTGTCGAAATTCTTTGGCACCCAAATCGATTTATATTTTTAATTTTGCAACTATGCACACTATTATTGTTTCGTTAACAATTTTGAATCGATTCAGTTTACGATTTGTTTAACTCGACTGTACCCCGAGTGTTGGTTTAAACAGTTACACCAAGATTAACTTAAAAATTAATATTAGATTTTGATGTGATACATTTAAACGTTTTATGTAGATAGTAGGTTGAAAGTTATTTCAAGGTCAATTTATTTTTTGTTGGTTAAAAGTTTGTACGAAGGAGTAAATCTTAACCGCTACAGTACTTCGCCCCGAGTAAAGCATCACAGTCTGTTGCACTCGAGTAAAGATGATGAACAGCCCAATGGTCATGCCACGAAAGTCTGCACCAAACGAAGCACTCTGAATTATTCAGCTGGGGTTTCTTTGAATGATTGCCTTGCAGCTAGTCCAACTACTAGGTCAAGGTTAGGTTAGGTTAGGTTATAGTGGCTGCTAACGCACACTTAGACCGGTGACGGTCCATTGTGATACCAAAGGATCCTACTCCCCTTTCACCTTCATTGGAACCATTCAGAGCTACTTATGTAGCGTAAGATATCTCGCACATTGCAGTTCTCGAGATCCATACGGCCGTCGAAACAATACTTGCCCAAATGTTTGTACCTCCTGTAAGCTAGCGCCGGGCATGAGCAGGGGAAGAGATTTACAGTTTCTTACTCCTCCTCATCCATACAGCTTCTACAGAAGTCATTTCCCATTGGCACAAGCCTCCTCGCATGTTCCCTAATGAGGCAGTGTCCTGTGAGCACCCCCACGACTATACTTAAGTCAGGTCTACGTAAGGATAGTAGTGTTTTGGAGCACTTCAAGTCCAGTTTTGGCCAGACTTGCCACGCTACATTGCATGTTATGGTGTTATTCCACCTCTTCTGTGCCGAGGCTATCGCCTCCTTTTTAAGCGCCATAAAAAACGCTGCTAAAGGCCTTCCCAGATTTGCCCTTTCCGGTTTCAATTGAAGAGTGGTACCTTTCCTTGCTAGTTCATCAGCCTACAGTTGCCCAGAACGCCCGAGTGACCGGAGACCCAGACTATCTGGATATTGCGATGCTCATATTTCAATGCCACTGCGAACGTCAGAAAAACTAATTCCAGCGACTTGATGGCCGCCTGACTGTCCACATATATTGTTATATCCCTTGTGGATATGAAATTATGCATCAACCAAGTCAGCGCTGTCTCAATCGCTACCACTTCTGCCTGGTACACATTGCAGTGATCAGGAAGACGAACGGATATATTCACATTTAATTTGTCACAATAGACTCTAGCTTCGACTTTGCCGTCTAGTTTGGAGCCATCAGTTAAGAATTGTATACTTTCAGTTTCCGCTGTTGACCTGTTCTACCAGAATTCCCTTGAGGGATAAGGGTCTGGAAGCCTTTTTCAAAGCATACAATCAATACCGATTGTCACTATTCGCCAAGTCCTCCTTTATGGAACAGCCAATTGTCGAGTGGCCCATCTGTAGACATTTCCACTGAAACATGGCAGAGAGTCATGCAGCCGTAGTTGCCGCTGTCTGCTTACCAAAGATGTTGACAGGAAGAAGGTAGGGCAAAACACGTGTAGGGGTTGTCCTCAGTGCCCTGCTTATAAGCAAGCAGGCCGTTATTTGTACCTTCTCTATCATATTTTTGTAAGTTTTCTTGTCTAGTGCTGGCCACCACACACTCACCCCATACATCAGAATCGGTTTGAATATAGCGGTGCAGAGCCAGTGTACCAGCTCTGGTTTTAGACCCCATCTCCTACCGACGGCGTTCCTACATGAGGACAGAGCCATGGTAGACTTCTTTACTCATTCTTAAATATTGGGCTTCCAATTTAACCTACTGTCCAAAATTATGCCCAGAAATCTAGCATTATCAGTAAACACCAGTACCGTGCCTTTTAAGGTAGGAGGGGCAACTACCGGAATTTTATATTTTAGCCCTCTATATCGAGAAAGGCTACCATACAGTACTACTAGGTCAAACCTGTATGCACTTTTAATCAGCTTAAGAGAACATTCCATCGTGTTTTCAGCTGATGTTGTTACCAAAAAGTTGTATGGCGTCTAACTCCTGCTCCACTCCGTCATAATCGATTCATATCAGGCATTTAACGAAACGGCGAACAAAAGCCGAATGATGAGGCTAATTGCGTTTTTGCGGCAATACTAAACAACATATGTGTAGACGATTTTATGACTGGGGCAGAAGACGAAATAAAGGCAATTTAATTATCGGAGAACATTGCACGTCTCCTAAAAAATCATGGTTTTCCCATCTGAAAATGGTCCTCCAACTGTACAAATGCGACTATAAAATCCACCGATCGAACTATATCGTCAGCAAATAATTTCCCTGCCAAAATAAACAAGTTGAACCTAAAGAGGTATTAGAAATGTGCTGTAATCCAGCCACCGATGCGATCACATCTCGTCAAATTAACAATAACAAGATACAACCCAACCACGAAAAGAATACTTGCTGAAGCAGGTGGATTTTTGATCAAATGAGTTGGATCGTCACAATCAGCATCAAATTTAATCAGCAGCTATAGATTCCAAATTTAGACAACCTAGGATGATTCTTTGCCAGATAAGGAAGCAAATCAGTGGAAAGAGATACAAGTCGCACTTCTATGGTTGAAAAAAAAATCCAACAGTTTTTCTGCACAGAGAAAAGCTCAGCGTTCGCGGCTGTTTTATATTTCAGTGTCACTACAAAAATGGAAGAAATCCAAACCAAACAACAATATGTACAACGCTTGGAAGTCTTGCTGACCGGGCTAATGGATGTTGCAAAAACCGAAACAAGTCTAGCAATTGTGCAAATCTATTTAAGGACAGATTCATCGATTGTATTAGATTAACTCAATTCTCATCCACGTTGTTGGAAGAGATGATGACCTTACTCACCGAAATAGAGATCATAACTCCCGACCGCCGTGCGTGTTATCCTTAGATTACATAAATGCTCTTACTCCACTACATTGTGCTCTTACTCCACTACAGACGAATATCCTACTTCCCTTCAACAAAAAACAAAGTGGCAGAAACCGAGAACCCTATTACACATTTAAATGACTCAGTCATTATCTAAGAAGTTGACTAATTACCTATAGCTATATGGCTGCTAGCAAAAATATTTGAAACTCACCGGATCTGACGATCTTACAAGAGGTGTTACAATCAAGATAAAAAACGGACAACCTGGGCAATTGAACCTGGTGCAGGTTCAACGGCGGTGGAATGTTTAGAAGCCAATTACACTTTGCTTTTTTAGCAAGATAAACAGAATTTCGCCCAGTACACTAGGTGTTTATTTATACCGGGCCAGAAAAATCTTATTGAAATTTGCAAATGGCATCCGTTCACAATGTGGACGGTTTTTGTCCGTTATTTCACAGTAAATAGCAAAGTAGGCTAAATTAAAGCATTATTTTGCATGTTTGGAATTTGATGGCTACAAGGAACCAAAACGTATGCTCCGATGTTCCGTGCCAGAAACTTTCAATTTAGCAATTTGCTTCATGTGAAAGTGAGTCTCGACAGTTGAAGTTTAGTGGTTTGGTGTTCGATACAGCATATGCGGGTTGTGCTCAGAATTTGTATAATTATGCTCTAGTAAGCGGTTTGTGGTCGTTGTAGATTGTACAATATAGCGTAATGTTTGCTAAGGTGGTTGTTAGCTGCTCGAGCCAGAAGAAATTCTTTGGCGTTTTGGAATTCTCTAATAAAGCAGCTGTAAATGTGTATGATTCAGTGCTTTTCGGCTGTCCTAAATAGGCATAAATATAGTAGCAATAATATTGAACATGTCGATAAGTTGCTGTGTATGCCTTATTGATAGAAGTGCTGCCCGAATGGCATGTGCTCTTCCAGTAGACACCAGAATACCATTTGGTGTAATTTTTTGTGACGAACGAAGTCTAGAGGCTAGTGCGAAAAACATTGATTAACAGGAGACATTGATTAGCATCGGCTGCAGTATTTATAAAATAGAAAGAGGCAACACTAGAAAAAACTATAAGAATAACATATTTCAGAAGTGAATTCCTAAATATACATAGGCATGTGATTTCCTCTTATAGGATATTAATGAAACAACAACTCAAGCTAGCCAAAACCAATTTGAAGCGCAAATATTTGATGTTTGAACATCAACTGCCCCTTTAACAAATCTACAGCTTCTTTAGCTACCATTTTCAAAGTACACGACAGATTTACTCCGATTCTTTGACTATGTTGATCATTTTTACTATAGCACTGTCCGTAGAAGAGATTGTCCTAAATATGTATTCTCTACTTCTTTGGAAACAATCATTAACTTGCCATAATCAAATTTTCCAATTGTTTACTCAAGACTGGTAACTTAAGACAATCATACTGCTTTGGTTTGCTTTGAATCTCGTTTATAACCCTTCCTTTTGATAATTACTTTGCCTATTTTTTACGCTTCGGGAAGAATTTCTCTATATTTAGACAATCATTGAAGAAGCGTGCGATGCCAGCTCCTATTGAAAGCCCATGCTATTTGTATCACATCGATCTCGATATTATCTAGGCTGGGTCTCTTTCCTTTTTTTCATTAATATTATATTGAGTACGTCGTTTCTTCATTTTTAAATCCCTCCACCCCGCGATGGGTGTTGCAGCAAATTTGAGCGCTCTAACTTCTTTTTGAGTGCCTGTTCTATTTTTCATAGTGTTAATTTGTGGTCTTTCTCCAACCCGTGGTTCTCTGGCTATTACCATTTGTAAGGATGCCCAGTATTTCAGTATTGTTAACTCATTGAAAGCCTTAGGCCCATTGCACATTTCAGGTAAGCTAAGCGATGAAAATATTCCACCATAGCTTAGATAATTGCGTTATAAATCTCAACCACAACATGGATGCAATTGACGCACATTCAATATTAAAAACAAAAAAAAAATGTATTTTAATATAGGAGGCTTTGATTTAATATAAAAAATTTCAATGGAGTTGTGAGCGATATCGCAGACATTAGTAAGGGAAATATAAATCGAGTTTTCATCGCTCGAAACAAAAAATATATCTCGCATAGCCACTGAGATACATACATGGAGACTACATGAAAATTTTACTCATATTAAACAGTCAAAACGAATGGTACAACTTTTTTTGTAGTAAGTTTTTGTATTCGCATTCGCCTTAGACAAGATGAATTTATTTTATTTATTTCATTATTCGTTAGGCTTACTAAAGGCTTATGATCTATGTGTAATTCTACATGTCTGCCAAAAATATACTTATGAAACTTTACGCACGAATAAATCATCGCCAACAACTACTTTTCAACCTGTGCGTAACGAGTTTCGGTTTTGGTTAGGCTTCTCGATGCGTATGCTATTGGTTGACGATTCTGTAATAAAACACAACCAACACCATTTTGGCTCGCGTCGATCTGGATTACTTCGATTTTCTCTACATCGAAGGGTTGAAGAATGGGCGAATTGGTGATCTCTTCTTTCAATTTCTTAACAATGTTTTTATTTAGATCCAACCATTCAAATTCAGTATTTTTTTCAGTAACTGTCTCAATGGTTCAGTTATCTCGAGCAATTTCGGAATAAAAATTCATAAATAATTGACCATTCCTAAAAAACGTTGAAGTTCCTTTTTTGTTTTAGGATCTTCAATCTTTTCAATTGCTTTTATTTGGTTGGGATCGATACCCGTACCTTGCTTATTGAAAATATGTCCCAGAAAAACTACTTGTTTGACCTTAAACTGCAGTTTGTCTACATTAAATTTAATGTTGAGCTGTTTAGCTTGTTCGATTACTTCTAATCGAATTCTATTAAATTTCTATCGTGTTTAATCTATTAAATTTCTATCGTGTTCAGTTTCAGTTCGGCCAGTTACCATTATATCATCGATATAAATTATAGTTCCTGGAAGATCACCAAGATTGCTTACCCATTCCATGAGTTCTTTCACTTTTTCTATTATATTATTTTCAACAAGAATATCGATATGTTGTTTGACCATATCCCTATTAGCAAGTGGAATACGATGTGGACGAGATACTGGTGTTACATTTTCTTTTAAAAATAACTTAAGTTTGTCTGAAAAAGTTCTCAGTTCTTATTTCGTCAATATCACCACCTCGGTTTATTATTTTTTCGGTTTGTGACGTCATTCGTAATTCGATTTTACATTTTTCTATTGCATCTTTCAACGTTGGATTTGATAATTATATTAATTTTGTCTGCAAATCTGCATTTCTTATTCCGAATACAATGATCACTTACCATTGACTCTTTTTGGTCGAATTCACACGTTTCCGCAAGCAATTTTATTTCCTTTAAAAATTCATCAAAGGTTTCATATTCCAATTGATTGGAATTGATTGGAATCGAATTTTCGTAAAGTTGATTTGTTTTTGGTACGCAATAATTTTTATATTCCTTGAGCACTTGCTCAAGCGTCAATTTTATCTCATCTTCATCCACACAATCGAACGTGAGATAAATTTCGTTAGCCTCATCACCAATTATATTCAACAGTGTAGCTATTTTTAGCTCTTCTCCTTTCTGCTTTCCACCACTCGCTATCATGAAATTGTTAAAGTCCCGTATAAATTTATTCCAATTATTTGGAATATTTCCTTTTAATATAAAAGGTGTTGGAAGCTTTAAGTTGTCCATTATCTTTTATTTTTTCCCGACTATATTTTGAGGTTATGTTTTTCTCTCAGCAGCGCAACCTCGTAATTTTGTTTTTCTCGATTTTAATTAAACTTTTATTTATTATTTTATTAACTATCAACTGCGCCATGTAATGTATTGGTTAAACTCCATAATTATTATACATTTTATTATTTTATTTTAATTCAGAGCAATATGTTTTATACTTTATTTTACTTCACACTTTTTTACTAACTGGCAATGCTGCCAACTTTTATAAAATTAACTATTTTAGTAGGATTCCTGTACTTATTAGTCGTATTTTATTTGATTTTGGTATTGGAATTGGATTTGGAATTCAAATAAAATAGGTTTTAATTTTTTGTTGGAATTGGATATTATTTTTAAAGGTTGATACGTTGTATATTTTTACATTTGAATTTTCAAATAATTTCTTTTGGTAATCATCAAAAATTTTAAATTTTTACGAATATATTATTTTTTATTAATATTTTAATTAATTATAATTTGAAGCAACGGAGAAAAGATAAATAATGTTATAATAAAACCATCGTCAATTTCGGCTTAGGTATAATAACGTACAATCAACATTTTTTAAATACAAATTTGATAATCACAGTTTCTCAAGAAGGCAATAGTCTGTACTATTAAAAGTTCATCTTGATTCATTTCAATTATCTAAATGATTTCACTTTCCAATACTAAATAATTTAAGTACTAAAATACTGATTAAATACTCACATTCAAGATTTAACAAAATATCACTAACTCAAAATGAGTAACAAAATAATAAAATAACAACAATGACCAACTTATAGAAATCAAAATATGAGATGTAGCGCACCTGGTATTCGAGATACTAACTAAAATGAAGTATTGGAATTACAATACCATCAATAGAGAAAGATTTCAACTAATTCCAAAAAAGAATTCGTTATATGGGATTGTTGTTGTAAAAAATCAAATAAAATACAACTATTATAATTCATTATTTAGTATTCTTGTATACAACACAGATACACCACGATTATTTGGCGGATAAATGCCAACTTGTTCGTAAAACTGACGCAGAACGTATAAATAGGTCGTTCCTAGAATCATCAAGTGCACAGTCGCCTAGCTATATCACGACGATAAGGGATATGTGGAGTTTAGAAGGCATTAAATATAATCAAGAGACATTTTTAGCTTGGATCATTTCCTTATACGCTTATTCGTGTATGTTATTCGAAAGCTATTGTAAAGACAATGATATAAAGCATGTGCTAAACAAAACCATAACGCCGAGACCGAATGGCTAATGTGAAAGATATAACCGCACAATACTATCTATATGCTGAGGACTACTATAGAGAAGTCAACAAATAAGATTTCGAAATTATAAAATTGCAATGGTCATTAAACAACATACCAAACTCAACAACTTGAAATTCGTCACAATGTTTAGTTTTGACCTACAACCCGATGAGTATATTGAAATTATTACTCGCCTTTACAGATAAAAATCCAATTGCTGAATTCAACCTAACTACAAGAAATGGCTGTTAAAAAATGAATCGAGCTGCGGTTAAAAATAAGGAGAGGTTTCAATAGAAAACCATGGTCGAAGGTTCTTCGACACATATCGCCGATATCAGCATTATCACGATATCAGCATTATCGAGATATTTCGTTAGTGAATATTTTCCAAAATGGATGTGTCATGTTTTGGACTTACAAAATGGTAAAATGTTTTTTTCGCTAGCGGTATTTAAAATAAAAGTTTAACTGTTCTCCTTTGGCTTTTTTTTTAAGGTGGCAAGCCTATATATATAACCTATTAGCAAGAACATATTTCACATCGCTTAGCTTAGCTTAGCTGAAATGGGCAACGGGCCTTACAACCCTATATACTCTAAGGTTTCTCAGTATCTATAGTAACCACCGGTGTTTCTCTGCCTGGAACACAAGTGGTTGCATAGTCACGACGCCACTTTCTGAGCCAGAATCATTAGTATTTTCACAGTTTCTTGTAGTGGTGATCTTCCAATTCTCTTCCTATCACCCTTTCTACTTATTATCTGGTACTGCACTGTCTTTTGCCATACAGCAACACTTTAATTGCTACCATGAAATGTTACCGCTGCTGAGTTGTCTACTCTAAAACTCGTAATGGTACAATGATGAGGACATGATAACAATGTCTTCGTTTATTTACTCGTTTTTAAACGCTTGTAAAATGCTAATTGCTAAGAGGTCATTGTAAGGGCATTATTAACAACTAATCACTACTACCATTATTTAATATATCTGATGAGAAAGCAACTACACTACTGAAAGTACTAGACAGTTTTCGATGGCAAAGAATAGACGACATGTCATTTGGGAAGATATTTTAGAAAAAAGGACAAACAATGATGAAATGAGTATATTTCTCCCCGGTATGCCAGTATTTCTTGGAAAGATTTAATTTTCCAAGAAGGATTTAATTTTCAAAATAAAAATAATAAAAAAAGAACCAACAAAATATTCCGCAGAGGTGAACCGCAGGTGCGAAGTTGTAGCGCATTAAGTAAGAA
Source organism: Tipula confusa (assembly GCA_963556175.1). Lineage (NCBI taxonomy): Eukaryota > Metazoa > Arthropoda > Insecta > Diptera > Tipulidae > Tipula > Tipula confusa. Next base: position 123,168,637 of record OY744475.1, read on the forward strand.
AGATGGCCAGAAATGGTCAAAGAAAACTACAGAGGACATTGTTGGTGTCAGTTGAGGTGCTCAAATTTGCTGACAAATAAAATCGTTTATATAACAAAAATTACTTTATACAAATTCGGGAACTATTTCCTACTGCAGCTAAACTAAGATAAGTATAACTTTTATATTAGTTACAATCAAGATAGTACAAAATATCTACTATCCACATTTACGAGAGTTATACACTCGAAGGTAAAAATCAAAATTTACGGTGTTAAAAGTTGGGTTGATAAAGAAAAAAAACTGTCTCAAAGTGTAAATTTCAAGTGAAAATGGTGAAAATGAGTGCATAGTTATCAATATGGCCGATAGACTCATGCGGTTACGGGATCGAACTCATAATCAAATGCTCGCAATAAAACGTTTTGCGGATATGATAACAGAGGATACCGATATCAGCGACATAACTGCACGACTCGAAGGCTTAAACTCAAAATACGTTGATTTTAATGAGCTGGAATCACAACTATTCAAAGATATAGCTTACAAGCCAATAACGAAAGCAATAGATGACCTCTATTACAGTACACGTGCATTATTAAGCAAGGCCACCAGTAATAGAAGGAATGTTGAGACAACCCCTGATTTAAATACCACATTAGGGCATTTCATTGATCAGCAGAAGACGTTTTATGAAGGAGTGAATATGTCGCAATACATACGGTTACCGAAAGTAAATATTGAACAGTTGGGTGACTATAAAAATTGGGTATCATTTCACGATTTATTTACCACCACAGTGCACAACAACTAAAACGTCAGTGATGTGCACAAACTGCAGATTTTGAAAGGATTATTGTCCGGTGACGCAGCTGCTCTTGTACAGCACATCCCAGTAACAGCAACCAACTACGAAGAAGCATGGGACAAACTCTGCAACTCATCAACACATTTTTTTAGCAAAAAGGGTGTGGTCAAGCAAATGCAAGATAATTGCGACACCCTGCTGAGACGTTGAACGAAATAATACGTGGGTTATGTGCATTAGAACAGAGAGCTGAAAAACTATTTTCCGGTGAATAATATGTAACAAATAAAGTCTATAAATCAAAATCTGTCTCAAAGTCATTTATCACGACGTCTAATAATAGCGTCCAAATAAAATGCATTATTTGTAATCAGGCACATGTCATCTTCCACCACACCCACGGTACTACCAACGGCATTGATATACATCCAATCACGCACCGGTCAACATCAGCTATATAGCGCACTTTTGGATTCCGGCCCACAAACATCGTTTGTCACGGAAGCTTGTGCGCAAAGCCTAGGTCTAAAGTGTAATCACGTTTTCTTATCGATTTATGGCCTATCGTCAACTTCAGCTGGGAAAACTAGAGGAACAATCGATATTTCTATAACCTCACGAACTAATTAAAATTACCACTTAAAAGTTACGGCTCGTATTATAAAAACAATTACCACATTATTACCAACGACACCAATAAAGTTTGACAAGTCAGCAAAACACGTGGAGCTAGCAGATTCGGAGTTTTATATACCTAGTAAAATAGATGTACTTCTTCCAGCAGATACATTTTTTTGAAGTACTACAACCCGAAAAACATAAAATTGATGGTTTTCCAGTATTGCAGCCATCAAAACTTGGCTGGTTAGTCGCTGGATCAAGCGACAATTCATTACCAGCTCAAACAAGCTTACACACCATCACAAATCCATAGTTATAAATTATAACCGAAAATGTACACCAGACACTACAAAAATTTTGGGAAGTGAAAGAAATTACAACACAGTGCAACCCATCAGAACGGAGTCTGGCCAATTTGTAGTGAGGCTTCTTTTCAAAAAAATCAACCCCTCTATTGGGCAGCTCATACAATGCAGCTTACCGTCGATTGCTTATCATGGAAATTTACAAATTCACGGAAATTGTATGAATCATACAAGTCATTCATAAAGGAATATATTAAGCTAGGACATATGAGCTATATACATTCAGCCAACATTCCAAAACAATCCCATGAAACGTTTTAATTGCCACATCACGCTGTCACCGCAAGCTCAGCAATAGTACGACTAAGTTGAGTGTGGTATTTGACGCCTCATGCAAAACGTCAATCCATTTTTCATTAAACGATACCTTGCAAATTGGGCCAAATATACAAAACCGATCTCTCGACAATTCTACTTAGATTCCGAAACCATGCAGTAGCTCTTGTCGCAGATATAGAGAAAGTGTATCAACAAATTTGGGTAAACTCTAATGACTCATTCCTCATTGCACTCATTCCCGACACAAGAAATTCAATCCATTTCAAAGATGATAGAAGATGATACAACAATAAAGATATTGGGAATTATGAGAAGCTCAGACTCAGACACATTTTCATTTAGTCCTTAAAATCGAATGGGATGCATGCCCCCCAACATCCAATATAAATTCGTGGCAACACCTGTATTAAACTTTACGACAGTTAGAGTCAATTCAAATCGATCGACGTTTATCCACGTTAACTAAATCTCAAAAACTGCAATTATACGGATTTTGTGATGCGTCTGAAGCGGCGTATGGTAGTGTAATTTATCTACGGGCAGTCAATGAAAATGGTGAAGTGACGACCAACCTAGTGTATGCTAAAAGCAAAGTAGGTCCAACACAAATTTTTTTGCCCAGTAATACATTTTGTTTTTAGGAATTTTTTTTGCAGATTACTGTTGAATGGTAGCACACAGGATTTGCTGGTAAGAGATGACAGAATACTGAAAACAGAATACAGAGCAGTTCAATACAAATGTGGTTGTTTTATGCTAACTGTAGTTTGAATATTGGCTACAGGGAAACCGGACCAATTCTATCATTACTGATATACCTTTCTTTTTCCTACATCACAAAAATAGAATGGAATTGTGCCGTAACGATCATGAGGTGTCTGAAATCGAGTCGTTTCTATCATGCATGGAAATATATTTACAGAAATATTATTATATGAAAATCCCTTCTATCCTACCGTTTGTTAAATGTAAAAAGGCTGTGGGAATAGGACCGGCATTATCCGGAACACTTGACAAGCGCTTAGTCTCATCAATCAATCAATCAATCAATGCTAACCTATATGCTATCAAAGGTATAAGCTAAATTTATAAATCTAACAAGACATAACTCGTCTATTTGTTGTCGCGCTTCAAGAATCTATTTAGCGGCTACATATGTCAATGTTACCACTACCTCCTCGAAGTAGAGAACCACTTGTTCTTTCTTAGTTCCCATTGTTATTACGAAGAGCTTTCAGAGTTTCCGAAACAATGTACCATTTTTACTTCATTATACGATGTCTAATTTTTGAGTTAATCTTGGAGTAAAATGTTAAAATAAATACAAACGGATTCAGTGTAAATTTTTCAGAATTTCATATATGTAATTAATATGACCGCACACCCTTACGATCATATCAGTGCGCCAATAAGTAATCAACATTCAAAAAATATTTTCGAATAAAACATTGATAACAACAAAATGAACAAAAAATTTGCAATTTTCAACTTTGGTGGCATAAAATCGTTTAAATTCCAAACATTTTACTACAAAATTTTGTATTTTTGTTGTTTTTATAAATAAATAAATAAAACAATCAAACATTTAAAAATAAATTAATTTAATTTAAATAATTTAATTACACTTTCGTTTTTGTATAAATTTTATAGATTATGTATAAGTGTATTCGAATATTATATAGTCGAACGACTGTAGTTATTTTGGTATGAATGTGGTCAAGGTATTCGCTGCAATAATTACAACATGATTTATAATAATTATAACGATTAATAAAACTATAAATAATAGTATCTGTTTATAATTTTAATTAACTATAAATATTATTGCAACAATTGTAATAATAATAAACTGTTAGTCTAAGTTACGGTACCATATAACGTTGTTAAGTGCGATTACATTTCTTATTTGTCAATTACATATTCTTGATTTAAACTATAAATTACTTTTGACAGATTGAATGATTAGTTTATGTTTTATTCATTGAATTCAATTCTAAATATTATGTTCATTGGCTACCAGTATCACGATACAAAATACACGCTTTACAACATATTATAGATTAGGAAGATTATGGTCATTTTTAGCAATTTAAGTATGTATCGATGAATAGTTAAAATGCTTTGTGAATTATGTAAGTGTTATTATATTGATGGTCAAGAGACACACCGTACCGATAAGAAAACTTTTAACCAAGTAATTTTTTCTGCTAACTACAAATAGTCTGAAACATCTTCAGATGTCAGATTTTAATATATAATTTATTTGCTTAAGCTTATCAATTAACAATCTAACCTCGTGCTCCGGTCTAGGCATTTATTGAATATTAGTTAATTAAGAACAATAATTATAAAAAATCTCATGTAAAGACTGTCTTAGTCCATAAGGTCAAACAAAAATCATATCAAACATAGTTATCGAGGCTTACCCACCATTGACACGAACAATATAACTTAAAGAATTCTAGCGGTCATATATTCAAACGGCTGCGACCCCATGTTTTGGGTGGATTTTATTGTTCATGTCCGGTTCATACTATAGTGTAATATCTGAGATTTCAAAATTTAACGCTTTAGCTAATCAAATACATAATTTAAATGAACAAAAGACACACCCACAATGATCTCATTGCAATAATGTAGTAGTTTTTTTTAGCTTATTTTGAACAGAAATTTGGTTTATATTTTAGTGTGAAAAAAAGAATAGACCAAGGAGGGCGTAAAAATTTGCAGCATGTCTTGACTTAATAAATCCATTTTATTAAATCCAAAATACACAAACGAAAATATCCAAAAATATTTATATATTTTACAAACCAAAAATAAACACCAAAATCAACGTCAATTAACAAATAAATATTTAAATATTACACAAAATAAAACATGAAATATTAAACACAAAATTGAACAGATATAAGGAAAATTTTGAACAGATATAAAGAAAAAAGAAAAAAATAAAAAATAGGAGTTGTATTTTGAGAGGCTACAGTGCAACCTCGATAGCTAAATCTTCATATAAACTAAATACGTCTATGCATAAATCTATCAAAATATCATTTCTTCAACTGGATTACACATATAAATAGCACACATTCAGGGGTAAACAACTTGTCTACACTCATATATAGCATACATTCAGGGGTATAATAATACAAATAGTACTAGAGCTATTTTTGAGCTAAAATCTCAAATCAAAAAAATCTCAGATATTACACTATACCCGACATGATCCTTCAGTTTAGACAATTCTAGCGGCCCTGGAAAAAATTCACTTTAACAGTAATGACCTTGATATTTTGGAAAATCAGTGGAAAAAATTTTCAATATCCATCTAACGTCAATTATCTGTAACGCCAATATTAATGGGGTTTAATGTCCA